>JAJHSJ010000017.1:1866701-2266701 GCA_021015155.1 Magnolia officinalis | reverse complement strand
CTAGCTCTATCTATAGTACGATGTTGCACTATCGGTGCCATCCAACCCATCCATTAGATGTGGGCCTCCGATTTGAAGCCAATATCCCAAAATACAGCTTGATTCATTATTGAGATGGGCCACACCAAAGAGAGTAAGAACATTGGGGAGGGAGACACCATATAAACTTCCACATGGAATATAGTGTTATTTATATGCCATCCATCCCGGTCGGCAGGTGATCCCCACCCGGATGAAGCGACACACCAAAAGTGGGCCACAAAAAGTGTGTGTGGTGTTGTGTGTGTGTGTGTGTGTGTGTGTGTGTGTGTGTGTGTGTGTGTTCTCCAAGTTTTAAACATGGATGATTCTTCGGGTGGACAGTGTCCCCTGTTGCTCACGAGATGGACGGTTCAGATTTGAGTCACAGGGCAATGAACATGCATCATTCCCCGTTTTTGTATGGCCCATCATGGTATAATGCCAACCAGATGGACGGTCCCGATCATTTGACGGTGGCTTGATGTGGACCCCACTCATCCAACTATTTACTCGTACCAGCATCAATTACCTCAGCTGGTTTGCTCGGCTCGGCTCAACTCAGCCTGAGACGGAGCCAGGAGCGAGGGCATTCACGTCCAAATATATATTTTTTTTTTCTCAATTTCCATATTTCATGACGACCCTCCATGCATGAAGGTCCACCTCCATTGGAGTTTCTTTAATCTAATGACGTGGAATCTCACCCGACGTGTATGGCCAGCATCCACCCAAATCCCCCGTCGCGGGCCCCACCCCCAAGAAAACCTCCACCAATCATCTACCCACAGCTAGCCACGTCACCTCGCGATTGGGTGCCACCTGTCTACTTTCCAACGACAAAGCCTCCAACTCTCATTGACGACCAACGGCTCATATCTTACGAGAAAAGCATGCACTCTTTTTTATTCACTTATTTTAAGATCACGCCTGCCGTTATCTCATTGGTACACATGAAATTGTGTACCATCATCTCCCACCGTCCATCTGTAGTGGGGTGGAATTTAATGCACGTTCAAATCCTGTTTCTGGCCAACTGTAAGGGGATTATGATGTGTGTGGCCCACCAAGCAGAGCCCAGATGGTGTGAAAGCAATTAATCTGGTGATCTGCGATGTAACCACCATGAGAAAGATGGATGGCCATATTTCAAATCCAACGGCTTAGATGATAGAGATTGACCTTGATCTACGAACAAGATGGTCACTTCTTCTCCGATATGGATGGCTAACAGGGGTCTCGGATTTGGTAGTGACCCGTCCAGGTCAGTACTCCGTGGGCCCACCATGATGTTTTTGTTTCATCTACGCCGTCCATCCAATTTTCCAGCTCATAATTCGGTTGTAACTTAAAAATGAGGTAGATCAATCTCAGGTGGACCACACCAAAGGAAACAGCAGTGATTGAATGATGACCATTAAAACTTCTTAAGGCCCACTGTAATAATTATTTACCATCCAACCTGTTGATCAGGTAAAAAAAACCTGGATAAAGTTTAAAAAATACAAATATTATTGATCCAAAACTTTTGTGACCCCACGAGAAGTTTTTAATGGTGGGTGTTCAATCGCCGCTGTTTTCTGCGGTGTGGTCAATCTGAGATTTGGATCTGCCTCATGTTTTGGCTCATGCGCTAAAATGATCTGAAAAGATGGATGGACGGCATGGATAAAACACATATTCTATGATGGGACCCACAGAACTTTTCCAGCACCAAGTCAGTACTGGAGGGGTAACTACCGAATCGGAGTCCGGGCACAGAGAGACTGTAAAACTGCCATTATGATTAGGAAAAGAAAATATATCTACTCAAATTCCACGACTCAGATGATAATTAGATAAGGACCGCTCTTGATGAACGGACGAGATTGTCCAAAAGATTTTATCTCATCACATATCAGATATGGACAGATTTTAGGGTCCAGATCAGTGCCAAATGTTATGCAGAGACCACCCACAAGGATTTGCATAGAGTGGACGGTGGTGATGTTTGATACACATAAATCATGTGTCCGAAATGGGTAATGCACCATTTTCTACGTACCTTATTTTAATATTAGAAGATAAGAAAGGCATAGATGGCCTTTTGTTGAAATTTCATATGCAAGTGTCTCATCCACCCCTAACAATAATACGTTGGTCAAATAATATTTTATTCTCATACTGAGATTTGCCCTTTGTTTTTTAACGAATTATTCTGACCGTTCTTTTGCTTGCTTTCAGTTCTTACCGTTAGATTTAGTAATTCAATGCGCGTGTAGCAGCTGTGCCCATCCACACGCGGCACACATGCCAATCTGGAATATGTGTGGTTGCTCGAATGTGTCCATCTGGTCGGATATGATGTTTAGATCTTATACCTTAGAAATTATGCTTTTTGGCTACATGAGTGGGCCACAATGTACGGAGGAAAACTCATGAGTAAAACAGTTTTCTTTAACCGTCTTTTTTTTTTTCGTATGTTGAAGCCCAAATGAGGTGTGAAATCGACTGATTTTTAGATGGGAAGATCTGGGCGGTTTGGCCCACCTGATGGACAGATCTGATCAAATAGATGTATTCTATGTTGGCACGCGTGGCTCTTGTGGATTGGAGGGGCTCCACACGCGTGTGGAATTAGCCAACGCCTCCTCCTTCCATCAATCCATATTTACCAACCGAAAGGACCAGCTGGTAGTGGGCCATTGGCTGGAAACTGCACCAATAAGATGATCTTGACCATTGAATCGTAGCCCATGAATCAATGATTAAAAAAAATTTTAAAAAGAGAGTTATCGGATGGCTAGGGTTGGCTAATCAGTAGATTTTGCACTGTGACCCATCTGCAGTGGGACCCACAAAATGTACAGAGCAGATCATGCTACAAATGTGGGGTGTGAACGTTAGGAATGGTCAAGATTACCACACTGAGGTGTGTATAGGGTTTCAAATAATTAGGTTTTGGAATGAAACCATGAAATAAGAATTAGGGTTTAGATGGGTCTAAAATTCCAACACATGGGTCTCATTAGATTAATGTGACCATGATCTATGGCTTATGTCCCCATGTTTGGTATCATGGAAACATCCATTTCTTTAAACCCCCTTCTTAATTAGGGTTAATACTTAAATAAAACAGGCTTATATCATATGCTCATTTAGCTAATTACATGGCATCAATCTAGGTTTCCTCGTGCATGGGCTTACCTCAAAAAGTCATCCACGTCTCTAAGTTGACCACATCCGTTTATTTTTGGTAGATAGTATTAGATTATATGTCCATATGATCTGTCTAATGGCCCCAACAACTCAAAACATAAATTAGGGTTCTGATTATTTTTTAGGAGCTTCGCTAATACACAACACGCGTGTATGTGATGCATCTCAACTACACACAGGCACATATGCCAACCTGGCATACAGGCATGATATCCAAGCCATCTATCAGGTGGATCACATCATCTTGATTCTCAGGCACAAAAAACAAGCTGGTAGAATAGGCAGATGGGCCACAATAAACAAAACAAATGGACGTATAATAAAACTCTTCGATCGAGCTATTCTTAGCCGTCCTACTATTTCTAACATTGTGGACCACCTAATTAACGAGCGGACTCACATGAAATATGGACCAGGGAGTGTAAATTGTGGGACCCACGTAACCACCGACTTGGATCTCACACACATGTGTAACACGTACACGTATGGTGGGCCCCATACATGCTTATATACCTAGCAAACCTCATTTTTGTTCACCCTATTTTATACAGGGGCATTCGCATTCTTTAGGGTTTTGTTGGAGATATGAAATCTTGCATGGCTGTGTGAAGTCTCTACACATTATTTCAATATATGTGACCATGCACATTTGTTTAAAACACACATATTTCTATATTGGGATCAATAGACCAAAGAGAAGACTTGAAAATCTATAACTTAATCCAAAAATGCAAATTACCAATATCATATTATTAAAATAAAACACCTCATCCTCGAGAAAGTTCTGAATACACCAAATTCTCAATGTATATATGTACCTTGACTGGCGTTGGCCCGATGTGACACGTGCATGAGTTTCATGGCCATTGTATGTGGGTGACATCACAAGCGAACGATCGTGTTTGGCTACATTTAGAGGAGCTTGATGATCCATGTGTCAATGTTGCGGCCGCAGCCGGAAGTCATTAATCTATGTTCTTATCTTATTTTTAGGGAATTTTTTTATGTAATTTTTATATGATTTAGGTAAGATGGAACTGATCTTGCAATCTCAAAGAAGATGCATAGAGTGCCATGTAGTGCAAGTGCTAGCTCTACCACAATTTTAATGTATTTGTATATGCTCATCTTGATAGAATTTTCTATATCTTTTTATTTTGTGAAATAATATTTTGTTAACTAATATATGTTTGTATGATCATACAGAATGTCCACGCGGCATGTTCCGCCATGTTGCCATGTGTTGCGCCTTCGTGGCGATGTTTGGATTGCATGGGGAGTAAAATACTATGTTGCAGATTTGTGTTTGGTGAGCGTAATTCCGATGGTGCAGATTTGAACAGGTTTTTTTTCAGCTATTTATTAAGATAATTTTTTAAGGGCACGTTTGGATGCACTATCTGATTGAATTGCAATTTATCTAATAAACTAGAGGGTAACCATGAATTCCTTAGGATTCATATTGAGGATATGGGTTCCAAAATGAATCTGCACTACTTTCAGCTTGAATGGTCGCAATTTGATTCATTTTTTAAGGCAAATACAACCTAATGAAGCATTTGGACACCACCTCCCTATAAAATTCCAAATTACTATTTCTCCCTTACAAAACATTTAAAAAATAAATAAAATAAAAAAATAATAAATAAAAAATAAAAAAATCACTCGTCTAAATGCAATATTACAATACCCCCAAAATCCTAGAGCCCTCTTTTATCTGTTGAGCGAAATGCAAAAGGGATTTCTTGTACAAGATTGAGGGTTTTCCTTCTAGCATAGATGCCACCATATCACACTTGTGAAAGGTCTTGAGCCATTTATCATTTGAGGTTCACCTTGAGCTTGCCTTGAAAAAATTAGGTTTTTTGGTCCATTTGTTAAGTGGGCCTCAAGATTATATATATTAAATATAGATCATTCATCATTCTTCCTATCCATCTTTCTCATCCACATGAATAGATGGGTGGGGCTCACCATACCATGTACATGACAAAGATGCACAAGAACAATGGCGCAATAATCTATGTTCAAGGTGGACCTGAAAACTCTGTGAAACCCTCATATGGTTTTATGTACTAATTGATGATTTATATCACAATATATGAAAGAGATGTTTTTATGTACTACAGCAAAAACCAAAGTTGAAAAGATTGAAAAAGTCAATCATTCATAGGCATTAATGAAGGACTCCTTGAAAAGTTAAGGATTAGTAATCCTTTTTAGAAATCAAATGGATTTTGTCTTGTAAACCTATTTTTGGTTTATAGGATAGGATTAAACAAAGGATTTGCAAATAAAATAGCTAATGCCATGATAGTTCGTAAATTGCTAAAGCTTCTATAAAAGCCAGACTAAGCAATCTCGTATTTTATCTTCTCCTTCTACTTGTCTCGCAATGATTTCACATGATAAATGGATGTGCTGCGATGGCCTTTTTGCCATGAATGGAACTCTTAATTTTGCACAGGTAATCCATTCATATTTCTTTCAAAGAGAGCTTAAAGGACTTAGGAGGGTTTTTATTATTAACTTTATTTTTACAGGGTAGTGAGAGTAATTTTGGGATTTTACATGAAGATTAAGGGAAAAAGCCCCATCATTTACTGTGTTTATAGCATCCTAAAAGAATCTAAAGAGGTATCAAGTCACTTAATCAGTTGCAAGTGGAGCATAACTGAGAAGACAATATTAGCTATCTGATTTTTTTCCATATAAATTTCAATCGCTCACTATTTTACTTTTAACCATCCATTTGTAGCAAAAAAAAAAAAAAAGTGCTCTTTTAGAATTGAATTATTAGATTGATTTTAAATATATGCTCCATTTGTAGCTAAAAAGTGCTCTTTTAGGCATTGGGCACATTGCAAAAGGGAATACTTGTACAAGATTGAGGGTTTCCTTCTCCGCATAGATGCCAACATGTCATACTTGTGAGAGATCTAAGCCATTTATCATGTGAGGTCCACCTTGAACATGCCTTGAAAAAATTAGGTGGATCCATTTGTTAAGTGGGCCTCAATATTATCTTAAATATAGATAATTCCTCATTTTTACTGTCCATATTTCTTATCCACTGAATAGATGGGTGGGGGCCACCATACCTTGTACTTGACAAAGCTGCAAAAGAAAAAATGGCGTAATTATCTATATTCATTATAAACCTAAGTCAATCTAATATGGTGACCAGCCTAATTTTCTACTATGACATATTCAAGGTGGACACGAAAACTCCATGAAACCCTCGCGAGGTTTTATGTACTAAGAAGGGGCCCAAATACATGAAAGAGATGTTTTTATGTCGACAGCAAAAATCAAAGTTGAAAAGATTGAAAAAGTTAAATCATTCACAGCCATCGATGAAGGATGCTTTAAAAAGTTAAGGGTTAATAATCTTTTTTAAAAATGAATTTTGTCTTATACATTACTTATTTTTTGGGTTTACGAGGTAGGATTAAACAAGGATTCTCAAATAAAAGCACTAATAACATGACTAGTTTGTAAATTGTTAAAGCTTCCTTAAAAGCCAGACTACTTGTATTTTAATTATTCTCTCCCTCTGGTTGTCTCGAGATGACTTCATATGATAAACGGCTGTGCAATGATAGGCCTTTTTCCATGAAGAGAACCGTTAGTTTCGCACAAGTATCTATTCATATTTCTCTCGCAACTTAAAAAAGAGTTTTAGAGGACTGTAATCTTTATTTTAACTTTATTTTTATGAGGGAGGTGGGAGTAACTTTAGGATTTTATTTGAAGATTACAGTAAAAAGCTCTATTATTTACTGTGCTTATAGTATCCTAAAAGCATCTAAAGAGATATCGTCCCTTGATCAATTGAAACTGAGAAGACAATAGTAACAATTGTGGCCAAAAAAACGGATGGTTAGGATTGACTTTAGATATATGCTCCATCTACAATGGAACCCACAATTTGGATGGCCTGGATGAGCTCCACATGTGAGATTATAAGTCACCATCTTTCTTTAAGGTTGCAAAACTAATATAGGAGTCCTTGACCGCTGGTGGGTTGGACCTTCCCTGATAATGCTCGAGTTTTCACCTCTCATTTTCCTAATTATCAATCAGGTGTATGGTCGAGATCAATGGCCAGACTTTCATAGTACTGTTGATGTAGACAATTTCATTAAGAGGGGCAAACAGTCAGAAGTGGGCCCCACTTGAGGAAAAGTCCATACCATAATCAGATCTTATCAATATAAATCATCCATTTTCCTGACCACTCATGGTTCAGATCATCCAACCAAAGTGCTTTTTCAGATGAACGGGCAATCCTCTAATTTCAATATATTTGAAAAACGTTGCCACGTTAAATGCAGGCCATCAGTTTTTTTTAAGCATTCATTCTAAACACGTGATTGTGGCCCACCTGATGAGTTTAGCAGCCTGCCTTTTGGGGCAGGGCATACAGACAGTGGAGCTGGCGAAAGGGACGGCCTGGATCATGAAAATGGTGGCCCGCCAGACAGGGTAAGCCCTACCTGGGCTTGTATCCGGTTTGAATCTATTACCACACAACCCATAAGCAGGGCTTGGGCCTTGGATGATATTAGCCTACTCTAGCCGTACCATGCAACACATGCATCTTGCATGTGTACTTTCATTGTGCAAGTGCGGCCCACCTGATCAACGGATGGATTAGGAACATTCACCTTCAAAAATAGAGATTTGATTAACTCCCTGTTCGGGCTGGAACAGTTCAGGTCGGGTCAAGCCCAACCAACTTTCCATGCTTCCGGCTTTGGCCTGCTGTGCTAGGACTAGATTGGGTTCTGGCTAGGGCTGTACACAAACCGAGTTAGCTCGGTTAGCTCGCTCAACTCGACTCAAAAAAGTTCGATTCAACTCAGTTCGAAACTGAGTTCGAGCCAAGTTGAGTTGATTTTTTGAGCTCGAAAAAATTTCGAACCCAACTCGGATCGAACCCAACTCGAATCGAATCGGATCAAACCAATTTGGTGAGTCGGTTACTTTGATATTGATGTTGCTAACCAAGTGTTTGATGAAATGACCCAACCAAGTGTCAGCTAGTGGCAAGGAAGGTATGCATGTGAAACAAATACCCTTTTTGCTACTGTTTTACACACACTGAGAATTTAAAGGTGCGGTCCATGTGTTTGTGAAAATGCCGCAGAGGCGAACTCGGCTCAATCTTGTCTCAAAGTCGGCTCAAACTGGCCCGAGCTGCTGACCGAACCGAGCCGAGCTGGCCAATCAGGCTTGAGGACCAAGCTGAGCCGAGTTCAAGCTGGGGTTAGCTAGTGGCTGAGCCAAGTCGAGCTGTGCCAAGCTCGACTCAGTTCGACTCGTGTACACCTCTAGTTCTAGCCAGGCTCAGACCTGGGTCTTATAGTGTTGGGCCGGGCCCAGCCCGTGGATACCACAATCCAAGAGGTGGTGTCATGCAATAGCTCTTTTTTGGATTTTAGGCCACAAGCACCCCCAACAAGGAACTGAAATCGGAATGCTAATTATCCAGTCCTATGCAGTTCCCTCCTCACGGCACACATGGTAAACATTTCTGGTGATCAGGACCGTTGATATAGTGGACCACCATGTGGATGGGTTATAGGCCGAAACTTCTTGTGATTGATGGCAACGACAAGGATTCATGAGCTAGTCTATATGGCTCAGTTGAATTAGTAGATGGCGTCCATCAGCCACCGTCGGGCATAATCTGTAGACTATTGTTTATATATTTTCTAAAATCTAAAGAAAAACTAGTTCGTCTTTGGATGGACCACTAAATCAAATTGCATTTACTTGCACACATGGAGCAGGTTGCAAGTCTTAAATAGGGGTAGAGGAGCAGTTGAGAAAGGGGAGTCAATTGATGCTACGACAGCTCATAGGATACGTACGATCGGGACGTCCTCGGTCCTTTTCAATGACTAGAATACCTATATATATATATATATATATAAAAGACTGAAAATCTCAACCCTATGATTATTTACAGGTTATAGAAACAGTCTAAATCTAAAGGAAAAGAGTCAAATGATTAAAAGGATGAAATACTACAATTTAACATATTTCATTTTTGTTATGTACCCTCATGTATGGTGAGACCCATAGTGTATAAACGGTTTGGATCACTTAGATCAAAAAGCCAGAATCTTAACAAATTGTATTTTATTTTAAGTGAGGGTTACTTGCATCAAAATTTTAAAATGATCTAAATACCCATACCAGACCGGTAACGTATACATTGTGATGCAGGAGTATTAATCACTTGCTATAAAAGCTCAAACTAATAGAGAATGGCGAATTAATTCATTTCTCATAGCCCAGCCGCACATCCCATGGATTAGGACATCGGCCGAACCCCCCTCGTGGGCCCCAAGAGTTCCACTTCACACGAGCCAGCCGCCTCACATGTGCTTCCCACCTCAAGTGTGCCCATGCATCCCACGGGCCACCCCATTCAAGCCCGGTGTGAAAATGCCCCTGCATTACGTTGTCAATGGGGCTGAGCGGGTTAAATTGGAAGTTGGTTGTCAAGCGCCATCCACCTCCAGATTACCAAAATGCCCTAAATCTTGGTTCAAATCCCTTCCCAAGCACTTTGAAAATCTAAATTTAAAACTTCATGGAAACTGAAAAAACTTCCTAGTTTGAGTTGAATGCAAGGTTGCTACAATTGAGGCTTATATCCTATTTATGAATACTAAGGGAGACTATTTATTGCAATTCTACTTGATACAGCATCCATCATGGGTTGGATGCCCCAGAAATCTCTCACATTGCGTGATCCAAGCCCTTCAATCTTCATCATGTTCTCCATTGAAACTTAAACTGATGCTTGATTTATCTTCTTAGCCATCTACTTGGGAGGCCTCTGATCTAAGGGCCATACATCTAACAATCTGAGAAATTTTTGGAACATTCCCCGTCCACGCGGGGCCCATCAGATCAGCAGTCTACAATTCTACATCAACCTGCCCAACATCTATGGAATCGCAAGCTGCAGCTGTATTTTTTCCTTGGGCTCAGTGACCTACTAGCCATTGTGCATGTGGCTTTTTTTTTTTTTTTTGAAAGGTATACTAGGCATGGTAATATATGCAGTCCACTATTCTAAACACACAGAATGCCAATGCCAATGCCACTGTAATTTTCTTATAAAATGCTAGTTTCGTTACATTGCAAACTTCATGCAAAACACATTACGCATATCACCTGCTACAATAACTCATGGAATCATATTATTCATATATAAGAAATAAATTTAATTGATGAATCAAGCGAAAATGTTACACTAAGATTTGAGTGGTGCGCATATCAAACTACTGGTGAACTGGAAGAAATCATTTCCAAGATCTGCTTGTGTAAAATACCATTAGTTACAAGCACACCACCTGAAGGAATGATGACTCTCCGCCCCAGTTGATCCGCTGCAAGATCAAGCTGACTTCCTTTCCAATCAGTTACCTGATCGTAATGGGTTAGTCTCCTAGAATCATGATATTGAAAATTTAACCCCAAAAAAAAAAAAAATTCCACTGAATGTTGTCCTTAACAAACTTTTAAGGAGCACTTGAGGCACTTGTAGTACTTATGGGACTGTTTAGATGCCAGCCAAGTTGTGTTCTACATAAGTTATCCGGGCTAGATGACTTATATAGAGATTTGTCAAACCCATTTATGCACAAAAATTGAGAAAAAAAGGGCATGTTCTAAAATTTGGACTGTCAATAAGGATAATGTCTTTGCTAAAAAGATGGGATAAAGGTGAGAAAAGCTTATCTATAGCTCAAAGCATGCGGGAACAGTGTTCCATTCACATGCATCACATGTGCCACATGTGCAACCATCCAACTTCAATTGACCCAATGCTACCATCAATCTTCAAGCACCTTATATGTGTTGTGTGTCAATGTGCACATGCGCCATACATGCTAAATGTACCACTAACCATTCTCACATATGCCACATTACATCTTTATTCGTTGTTCCAGGTGTTTGACAAAGAAGGAACAGAACAACTAAAATCCAAGACAGGATCTCTATGATAACCAACTCAAGACAACATGACCTTGACAGCCTGTGCAAAACACAACTTTGCTTGCATCCAAACAACCCACAAGGATCTCAATGGGCCAGGACAGCACATCACACCTTCAGCCTAACGGCTAAATCCAATTTGAGGCCAAACACCTAGACTGGGTGGGTCAAGACGGGTCCAAAATTTAGGCATGAATACAAGTCTATACTACCAAGATGGTCATATGCTGATACCAACAGGGCCCAATCCCAATCCAACTGATCCCCTTAGCTAGCTTACTTTCAACTGTATATCCAAATGATGTGTAAAACTGAGGACCCTGTTTGGATGCCATTTAAAAAGGAATTCGTCTCATTTTATTTAGTAAGGGATTAGGACATATAACCAACAATTTATATAGACTATAATCTCTAATACATAATTAATATTAACTAAAATGAGATGAACTCTTTTAAGTGGCACCCAAACACACCCTAAGAAAATGCCACTACTCGAAGGAAGCGTACCTGTCCGCCAGCTTCATGTACACATATCATACCGACAGCGTGATCCCACGCCTATATTCATCGTAGATGAAGTTAAAAAGGTCATCACATAGTATTGCACTATTGCCATTACATGTTGGGTACGTTTTGATATGCAACGCACCTTAATAACAGTTTGTTGCCGAGATCGTTGAATGAAGACGGAAGCCCTGCCTGAAGCAATCATTAAGTATTTACACAAGCTGCATACAGGAAACATGCATGCACCTTATTCAGTAACAAAACAATGCTATCGAGAATAGGAATGTCGACTCTAAGAGGACAATAGAAAAATTGAAAAAACATTCAATGATTCAACGGAATGTAATACTAAGAACAAGATGCATAATCTGTTAGTCTCTGAAATTCGATTCTTTAAATAGATTTCAAACAATAGGAGTGCCTGTTCCTTCGAGGACCAATGACGAGCGAAACGGATCATCTATATCACTGGCAGCTTCTAACAGAATAGGAGATAGTAACAGATGATTCTTCATCATCTGTTACCATTCCCAGGGGAAAGAGAAAGGGTAGAGGATTTAGGATTGTTTCCCAATGAAGATAGTCCATTGGAATGCCGGGGGGGGGGGGGGGGGGGTGGGGGAGGGATTCAAGTGGGAAGCCCTGGATGCTGTGGGATTGGCTGGAGGTGTGTTAGTCCTCTAGAACCCTACAGTCTGGGGTAAAGAGGATAGCTGGAATAGGAAGTTCTCGATCTCTGTGGTTCTCGAAGATGTAGTGTCGTCATTTTGGTGGGTCATCTCTAGTGTCCATGGGCTGAACCAGCCATCCCTTCAACTGTCTTCCTGAGAGGAGCTGTTGGAAGCTGGGGCAAGATGACAGCTTCCTTGGTGTATAGGAGGGGACTTCAATGCAGTCCGTTTTGTGCACGAGAAATATAAAGGGCAGAGAAATTCCAGCAGTATGCGAGGATTCTCAGATTGGGTTCAGAAGCAGGAACTGGTCAATCTGCCTTTGGGAGGGGTCCAGTTCACATGATCTAGTGGCCAGGCTAACCTTGCCATGTCTAGACTAGACAGGTTCCTAGATCCCCTTTGGTGTTGCAAAAAGGTCTCCCCAAGACAATTTCTGACCGCTGCCCAATCCTACTAGGAGTTAATGATGACAATTGGGGACCAAAGCAAATCTTCCAAAAAAAAAAAAAAAATGGCGGCCTAAGCCTTTTGCTTTGAATTGACCTGGCTAGAAGTTTAAGGGTTCTCACAACTGATCGCTAACTGGTGGAAGTCGATGGATGTTCAGGGCTCGGCAGGCTTCAGGCTGTTTCATAAGCTCAAGGGTCTTATAAGAGAACTAAAGGTTTGGAGGAAAGAAGTTTACGACCAAAGGATCTTCGACCTAGATAACATCTGCAAGGCTATTCAGGTGGTGGACATTAAAGAGGAAGGAGGTTCTTTGCCTGAGGCTGAGCAAGCGAAAAGGAGGGAGCTCTGTTCAACTTATTGCAAAAGACTGAAAGAGAATGAATCAAATGACACCAACATTCGCAAGCCCTTTGGCTTAGAGAAGGGGATGAAAATATGAAATATTTTCACGGATCACGGTATTGCAAGCAAGGTATTCAAAATCGGTTACGTAACGGTAATGGCCATAGCCGTTACGCGTTACGGGATTGAAACGGCCGTTACAGAAAAAACGGGTCATAAAGGCCCTGTAAGGCTGTAACGGTCCCTAATGGCCTCATAACGGTGTCGTAATAGTCCTGTAACAGTTTTTTCAAAAAATTTTAAATTAAATTAAATGGCCGTTCCGGCCGTATCATATAATGGCAACAGTGGTGGCTGTTATGGCCACCGTTACCATTTTGGAACACCTTGAATGCGAGTGCTCGGGCTAGGTGTAACAGAATCTCCTCTCTGGGTTGATGGCAGATGCATCAATAAAAAGGACCAGATTTGCTCTGTTATGATCAAGTTCTATTTGAGGCTTCTCGCTAAGGACAATTGGATTCAGCCGACTCTGGAAAACTTGGTGAGCTCAACTGCATTTTGTTGAGTGAGGCAGATAGTCTTGAGCAGTCGGTCTCTAAAAAAGAGGTAAAAGATACGGTCATGAACCTCGGGAGAAATAAGGCCCTAGGCCCTGACGGGTTCCCTCTAGCCTTCTTCCAAGTTTTTTGGGAAATCATCAAAGGTGACTTGTTGTGCCTTGTGTTGGAATTTTTTGAGGTTGGTAGGTTGTTGCAAGAAATGGGTAGTTCTTTCATTGCGCTCATTCCTAAAATCAAGGGAGCTTCTCTCAAATATTGTCCAAACTCCAAGTAGTCTTATTAATAGCCCTTATAAAATCATTGCTCAGAGGTACAAGTCTGTCCTATCTAAGGTCATCTCCCCTTATCGAAGTGCATTCATTTCTAGTACATTCATTTCTAGTAGGTAGATCATCGATAGTTCCCTAATCGCTCACAAGTGCATAGATTCATGTCATAGGGCTGGTTTGAAAGGTATTGTCTGTAAGCTTGATCTTAAAAAAGCTTATGACCACGTCAACTAGGATTTTCTGGATTACATGTTGAGCATACTAGGGTTCAGGAATAAATGGAGGGGGTGGGAGTGTTCTTGTGTTTAATCTGGAATTAGAAACTTAAAGGAGGTCAACTCAATGCTGCTAAGAAAATAGGTATGTAGATTTGGGGTAAAGGAGGATAGTGTGTGGAGAAAGGTCATTGTTGGCAAGTATAGAGTGGTGAGCTCAAGCAGGTGGATCAAGGTTTCCTCAATTTATTGGGCTATTTTTGCTAGAAACCTATTGCTTGATTGGTGGGCAAAGTTTTCCCCGAGATTGGATTTTCAGTTGTCAACGGTGAAGAGGTGAGTACCCTCATATCCTGTTTCCTCTGTGGTCAGGTTGTGCTCGAACCAATCTATCTTAGTTGTTGAATGCTTCTCCATCTAGGAAAACATCAGCATGTGGCTTCCCCTCCTGTCACCACAATATGTCTGATGCCGAGATTGTGGAGAAGACGAGGTTGCTCCCTCTCGTAGAAGGCATTTGCCTCAATCTGGATGTGTTAGATGAACCGTATTGGTTAAGAGATAGGTCAGCTGGCTTTAACCTCAATGCTCTCCGTGGGACGGACCCTGAAGTCCGACGTTCACATACGGGATTTATTTGGCGATATCATGCCCCTCCGAAGGTAGCGGCCTTCACTTGGCTAGTGGGTAGGAACAGGATTTGACTGCTGATAACCCTCGCAAGAGAGGGCTGGTTCTGCCTAATGTTTGCCTTCTGTGCAAGAAGAATAAGGAATCGGTGATCTCTTTATCCACTATCCTTGTGCTAAAGGTGTGTGGGATAGCATCCTCTCTATCTATAATGTGCCATGGGTAATGCCAAACTTTATGGAGGAGCTTTATTTGTCTTGGCATGTGGGAGGTCCCAGTTCAAAATAAAGGCAGAATAGGCATCTCGCTCCATTGGCAACCTTGTGGTGCATTTGATTGGAAAGGAATGAAAGATGCTTCAGGAATAGAAGTAAGCCCCTGGAATTCATTATTAGAAAGGTGTTTTTGCTTCTTAGAGAATGGGGAGAGAATGGGGTACTAATCTAGAGGATTGTTTGTATTTTCTTTTTCAATTTCTGTTTTTTTTTTTTTTTTTTTTTTTTTGGTTTGTTATCTCTTTCAATAAAATTCTCAATTCTCAAAAAAAAAAAAAAAAAAAAAAGTAGCAGATGATTCTTGGCTGAAAGAAAAATTCCAAGCAAGGTTTCAAAATCGGTTTTGGTGTACTAACTACTAAGTTTAAAAACCAGAAACTCAGTAGTTTAAAAACCCAAAGCTCGGCTTCACTTGACTTGATATTCATCCAGGTTGGTTGACTCAAAGACCCAGCCTGACTGAACGTGATAGTTAATAAATATAAATTAAAATTTCTAGGAAGGTAAGGAAATTTAAATAATTGCATATGTATAAGTATTTCAAAAACTCAAAATAAGAAAAAGTCGTGCTTAACTTGCTGGTGGAGAGGGTGTAAGTAGAGATCGCAGGCATGTGTGTGTGTGTGTAATTAAAAAACGGCTTCATTGGACAAGTGACTTGGCCGAGTCTCTGCAAGTAGTGTCGAGTCAACCAAGTTTTCATGCCGACTCAACAAGTCTTCCTAAGTCAAGGCCAAGTAGATGCCGAAATAGCGTTTCCCAGAGACTTTGCTCGAAATCTCGGATGAGTTTCGGGTCAAGTCAGCATGTTTTAAAACTATGGTGTACCGTATCAGTCATCACCAAAACTGGTTCAAGCTATTCTGGGTCCATATCAGGACAATACAGCAGTATGGTCTACGGACGAAACCGGTTCATATCGGGCGATATGTACCAGTTCGGAAGATACTGACACGCCAAAGCATTATCTGAAAACTACACACATTCTAGTTATCAAGTTGTACAATATGCACTTACAACTTTAGGGCGCAAGCCTGCAATGTAATTTGCCAGCAGTCACTAAATTGGTGCCATCCATCATATATATGTCATACATGTACATTAATCCAGATTGTTGAAGGTGTAGGCCACATAATGAACCGACAGACCAAGGATAGCCCAAAAATCAGACCAACTGGATTATCCTAACCACCCAATTGTTGCCCACCAAACAGATGTTCAGAAAAGGAGAAGTCGGTACTAGATGCTCTCATTGAGGAGCCATTTTGGACGTTAGGCGAAAGTAGAAAGGGCTGATCTATCTATAGGAGAGGGTGTATTTATACTACAGAGAGGCTCCTTGAATATAAATATAAACCATTTATGCGAATAACAAAAATATTTTATTTCCTTGGTTGCATCATATTAATTTGTGTGCAGGTGAACTTTTAAACTACATTTGACAACTTTCTTAATTTCATTCAGAAATTAAGACATTAAGACCGAAAGAGAACTTCAGGCAAAGGAATGCTAAATCTCAATATATGAAGTTATAAATACTATAAAATTCAGTTACTAGCAGAGAGAACAAGATCATGGGACAGAATTCTTCTATAGTGGATAGAATCAAAACAATACCTTCCACAACATGTCTGCAAAAGCAGAATTTCTCGTTCATTCGCAATGCTATCAGCATCAGTTGTTGAACTGAAAAGGAGTGATAATGGCAACGACTCCCATGTTTGACTCTCGGGAATACAAAAGCTGGCCTGGTACACCAATGAACATCCATCCACAAAGCATCTTACCCAACTATCATGGATTGCATTCACGCTGCCCAGCATCTCTGGGAGCCTCTTCTTCCAAGTTCCACATCCAACATGAGCAACCATAATGACCCCTGGCCCAGATGTGCCCATTTTAGCTTCCAGGGCTTCACCACTAGCTTCCTTGATAGGAAGAGAATCTACTGGCCAATTAGGACAACCCATGACACCTAATGCAATCTCTCCGTCCACTACAAGAGCCAAACCCACCTGAAAATCTGGGTTACTTTATTAGTAAAATAAAGAACTAAATTTCTACTATGGTACATGTTTAATAGTAGTTCTATGAAGTTCAGTTCCCACCGTAACATAGAAAATATGCAAGGTGATCAGGACTGTTGATTCAGGTAGGTCATCAATTGGATGGTTCATACTTCAAAGGCCAAAAATCAAGGTTACAGATGACTCCAATCTCCAGTTGTTGTCTCTCCCTTTGAATGTGGGACCGTTGCTCATTTTTCAGTGAACTGTCTGTTTTTTAATTTTTGAGTTAGCTCCTTTTTTTGCAGGCCATTGTTCAAATGGCTATAACAGTCCAACCAATTGCATTTTGGGTCGTGGCTTATCAACACAGTGGCCATGAATACAGCAGAGATTATGATGCGCACTTTACGGAAGTCTACAATGCATGTCATTGGCGCACTCGAAAAAGTAACCAAGAATGAAGAGTGACAGAATGGACTTCACCACATTTCTAAGCAGAATGCCAGGTCATCCTCAGTAAATATATGTTAGTGTCCACAGTCTTTTGTGTATGTGAAACCACCATACTGTTAGCGTACATAGAGTCAGTGCGAGCACTCTGTCTACACTAACAGTATGCTGGTCTTCACATACACACAAAACTGTGTACACTAACAATAAACATTGAACAAGTATTCCATTTGTGTTTTCTTTTCATCCGTTTAGTAGGAGCAGAAGGCAGATACATCAGAATTACGAGTCACAAAATACCAGTTAAAATCAAAAAAATTCTGGTCAAATAGGCGTGTAGCTATTCAGCGTAGCTACTGATGAATGCAGGTGTTCTCGACGACCTCACCGATATTATTTCTTTCAAGCATCACATTGACGATTGTCAAGAAATTAATGCAGGGGGATAGATGAAATGCAGAACTTGGAAAAATCTATAATATATACAATGCATGTAGCTTTTGAACATTTTTGCCCTTGCAAATTAGTTTCGTAGTACACAGAACTTCAAATATTGAAAGGGCATAGGAAGATATTTTAAATAAGCTAGGGATATTTTGGAAGCCAGAAATGTGGTTGTGTCCAAATGGCTTAGATTTTTCCCACAAAAAGCAAGGGATTTCATATGAGTAACCCACCTTCCTCTTCTACTAGAGAATCATGCAACAAAGGCTGTGTAAAGTCCACTATGATAATTGTATGAAATCTACTTCATACATCTTTGTGCAAAACCAGAACTCTGTGTGTGTGTGTGTGTGTGGGGCGTGTGGCCTCACCCCTCCATTTCTCTCCTTTGTTTATCTCTCTTCCCACTCTACCACGTTGCATGTGTCATACCCCTAGTTATCATAACACTTTTTTTTAAATACCTCGATAGCATTATTGAAGCCGACTTCTAAATCCAATGACTTGTATCCAAGTTTTTTTTAGCCCGCACATTAATCAGTTTTCCTCTATGGTTCATGATTTTAACTATACTTGCATAAAGCATAAAGCACAAAGCGAAGTGGCAATAGATTTTGGTGCAAGAGCAGGGAAGTGTCTATTTGAGGTGTTACCAAGTGTAAACAGCCATGCAGCAGGGGTAGGAGCATGAGTCTGAAGCACAATTCAAAGAGGGGATGGCAGCAATGTGGAAAGTTCATGCCACTAAGATCTTAATCCGGTTTCCAATTTTCTACATCTGGTCCATACCTCTCTTCCAGCCATATCTAGATTAGAGCTATCAAAGGGCCAACCCTCAGTTGTCTTCCACCCACGTCTTGAACTGGTCAAGCTGAGCAAGTCAGGCCGGCCAAATTCAGACTTTTGAATTTGCTCAGCCCAGCCCAGCTCATTGACAACCCTGATCTAGATTAGCTATTTTACATTTTTATAAACCACCATCACTTCAAACTCCAAAAAAATGCAAAATATTGATATTTAAGAAATGCATGGGATTTGTAGGAATTGCTTCATTGCGTACTCTAACTCTGGCGTGTCAGGCCGGCCCTATTCAAACTTTTGAATTTGGTCAACCCAGGCCCAACTCATTGACAGCCCTGATTTATCTGAGCTAATTTACAATTTTGGGAAACAAGCATCATTTCACTCTCCAAAGCAATATAAGATGTAGATATTAAGAAATGCAAAGGATTTGTAGCAACTGCTTCGGTGCATATTCTAACCACATGCATCAGTAACAA
Organism: Magnolia officinalis; assembly: GCA_021015155.1. Classification (NCBI taxonomy): domain Eukaryota; kingdom Viridiplantae; phylum Streptophyta; class Magnoliopsida; order Magnoliales; family Magnoliaceae; genus Magnolia; species Magnolia officinalis. The sequence goes on along the minus strand of JAJHSJ010000017.1, from coordinate 2,247,355 downwards.
AATCCTCTCACATTGCAAAGAGTACCCCATTCAATGGCAATTTCATCGGGTTGAACAGAAAATTATGCAAATAGACACTGCAGATAGAGGCAGTGAAAAAACAGATACTGAGTCAAAAGTCAAAACATACCACATATAGGGCATCATTGCCTTTCAAAAAACCCCGCGTGCCATCAATAGGATCAAGTACCTGTAGTTGGGTGTAAAAAAAAAAAAAAAAGTTAATAAAAGCAAGCATCAGAAGCATGGTTAAATGACTAGGAGGTGGCTTTGACTAACTTGTTTGATCTTGAGTCAAGTCACAACTTGCCTAAGTCGGTGGTGACTTAGGGGAGGGTAACTCGGGGTGTCAAGCCAGATCCAGTCCTATTCAACTTGGCGAGTCAAATGGCACTCATCCGTGTCTTAAAACCACGATTAGAAGCCCATTTAAGCAAGAATGTCAAGATAAATACTAGACATGCATTCGGAGGGGTCACTCAATCTCTATAAAGAAAAATCCATCAAGGTCTATTTGGACTCGTGGAAATTTTTTTAAGGAAAATGTTGTTTTTCTGGAAACGCCATTTCTAGAAAACAATAAAATAAAAGCTATTTCCCTTGACTGTTTTTAAATAAGATTTTCTTGAAGAAAAAAATCTCTATTTCTAAATCTGTTGTTTGGAAAAAAAAAAAAAAATTCATGAAAATTTTACTCAAAGATAGAAGGTGACACATTTGTACATTGAAGATGGATTGTGGCATGTATCACATTATCAAACATGACTCATTGGCACATGCCAGACATTGACACATATTCGATGCTTGAAGATAGATGGTGGCGCATGTTGCACATGTGGCATGTTGACATGTGTAGCGCATGTAAAGTGCTTAAAAATGGATGTGTCCACATGTGGCAGAATAGCACATGTAGTACATTTGCACATGTATGGTGCTTGAAGATAAGGGTGGCACATGTTGCTTGTGGCACATTGTAGCGTGTGGCATGTTGGCACACTTGACGATGGGTGGTTTTACCTGTTACACATTTGGCATATTGGCATGTGTATGGTGCTTGTGTGGCACATTGACACATGTAGAGAACTTAAATGGAGGTTTGCACATGTGGGGCACGTGAACGTGGGCAGTGGCACATGTTGCATAAGTTGCACATTGGAACATGTTGCGCATGTGAAGTACTTGATAGATGTTAGTCATGTGGCACTGTGCATTTGACTATGAGGGTAGGGCACATGTGGCAGCATTTCTGTGTTTTTGAATCTGAGGTGGCACATTGAGGTTATGGCACATTGAACGTGGGTCCTAAAGATGGGCGACAGCACATGTGTAGCGCTTTAAGATGGATGGATTGGTGTTACATGTTGCATATGTGGCACATTGGCACATGTGGGGTGCTTGCAAACAGTGTTCGAAATATCGATACTATCGGCCGATATTATCGTTATCGCACCCCTGCGAGACGAAACCCTCACGATAACCCCCGGAAGATACCAAAAAATCCAAAATCCAGATATCGGCCGATATATCGTCGATATCGCACGATATATCGTCGATATCGCCACAACCGACCATTAAAAGCTGCGTATATGTGAAGAATCAGAAAAAAAAAATAATAATAAGAGAAATCGGAGAGTACCTGTAGGCCGCACGAAGATCAGTGATCGGAGGTGGGAATTTTTCCGAGATTCCAACAAGAAATCAGGCGGATTGAGGAAACCTCGCCGCGAACGTCGCTCCGGAACGCATGCTTTCGTGCGTGAAGGAGAGGGAATGCGAAGGAGGGGCGCAGATGGGCGAAAATGGAGCACGCGGATAGGTTAAAATGAAATGGTGACGCGTACTGAGTTACTCGGTACACTCTCATCGTACTGAGTAAACTCTGTTGGGCCCACTGTGAATTCATGTGGTTTATCCACACCATCCATACGTTTTTCCATATCATTTTAGGGGTTGAGCCCAAAACTGAAGTATATCAAAAGCTCAAGTAGACCATACCAAAGGAAACAGTGGAAGTATTGATTTCCATCATTGAAACATTTCTAAGGCCCCCGGTGATGTTTATTTGTCATCCAAACTGTTCATAAGATCACGCAGGAATGGATGAATGGAAAACACAAATATCATCTTGATATAAAACTTCTGTGGGCCCCGAGAAGTTTTCAACGGTAGACTTCAATTCACACTATTTCAGGTGGTGTGGTCCACTTAAAATTTGGATATGATTAACTTTTGGTTTAAAGCCATAAAATTATATGATAAAGCTGATGTACGGAGTTGATATAGTGCATGAATGACGGTGGGACCCACATAACTTGGTGACGCAATGTGCCCCGTCAATGACGGGCGTGGGATTGCGTACAGCACGCTCCTATCTTACTGAGTAAACTCTATTGGGCCCACTGTGATTGTATGTGGTTTATCCACGTCGTCCATCCGTTTTTACTGATCATTTTAGGTGTTGAGCCCAAAATTAAACCATATCCACAACTCGAGTGGACCACATTACAGGAAACAATGTTGAATGAGCATTGACCATTAAAAACGTTTGGGAGCCATAAAAGCCTTGGATCAACCTGATATTTAACCTGATATTTATTTCTTCCCTTCATCTGGGTCTTTAGGACCCAATCAACAGATGATGTCAAATAAACAATACAGTGGGCCTTAGGAGGATTTTAATGGTAGATATCCAATCATTATTGTTTTCCTGTGGTGTGGTCCACCTATGATTTACATCCCTACAATTTTTTGTATCAATCCTAAAATGATCCGTAAAAATGGATGAACGGAATGGATGAAACAAATACATTATGGTGGGGCCAACAGAGCACCAACAACATTTAATGCTCTGTGCATTTTAATGCAACCATGCTTATTATTTGGTGTGGTCCACTTGAGCATTGGACCTGCCTCATTTATGTGCTCATGCCTTAAGATAATCTGAGAAAAGGGATTGACGGCTTGGATGTACAGATACATCACAGTGGGCCCGCCCACAGAACTGCCCGTTCGGAGCTAGGGACCGGCGGGGCTAGTACGCAATCCGCGTCAGGACGCGAAATAGGTTGCGTGGCCAGACTGGCTACTGAAGTGACGCACCAAGTTCTGTCGGGCACACCATGATGTATGTGTTGTTTCTACACCGTCTATACATTTGCCTATATCATTTTAAGGCATGAGACAAAGAATGAGTCAGATCCAAATATGGAGTGGACCCCACCATAGAAAACAGTGGGGAGAAGGACGCCCACTATTGAAACCTTCCTAAGGTCCACTATGATGTTTATCTGAGATCCAACCTGTTTATAACTTAAGACAGACATGAAAGAAGGGAAAAACAAAAACAGCTTGATTGAAAACTTTTGTGGCCCTTAGAAATTTTAATGGTGGGCGTCCCTTCTCCACTGTTTTTTGTGTGTGGGTCCACTCGAGCTTTGGATCTGACTCATTCTTTTTCTCATGGCCTAAAATGATATCCCAATGGATGGACGGTGTGGATACAACACAGATCATGGTGGGCCCTATAGAACTTGGTGACGTCACTTCAGGTCCACCATGTCATTTATTTTCCATCTGATATGCTGCAAATGTAAAATCCATTGTTCATCCGGTGATCCGTACATACAAAAGCTGCCTGATTAAAAAACTATGGTATGCCACACCAATGGGAGGAATGTAAAACTGCTTCCAAATTGAGATGGAGATGATGATTACGAGCCACCACACAACTTTATGTGGGTCTAGACCACAACTAGTCCCCATTATTAATATCTATATTTCTCAAATTTTACTTATTTAGTTCTTCTTTTGCTTTTCAATGAATTGGTTGTGTTTTCATACATGACTATGATATATTTATAAATATCATGCATCCAATTTAAATATAATTGCATTAGTTTAGTTAAACATCGCATAGCTTAGGACTCTATACAAAGGAAACTTATTATGTGCATATTTTTTTTGAGATATTATAATTTAAAAGTACGTATTAAGGGCTTTTTTAACAATCTCCAGAGTTTCATTAAAAATTTCAACCATTTCCTCAATATTTCCCCATGTTTCCCAAAAAGTGTGATAAATTATGCGATACAAACGATATATCCCGTGCGATAACCGATACGTATCTATATCCCAAGGGTGCGATACCGATATTTCGAACACTGCTTGCAAATAGATGGATACATATTCTAAGTACTTAAAAGATAAAGGGTGGCACATGTGACTACCATGGGTACTTGATAAAAGAGGGGTTTACTTCTCTCATTTCCGTCACATCTCTAAGTCTAGGCAAGGAAATGACGAAGTGGCATTTTTTAGGAAATGAGAGGGTAATGGAAAGGGTGTTTCAAAAAAATTTACAAAAACAAACAATGGAAAGGGCCTTTTCATGGAAATGACATTTCCTTTATTTATATTTCAACAAATTCAAATAATACCTTGATGGATCTTTTGATGATCAATAACTATTAGCAAAACAAGAAAGCCGGTAGCTTAGAACTTTTTCCTTTCAATTATGCAATCGTCAAAACTTCACTAAATGTCATGCAAGAGCTTATTAAACTTACCCAATATGTTGCAGGTTTCACTCCAAAAGCAAGTGAATCTTTCCCTCCTCTATCAATAGCATCCAAGACAATGTCATGGGTCAAGGGTTCATCTTGAGCACTCACTTTATCAGTTACGGCACTTAAGACAGAATCCACTAGAAAATTACTGGAATAACCCCCATCACCAGTGGAATTTACTGGATTCGACCTTAAGAATCCTGAGTCCTCTTCAGCAACTAAAGGAATAGATGGAAATGATCTACTCAGCTCTGTTGTCATTAAAAAGAAAAAGAAAGAAAGAAAGAAAGAAAAAAAAAAAAAAAAAAACTGTTTAGGGATTGGAGACTAACGAATTTGGACTTGGAGAGTTTTATCGATCCAACTGTAACTAATTTGGACTTGGAGACTAACGAATTTTGCAATTTTACTAGAAAAAAAAAATGCAATTCATGTAGAATTCCTATGTAAGCCAAAAAACAGGAATAAAAGAACATAAACACAATAGTTTCTAACAAAATCCACAGCAATAAAACAATATTTTTCTACTAGGGTGTGTTTGGTTGCAACAAATTTCATGAAACTCTGCACCAAATTAGACTGATTAATTGTGGACTATCACGAAATTTCATGATACTTGGTGCAACCAAACACACTCTTAACAACAAATTCCAAACGAATTATAAACATTGAATAGTTTTTATCATATCGAGGAAGTCCATGAAAATTTCATCATATAAAAAGTTTCAATTGCAACAGTGCTTTTGCAAACTAGACATTAAGTATGCTACTAACCATTAGCTAACACCAGAAATTTGTAATGCAGCACGACAGTCCAGTGATCCAAAGAGTTCATGTGGTGGGAACAGCTGGGCAGGCCGTGATTCAGAAATCATATTGCATTCAATAATCATAGCCATCTAATTGTTGGATTTTACCTCTTGAATGTGGACCGTCGCATTTTTATTTTTTTCGCTTTTCCTTTTGCAGGTAGATTCACCTGAACCATTAAAATTTTGGGCTATGGCCCACCACCATGAGGTCCCAATCCCCAGATGGTTGCACTGCATATCCACATTTTGTGGGATCTAAATAGTGTAACATAGGGATTGTGCACATGGTGTTAAACCTGGGATGAAGTCTACTTGAACTTGGTCTGACCCAATCCATTTCGACAGCCCAAGTCAATCCTAACTCAGGCAAGTCTGACCAATTCACCCCAGACGCAGGGACCTCACGACTCAACTCGAGACTCAACGAGTCAGTCCGAGCCACTGAGTAATTTAACCATGATTATTCACTTAATCAGTAACCCACTTAAATAGAAATGAATATACTGGACTACTATTTAGCAAGTGACATTGACAGTGCAACATACAAACCCTTCATTTGTGCAATTTGGCGATCGATCTAGACCATCCAATCAACAGACCAGCTCATAGATGAGTCGTAATCCCAAATATCATGTCCATTCCAAGACGACAAATATCCAACGAAAGAAAAATTTTGCAGCAAAAATCAAGAAAAAATAAATGTCCATAGATCAAACGGTTAGAAACATCCAACTGCTGTGATATTCAACAACTGACCCATCCATGAAGTGGGCCATCATTTGATCGATCTGGATTAATCAAAGACATCAGTAATCTAACAATTTACTAAATGTTAGTAGACACGCACTCGATCCAACCTCTAAGCTTGAAGATAAAACAGTTATATATGAGATAGATTGAAATTCAGATAGAATGCACATATTACCTAAACTGATCAGAGCCTGGACCCCAAAATCAGCGATCGTGACCGGCGTCTGATCGTTCTTTTCTAGAACCCGTCCATCGCCGGAGAATAGAGACCTCTTTACCTGATCCACACCAAATGCCCACAAATCAAGCAATAGAAGGAAGAGGAATGCTAAGGGAACCTGCTCGCATGGCATGAACGGCTCCTTTCATTTCACACCGCCAACATGCCACACGTGTGATAGATCCAGCCATTCGTTGGGTAGGACGGACTGCGAGTATGCGCTGGTCCAAGAATCAGGTCGATCCAGCCGGATGATACTTGTACGAACAAAATGGACGGTCAGAAAAGAATGACCAAGATACTAAGCCAATGTACATTCATGGCCCACCTGATCACCGAACGGGCATGTTCACGTTGCGATGTACCTGATGAATGGTCTGGATCTCGCACACATGCGCCATACTGGCACGTGGCCTGCGACGCCCCTCGTGCATCTGACACGAGAGAATGCACCAAATAAAAAATGCAATTTTACGGAAATAGGTCGGAGGGTTGAAGGAAATTACGTCGATGCAGAGAGAGCAAGCTCTCTGTACGGCGTCTACTGCTGCTTCCAGCTCTTTGTGGTGCTTGGCTTTCTCTGGCGGGAAGGGCAGACTCGACCTTTTGGAAAAATATGTAAAGAAATGGATGGATGAGTAGTGAATCGTTGCCGTTGATTTCTGAAACGACGGTTGATTTGGAGGGGTTGGAAATCTGACCTGGTGGGGGTGAGGCGAGAGGAATGTGAAGGAGGTTTGAATGGACGGATAGAGAATCGAAGAGGAGGGCATGTATGTAATAAGAGATTCATGGCGGGGACAAAATCGGGATTTTATTTCTTAAGAGGGGAAAGTATGAATAAGGAGCAGAGATTCCGCAGGCTGCAGCAGAGAGTTGATGATTTATTGGTGGCCGAAGTGACGTCACCAAGATATGTGGACCCCACCATGATGCATGTGTTGTATCCGTACCGTTCAACCATTTTTAGAGATCGTTTTATGGCATTACACGGAGAATGAGATAAATCTAAAGTTCAACTGGACCCCACCATAGAAAATAGTGGGGACAGTGACATCCACCGTTCAAAACTTCTTAGGGGCCACAGTAGTTTCCGAAGAAGCTGATAATTTTGTCTTCGCTTCGTCTATCTCTATGTTAACTTATGAAGAGGATGGATCTCAAAAATACATCACTGTGGGCCCTATAAATGTTTGAACGGTGGATGTGATGGCTGCCACGGTTTTCTAGGGTGGTCCACTTGAAATTTAGATTTATTGCATTCTCGTTGTAATGCTGTAAAACGAATTTTATAAATGTTTCGACGGTGTGAATACAACACATGCATCATGATGAGTCACATAGCGATTTGGCTACTAACCTTGAAGCGGATTGGCTGGTGTACCTCACACCGGCGGTACAGCTCGAGCTCCAGGTTTTACTAACGGTTCAAAGGAGATCAAAGTTCCATGGGCTACAGTGATGTATTTATTATATCTACTCCGTTTATATACTTTTAGAAATTATTTTAAAGCATTATCTAAAAAATGAATCATATCCAGAGATCATCTGGATCACACCACAAATAGCTGTGGAGATAATGATTTTCACCCTTTAAAAAATTGTAGGGCCCACCGTAACCTTTTTTTCTCATCCAATCTGTTCATTAGGTCACAAAGACTCGAATGAAGAGGAAAAATAAAAATTCGTATTTATCTAAAACTTCTATGACCCCAAAAAGGGTTTCAATGGTTAACGTTCAATCCCCACTGCTTTTTTCAAGTGTAGTCCACTTGATAGTTAGATCTGTCTTATTTTTCGTCCCAAGACTTAAAACGAGATCCCCAAATGGATAGACAGTTCGGATATTACACATACCTCATGATCACATGTAGAATTTGCTGATACAGTAGCTATATAGCTGGTCAATCGGCATCAATATGAAATTTGTTTTTCCTACGAAGGGCTGTTTGATCTTCAATGACAAAGGTAATTCATGGTAAAGGAGTAATAATTATTTATTTTCGTATTTACTACTGCATTTTTGAGGTAACGATTACAACAGCCTTCAATTATAGCACCCTACGTTGCCCCAGTCTAACACACCTTGCTTTGTGAGGCCGGCCATAATATAAATTTATCATCCGCACCGTTGATCCCTTTATTTAGATCATTTCAGAGGATAAGCCAAAACATGAGGCAAATATAAGGCTTAAGTGGACCACACATGAAATAATGAGAATTGAGCTCCTACCATTGAAAGCTTTTCAAGGCCATAGGAGTTTTGGATCTAACTCATATTTTTTTTTTCCCTTTATCTATGATTATGTGACCTTATGAGCAGGTTGGATGACAAATAAACATCAATGCGGGCACTAGGGAGAAAATAGCTTTCAACGGTTGACGTCTTTAAAATTATTGTTTCTTAAGGTGTGACCACTTGAACTTAGGATTTTCCTCATTTTAGGACTTATACCCTAAAATGCGTCGTTAAAAAGGATGGATGGTGTGGATAAGTAACATACATCATGATGGGTCCCACAAGTTTAAATTAGCAAAAATATGAGTTTTCGACCGATTTTTAAATCCTTTGCCGATTTCAAACGGGTGAACATAGTAATAATTACTTTTTTTACATGTATTTACCGAGAAGCTTAAAAATCAAACAGTTCCTTAATTAGAGTTGGGCATTGGACCGAGTCAGATCGGATTGGGTCCAACTTGATTCGGTCCGAAATTTACATGGGCTGACCCGAACTTGATCTGATCTGGGACCGAGTCCGAGACAGCTGACTCAAACCGATCCAAACCACTGCTGGCCTGATCCGATCCGAGTCCGACTCGGTCAGGGAAACCGAGTCAGATCGAATTGGGCACGATTCAGATCGGTCTTTTTTTTTTTTTTGAAAATTTAAAAAAAAAAAAAAAAAACAAAACAAAAAAAATGTAAAAATTGTAACAAAATGGTGGTCATTCTTAAATCATATAGAAGGTATAGTTTCATGAAAATCTAAGCTGTCAAAGTTGTCGACCTAAGTATTGATGGTGCATGGCCTAAAAGTTTTACTAAGAGTCTAAGACGATAATACTAATTGCCTGATCTTTCCATTTAAATAGTCATTGATAATATGGCTAATATTTATTATTTAAGAGATATGTTTCATCCACAGTATGGCTCATAAATCATAATAAGAAATTAAGGGTAACATGCACATAATGACATACATATTAGGTAAAACTAACATGCACATGCATACGGACATAAAATGAATAAAGTAAATAAACCTTGTCCAAAATTAAAAGTAAATAAACATAACATCCATATACTGACATACAGATTAGGTAAAACCTTCATACATTCAACACCCTCTGTATGATGAATTCCTTCGTGGCATGTAACTAGATGAACTTTGTCCGTAACCGTAATAGTAACCCCCTCCTCCACCTCCAGCTTCGTCGCCAAAATCATCTTTCGGTTCTCTTTTTACGAATTCAACTATAGGAGAACTCTGGGTGGACTCCGAGCTGGATGTACCCAAAAAATGGTTGTTCACCTCTGTTGAATCAGATGGTGGGGATGCCTTCCCATCGTCCTTATTCATAGATGCAACAAGTTTTTTCAGACGCTTTTTATAATTCAATTTGTACGGGATTCCCAACCGCATATAAAATGCTACAAGACTTTTAAGAAACTTTGATGGTTTACTCGTGCCTGCTTCAGCATTATGTTGTCTCGGAGGTGAATGTTGTTATCTGGTACGCCTTGATCGGGATGTCATTTGCAAGCTTTCTTTAACGGCCTCTTTATAATCGCTTTCTTCTTGTTCCCTTAAAATTCTCTCTTGTTCTTCTTCTCTACTAATTGTGGAAGGCCTGGAACCAGAGGCAGTTCCTCTGCTTAACCCTTCTTCATTTATAATAAGCCTACTTTTATATATTTTTTTGTTGGTTGCATTGGTTGTAGTTGTAGGTTTGGAGTGTAGGAAGTCTTTGTATTTGAGTCGAGAATGACTCTAAATAAATTTCGGACTTCTTGAGGAGCTTTGCTATATGGTGCGGCGTCTCCTCATCGACAAGCCAAATGTAATTTGAGCCGATTTGTTTTGTTGACAAATTGTTTTCCATACAACTTACATTGTAACTTTATCTTTCCATCTTGAGAGTAGACTTGGACTCCATAATCCCAAATATTTATCGATGCATCATCTTTCAATAACATATCTACAGTGTATATCATGTTAGGTTAAGACTTAGGACAACATAAAAAATAAAATAAATAAATAAGAAGAAGAAGAAGTTAAAGTCATGAATGAACGCAATTACCCAACATTCCAACAATATAATAAGAGATTTAAACAATATTAACTAATTGAATAGTACAAATGAAAAAAGAGAAATATCCATCCACCCATAACCATAATATTACAATTTAACCGTTAAAAAATAATTACAAATATGATTATATAACTTTTAAGCAAATGCAATAGAAATAGAAGGCACTACGCAGTGTCTCATCTTGTAGCTGCAGGTACTGTCTCATCATACATGTTACTCTCCTCTTCATCAAACTCTTCATCAACAGAGTTCCCTTTCCCCCATATCGGACACAGTCAATCTTGTGTATAAATGAGCGCTTCAACCGATTCAAGTGAAGTGATGTCATGCCCCAAACTCGAAAATCGTGCTCACAAAATTCCTGATTGCCGAATCCGGTGCCGACAGTAGGGCTGAAAGTCGGGCGGGTTGGGTCGGGTTGGTGCTCAACCCTAACTCAACCCAAGGTTCTTATACCTCAACCCTAACCCAACCCAACCCAACCCAATCTCGGGTTGGGAATTCTCAACCCAAAACCATCCCAAGCGGGCTGGGTCGGGTTGATCGGGTTGGTTGGGTATATATATGCTAATATTTTCGTTATTACATTAGTTTATTATATTTCAATATGGGGTTTATTTTTTGTATATATAATTTTATTAATTATATATGTGATTTTTTTTTATTTTTTTACACACGCACACACACCCTACATACTCACGTTGGTGGAATTTCACCACCTATGGATACTCGAACCCTTGACCGGGTGTCGAAACTCCTAAGAGTCTACCACCCGAGTAAGAGTAAGGATCCTATATGTAATTATTCATTACTAAGAACTTCATTTTTTTTCTTTAAAAAAACAAGCTAAAATATAAGACAACTACTCCTTTAAAAGTCATGTAGCATAGCACAAAGTCTATTTGGGAGAGAGAAATTTGGCAAATCTTGTTAGCTTAAGTCCTTGGAAATGACGTGGACAAATGAGACTCGACATCACTAGTGTGCCTTCGACACAAACGATCCACACTCAATTATAATTTATAAGTAACTTATATATTGATCGAGTTCGGGTTGGGTCGGGCAACCCGAGACCTCAACCTGAGCCCAACCCAAGTTTTGTCGGTTAGTGTTTGTATAGCCCAAGCTTAAGATCGGACCCGATATATCCTGCCCAAGCTCCAACCCAATGTCAGGTCGGTCACGGGTCGGTCGGGTTGAACCCACCCAACTTTCAGCCCTAGCCGACAGCCTCCGTAGTACCCCATTCTCGGCTCCCAGCGCTTATACGCCAGAATCCGATCCTAGGATCATATAAGGAGAATTTTTAACATGAATTTGTTTCATAAGAAGCATAACCACAAGTATACCCGAATCATAAGAACAATATCATCACCATATATCATCTAATATAATCATTTGAGTACAATACTGAAAAGGAAATACATGCATATAATAAAATTCCTGGAAGCTCTGCCGCACGCTCCTGCCTCAGCTCGACCGTGTCCTACCGTCACCTGCACGCATCTATCGTGCATAAGCTTATAGAAAGCTTAGAGGGTGGTGTAAGTATGTGCACAAGATAAGTGTCAAGTATTTAATGCAATGTCAGAAATATTGGCAAGATCATGAATCTTACGATAACAGAGTAAGCGAAAATACTGACAAGTTCATAATTCATACAATATCAAAGTAATGCGAAAACGTACTGATAGGCCCATAAATACCATTAGCCTTATCTAGACTATCCGATGCAGAAATATAATTAAACAATATCATATATTGGTAAAGCAATATAGATCAGCTATGCAATGCGGAGACAATAAGCTAGACATCAGATGTCAATGATGCAATGTAATATGCAAATCCTGATGAGTTCATGAATACCGTCAGTCGTATCTGGGCCGAATAAATACATAAACATAGTAACTCAAAACGTCATATGTTGCGGATGTAATGCGATATGCGGTGCGAATGGAATGACCATGCTGGAGTGTGAAGTCAGGATGATGGTACGTAGTATCGCAAGCTATGGGGCCCACCACAAGGGACTTCTATCCAAACCAGTCCCATACCTAAATTTGGATAGTCAGACTCGATGTGGTAAACTCTTCGTCTCAGGTTAGTCGCGCGCCCCAACCAAAATCCTGGCCATTACAAAGGTACACGTAACAATTAGTTGCACACCACTGACCCGAGTGGATAGTAAATGAATGAGTATGCAACTCCTACTCAATAAGTCCACATATCAGTATTGTACATCTCTGGGATCATCACCGAGGTCTAGTATACTCTACATGCAAATCGTCGCCCACTGACGCGCGACCATGTAAGTGGAAGAGACCTCACTATCCGTCTGGCCAGTAGTCAGCCAATATATACCCGGCACGTCAATAGCGGACCCATTCACGAGCTGCTCAAACTCAGCCTAGCTATGCCCCCTAGCTCGGGCGGGTAAGGCCACACCCCCTCCCAACCGACCACGACACAGTGTAAGACGCGGCCTCCTGGTATTCGGCATTCGGGCGCTCATGTATTCACTCGGTCTAGATGTTGGGGCGTCTCCTAGCCTCGGAGGTTTAAGGACTTTCACTCACGGACATCCAAAGTGCCCAGATGCTCGAACCAAACATTTTTAGTGTCCCATCTAGCCATCCACGACATACCTAGGAGGCTACAGCCCTAGTGTTGCTAGGGCGTATAGTAATCACAAACACAATGTAAGATGCATGAGTCATATAATCCAGTTATGCATCAATCTTGTGCATACCGTGCGCTCATGTGAGACAATCTCCGCCTATCAGGGAGTCACATAACAACCAGTACTATGGCATATGCAATGGTCAATCATATCTCATAACAAACATGCAGATGTTGCGTATGGGCATGTATCATAATGCTATGCTGTCACATACTCATAATCGGTATCAATAACCGTCATTGACAATCGACCTCGACAATGTGGACATTTAACCAACATTGCCCCCAAGGAATGACCCATATAGAGCCTAACATACAGTGGACTCATGGCCTCACACAAGGGCCAAATATACAACACCATGGACCTCACTCAAGAGCTTAATACACATCACGATAGGCCTTTCACATGGGCCTAACATACATCACAATGGGCTCCATCGCCTGGCCCTCAAATGCACCACAATGGGCTTCATCACATAGGCCTTAATTGCATCAAGCTGAGGCTGAATGCTCATCAGAATGGGCCTCAGATACGGGCCGCATCTACATCACAATGGGCCTCGACAATCGGCCTCGATGTCCGGCCTTTACAATCGAAGTCGGCCTCGATAATCAGAATCGACCTCAATAATCGAAATCGGTAATCGGCAATCGGAATCAGCCTCGACCCCGATAATCGAAATCGATAATCGGCAATCGGCAATCGACCTCAACCCGGATAATCAAAATCGGTAATCAGCAATCGGAATCGGTCTCGACCCCGATAATCGAAATTGGTAATTGGCAATCGGCAATCGGAATCGGCCTCGACCCCGATAATCGAAATCGGTAATCGGCAATCGGAATCGGCCTCGACCCCGATAATCGAAATCGGTAATCGGCAATCGGAATCAGCCTCGACCCCGATAATCGAAATCGATAATCGGCATTCGGCCTCGACAATCGGCCTATACAATCGGCCTTGCACACAAGGCGGGACCTATAGGTGGACAACCGATGATGGATCAAGCAATATCAATAGGACCCAATTGTTTGAGTTAACCCACTAGATAATGATGAGAATGGACCTAACAAGGCCTAAGGGAAGGTCAAAATGTGGACGGTCAACCATCATTGCCCATCAATGTGGACCTTTAACAAACATTGCTCCCAATGAGTGGGCTCATAGGGCCAATCGTATAGGGGGCCCACGACCTAGCACAAGGGCCTAATATACATCGTCATGGGCCTCAATTACATCGAATGAGTCAAATCAAATGGGCTAATACAAATGGGTCGATCAAATGGGTTGATCAAATGTGCCGATACAAATGGGCCTCCTATACAACAAGTGGGTCGAAATTACAACAAGCGGGCCGCATCAAAGGGGCCACACCAACTACACCATTCATCTATTTTAGAGATCATCATAGAGCATTTCCCAAAATGAATCATATCGAAAGAGCATCTGAACCACACCCTAAATAGTGGCGGAGATGATGGTTGAAAGATCTACTGGACCATACCACAAATAACAATGTTGATAATGATTTCCACCCTTAAAATCACTAGGGCTCACCATAACATTTATTTTCCATCCAATCTGATCATGCGATCATAGAGACCTGAATTAAGAGGAAAACTAAATATCACATTAGTCCAAAACTTCTGTAAACCCAAAAGAGGTTTCAATGGTGGGCGTACAATCCACTGTTTTTCTGTGGTGTAGTCCACCTGATAACTGGATCTGCCTTATTTATTTATTTATTTATTTTTTTACTTCCCAAGCATTGATGCAAGCTAGCCAATGGATGGACAAATTAGATATGTCACATACATCAGTGGTGGGTCTCGCCCGTCCAACGTACTGGTAGGTGTGGCAAGACCTATACATCATGGTGGCCCACACAATTAGATGGACGGTAGGATATGAATATCAAGGTGGACCACTGCACGGACGGTGCAGGTACACACATACCATGGTGGGGCCATGCCTGACATCCATGTTGCTGGACTACTGGGCCAACAGCCCAGCGTCCAGCAGATGGACGGTATGGATACTACACATGCATCATGTTAACATTGAAAACTTCTCGGGGGCCACAAAAGTTTTGGATCGGGCTTATATTTATGATTTCTCTTGATCCAGGTCCATTTAACTTTATTAATGGGTTGGATGGCAAAATAAACATCACGGTGGGCCCTAAAAGACTTTCGACGGTGAGAATCATTATCACAGCTGCTTCCTGTGGTGTGGTCCACTTGAGCTTTGGATTTGCCTCAGTTTTGGGATAATACCCTAAAATGATAAGGAAAAAAGGATGGACGGTGTGAATAAAACCCATACGTCACGTTGGCCACTCAAAGCTCCCGCTTGTTCTTTGCTGGAGACGGGCGGGAGTAGGACGCAATCAGCTCCCGGATTGCGGGGTGTACCACATAAGGGTGTACACGAGTTGATCCGAGTCGAACTGGGCTCAACCCGGCCCGGCCACGTCACCAGCCAAACCCAGCCCGAACCCGGCCAGGCCCAGTCATCGGGCCAACGTGTCCAGCCCGAACTCGGCCTGGTCAGTAATCGGGCGAGTTCGGGCCAGTTTCGGACCTTACAGCAAGTTCATGGGAAGGGCTTTGGCAGGTAATACGCGTCCCATTACAAGGTCATAGATTAACAGTTTAGATAGTTGAACTATAGACTCGACAAAAAATCTAACTAGTCAGGACATTATAATTCCTTTTTTGTATTTGGATGAATCTAGGCCATTCAAGTTATATGTCTGTGAGGTGGATGAGTCATTGTCACTTAAAAAATGGGCGGTGAACTATCCCAGAAGGGTAAAGGGAAAAGGGACGGTAGGGATTTGAATATATACACACACACACACACACACACCACACACACACACACACACACACACACACACACACACCACTTGACCGAGTTGGGCCAGGTCGAGTCGGGTTTCGGACCGAGTCGGGCCGAACTGGGCTCTATCCGAACTCAGCCCAAACTCAGTTTCGGGCTGAAGAAAATGGCACATCTCGACCCGAACTCAGTTCCGGGTCGGGCTGAGTCGAGCGAGTTACAGCCCTAGTGCCACATCACGTACGGGGATTCCCACTAGGTGGGGCCCACTATGATATTTATGGAAAATCTACCATGTTCATCGGGTATGCAAGATTATTTTGGGATTTGGGCTAAAAAATTATCTAAATCCAAAATTTAACTATGTCGTTACTAAAACATGTGTAGGTAAATTATTATAGTTGAAACTTCCCTAGGGTTCATTGTGATGTTTACATACCATCCATACACCTTAGTAGGATGAACTGAAATCATAAAAATTAGCCTAAATCAAAATTTATGTGGTCCATGCATCTTTCAACGGTGCATGTTCAATCCTCTGCTGTGTGGCTCGCTTGAGTTTTGGATTTACGTTAGTTTTGAACCCATGTCCTAATATGATATGAAAAAACAGATGGAAGGAGTGGATTTCTCACAAACAACACGATGGGCCCCACTAGCTTCCCGTCTTCCTCCCAAAGCCATATGCAGGAAATCCGTGTCCACACCACCACTTTGGTGGTTTCTTGACGTCAACAAGTTCCATAGGACCTAGCATGATGCATGTGTTATATCCACACCGACCAGACATTTGAAAATATCATTTTAAGTCATGAGCCCAAGAATGAGGCAAATCCAAGGCTCAAGTAAACCACACCACAAAATGTAGTGGGGACAATGATTCTTACTGTTGAAACCTTTTTAAGGCCCACCGTGATGTTTATTTGTCATTCTACTTGTTCATGAAATAACACAGACCTGGATGAAGGAAAAAAAAAAAAAAAAACATGTATGAAATTGATCCAAAACTTCTACAGCCCTGAGAAGCTTTCAATGACAGACGTTCAATCATGATAACTTTTTGTGGTTTGGTCTAATTGAGCATTGCCTCATTTTTTGGACAATGCCCCTAAAATGATTTCATAAAATGGATGAACAATGTAGATATAATACATCACCACGCAATCACCATTTGCATCACCGCATTCAATTTCCGTTTAAATACTGGTAGGTCATCATGTGTTAAGGGTCGAGGTTGTGAGGGTCGGGGTTGTCATGTGTTAAGGGTCAGGGTTAGGAGGGTGAGGGTTGTGATGTGTTAAGGGTCAAGGTTGTGATGTATTAAGGTTCGTGGTTGTATGTTCACTTCATTTACTACCAAATGAAAGGCTAGCCATTGGTACCATATCCTAAGGCCCACAATAGGGGGATTTGTTCAATCCACCTTGTCGGTCAGCTCTTCGTGGTTCCAAGAAGTGTTGACTCGGGCATTGTCCACTTCCAACAAACGTAACAGTAAGCCTGGAAAGTTTCAATAGCGGGTGACATTGCCACCATTGTTTTCTATTATGTGGCCCACACTAGCTCTGGATCAGGTTAATATTAGGGCCGTAGCCTTAAAATGACACGGCAAAAAGGATGAGCGGCATAGATTATACACATACATCAATGTGAGCCCCACGAGTTGGGCCTTCCGCATGCCCAAAAAGGGCTTCCATCGTGTCATTTTCTCATGATTGAATACGACTTAACTTCTTATTAATTGGCTAAAAACGGTACAAGTAATGATACAAGGATAAGGGCAATTTGATTTGAAAAACATTTTAAGACATATCAGATGACTACCTTCATAATACTTGGAACTTACATTCGATTTAGAGATTTTGACCATACCACAATGCTAGTACGGTCAAAATCCCTAAATCAGATGATTTAGATCATCTTGCCCCACATAATATGGTACAAGAATTTGAGCCACAGGTTGACACGCATGTGTAAAAAACCTCATGGTTGATCAGTTATTTGAACTGAATGAACTGTGGCAAACGCACCCTGGAGTCTAAAGAGAGAGAGTTAGGACAGGCTAGGAAAACAATGAAGCTAGCAGGCCAACTTTACTTTCAACGCCAACGAAAAATAAGAAACATTGGTGTGTTGAGGAAAGGAATTATCAAAACTCCAAACAACTTAAAACAAACACTATCTTGAAATCTTCGTCATACCATTTCCTCACTTGCCTATTTAAGAACCTCAACGGCATGCCATTTTCATCATTAACAAGAAGATGAAGATTGCACCCTTCGCATGGTTGCTTTTGTTCAGCTGCTTCTTTGTTTGGCCCACCACCAATCACGCCAATCAGATCACCAGTTTAAATAGGTTGATCAAATCACTCAAGTCATCCCAGCCACCGCATGTCGAATCATGGGCCCCAATAGATGCGAGCAACGACTATTCGCCCATTTACATCAGTCCACAGGATGGATCGATGGAGGAGGACAAGATTGAGGCGTTGCCTGGACAACCCAATGGAGAAAATGGAGCGAATTTCAATCAGTACGCGGGATATGTAACGGTGGATCCTAAGAATGGAAGGGCGCTCTTCTATTATTTCACCGAGAGTCCAGAAGATCCTTCAACCAAACCTCTAGTCTTATGGCTCAATGGAGGTAATGGAAAACCGTCACTGCCACTTCCATCATAATCATTTATATCAACATGCTTACGAATGTTTTGTATGTAAGGCTACCCTATATCAACAACACCCACTGCATTCCAAGTCTTTGCCCTACCTCTGACCAACGAATGATGCTTTGTGGGCGTCACCATAATGTATATTTTATCTACACCGTCCATCCATTTTACCAACTGGTTTTACGGCATGAGCACAAAAATAAAGCAAGTAGAAAGATCAAGTGGACTACACCATTGAAAACTGGGGATTGAATGCCTACCTTTGAAAGCTTTCTGGGGCATAGAAATTTTGGATCAAGCTGATATTTGTGTTTTCTCTTCATCCAGGTGTAAGTGACCTAATCAACAGGTCGGATGGCAAATAAATGGCCTTAGAAAGTTTGTAATGGTGGGCGTTCGGTTAACAGTCTTTTCCTGTGGTCTGTCCAGCTGAAATCTGGATTTGCCTCAATTTTGAGCTCATGGCATAAAATGTGCTTGCAAACCATTTTTTTTTCTAATATATATATATATATATATATATATATATATATATATATATATATATAGACACACACACAGGCACATATACCCCACACCCCACGCACTCACACCTTAGTGGGATTTCACCACCTATGGGTACTTGAATCCTTGATCGAGTGTTGAAACTCCTGAGAATCTACCACTGGAGCAAGAGTAAGGACCCATTTGCTTGCAAACCATATTGATAGTAGATTTATCACAAATACAATGGTGAGCCCCTCCTTGCTTCCAACCCCCTTGGACACCACCCCTTCTGCCTAATCGTTGCACCCACACCAAGGTTTGAATTACTTCACAACAATGCTGACCTCTACTACAGGTGAGGCCCACCGTGATGTTTACAAGAAATTTACCCTGTCCATCCATCCATTTTGGATACTCATGTTACGGTGTGAGGAAAAAAAAAAAGGCATTTACCAGACCGAACTCAAGTAGGATGCATTACTGGAAACAATGAAAACGGCTGCCACCGGTGTTTACATGCAATCAAAGTGGTTCATAAAAAGGCCACAAGGGTTCTAGCTCCGTGGGAGACTCTTGGGTGTTTCAACACCTGGTCAAGGGTTTGAGCATTCATAGGTGGTGAAATTCCACTACTGTGTGAGTGTGTGGGGGTGTGTGCGTGTGCGTGTTAAAAAAATGTCACAATACAGGCATGACGTGACATTTGAATGACCCTACCAAAATGTTTGTGAGAAATCCACTCTGGCCGTCCATTTTTTCAGCTCATGTTAAAGCATGAGCCCAAAACTAAGGCTGATCTAGATCTCAGGTGGACCAAGCGATAGGGAACAATGCTTATCAAATGGCCACCATTATTAAAAACTTCTTTTGGGCCATACCTAGATGAAGAGAAAACAAAAATATCAGCTTGATCCAAAAATTCAATGGCCTCGAGGAAGTATTCAACATTACGCACTCAGTTCCCACTGCTTCTGTGGTGTGATCCACTTGAGCTTCAATTTTAATTTATTTTGTTTCTCACGTCGTAAATGATCAGGAATGGACGGTGAATATCTCATCAACAGTGTCAATGGATCCCACTGAGATTAAATTCTCCATATGCCCCTTCCCTGAGGGTAAAATCAACTTTTTATGAGAAAACCAAGATTTACGTAACTTACAGTCACTATTTTTTTTACTGCATTTTTAAAAGGAGACACTGATATAACCAGGGAGTTTTTCACCATCAATGACATCAAGGCCATGAACATCATCATCGATGGTTGACATAGCAGCATTTGATGATCATTCTCATATATATATATATATATATATATATATATATATATATATATATATATATATATATATATATATATATATATATATATATATAAAACAAACACACAAACCACAAACACACACACACATGTTTTCCTTACTATCCTTGGGTGACCATGATGAATTTGGGATATGCAGGTCCTGGATGCTCCTCCTTAATTGGAGCTATGATGGAACAAGGCCCCTTCAGAGTTAACTCCGACGGGAAGACTCTCTTTAAAAATGACTATGCATGGAATAATGGTGAGTGAATCTAGACTTCATAAAACTTCAAAAAATAACAGTAATTAATTAATTACTCGAATCATTGACGAAGAGCTTTTAATTGCCACCTCAATAATTGATCATTCTTGCTTCAACAATGGCAGTGGCAAACGTGATCTTCTTGGAATCGCCGGCCGGCGTAGGTTTCTCATATTCAAATACGACCTCAGATTATGATGCAAGCGGAGACAAGAGAACAGCCGATGATGCCTATACATTTCTTGTAAACTGGCTAGAGAGATTTCCTCAGTACAAAACACGCGATTTCTTCATCACTGGAGAAAGCTATGCAGGCCATTATGTGCCTCAGTTGGCCTACACCATCCTCGTCAACAACAAAAACACCAACCAGACTATCATCAACCTCAAAGGCATCGCTGTAAGTATCTTCTATTTCTGCTTTCTCCCATTCATCGTATAGGCTCCACTTTGTATCACCTGTGGCCCAGAGTCAGGTGGGTTACTCGTGTAGGTCGATAAATGTGGAAAATTACTCAGTGAGGAAGTGATCACTGATGGCATTTCTTCTATAGAATACATTATTATCATTTTCAATACTACTAGTGCATTTTATTTATTTATTTATTTTTAAATTTTGTTAGCTTGTTAGTACACCCCACTGTCAGTTCACACTCACAGTTAACCACCCCACTAGGGATCGATACCAAGACCTCAGTGTTGAAACGAGGTATCTTTCACTCAGTTTACCACTTGAGCTATGGATCAGGATGTCTAATAGTGCATTTGGTTGCACCAAATATCATGTCATAATATTTCATAATTAATCAGTCTAATATGGTGCAAAGTATCAAGAAAATGTCATTATATTTCGTGCAACCAAACGCACCCCAAATTGGGTCCTTACTCTTGCCTGGGTGGTAGACTCTCAGGAGTTTCAACTCCCGGTCAAGGGTTCGAGTACCCATAGGTGGTGAAATTCCACCAACGTGAGTGTGTGTGTGTGTGTGTGTGTGGGGGGGGGGGGGGGGGGGGGGGGGGGGGTGCGTGTGTTAAAAAAAACACACCCCAAATCTCAGATGTTTTTCTCACAACAAGCAAAAATAAAAGATGAAGAAAAATTTTCTTCATAATTGTATTGATGTTGGATGGATGTCTTGTAGGTTGGCAATGGATGGGTCGACTACATTACCAATGAAATAGGGACCTATGATTATTATTGGACTCATGCCATGAACTCAGATGAAACCAATGCACAGATCCATGCGAAATGTGACTTCTCGACCAACATCACCGAAGATTGCTTGATTGCCCTAGATGATGCCTACGACCAAATTGGATATATCGATACCTACAACATATATGCTCCCCTCTGCAACTATAACAACAACCAAACAACTGTCTCAACTGGTTCGGTAAGATCCCTGCTCGGAATACTTTTGGGTGATTTTTAATTTTCACATGGGGCGTTGCGGTCTGATCATGCATGCTGGATCTTATCAAACCAGATTACGAACTTTGATCCCTGCTCGGGAATCTATGTCAACTCTTATATGAATGTGGCCGAGGTGCAGAAGGCTATTCATGCAAACGTTACTGGGTTGGACTATAAATGGAGTAGTTGCAGGTACTAATTATCATCGTTTTGCTTGCTTTGAGTGAAATGTCTCCAGTTAGACAAGTCAGGCTGATACAATCATCTCTGCGGTCAATAAGTTTTTGCCCTGATCACTACCTTTTATTTTGGGCTGTTTGGCCGTAACCAAAGTTTAGTCATAGACGAGCCATCTAGGTCATGCTTACCAAGAACAAGTGTTTTTTTTTTTTTAAATTGAAATATAGATTTCATTCATCCCAAAAGGATTTACAACCTGGGCAGCGATCTGGGCTTCTGCCAACAAAAAATTCTGGGCGGAGTCCTATCCTAAGGGCCTGTTTGATTTTCCATGATACATGTAAAACAGAGTAAACAAGTAATTATTACTTTTTCACCATGTTTGAAAATATGAGAGTAATTCTGCCTCGAAAATCGAAACAAAAGTGTTGACTTAAATATGTGAACCCCACTAATATATATGATATATCCACACCGTCCATCGGTTTGTTTCTATGCATGCATTATTATCTTTAACGAATTTTTGGGCACATAAATTCAAGAGTTTTTTTTTTTTTTTTTTTTCCAAAGAAAGAAATACAATGAAAGAAGAAACAAAAGTTTGGAGAGAGGAGGAAAAAAGGAGGATTTAACATTTCTTTCCTTGTTACTGACTACTTCCCTTTTTTTTTCATTTCGTTCTAACCATGTGTTTATATGATGAAGTGGCCTGGATTGGAATGATAGCCCATTGACCATTTTACCTACCATGCAACAACTTATTGCCAGTGGCATAAGCATCTGGATGTACAGGCAAGTTTCTCACCCAACACATATACGCTCTCACCTCTGACATTTCATATCATGATTGTAACTTAAAAGGCCTCTCTTTTCTTCTGTTTTTCTTCTTCTTTTCTTTTTTGAATTTGGCAGTGGGGACATGGACGCTGTGTGTCCTGTTACAGGGACCAGATACTTCATAAATAAGCTTGGAGTAAATGTGGACACTCCTTGGCGCCCTTGGTACTCCAACAATGAGGTAATTCGTTGGGCCTGGGCACACACATGTTTAGGATCCTGAGGATCCTGTGAACACTCCCAATACCTAACACTTGGCAGGTGGGGTGGTAAATTCCAATCGCCTACACTATGGATCTTGTCCATTAATTGCACATACTCCGTCCATGCAGACTGCCTCCTTCATATGGATGGTCAAATGCTGGTTAGAATCATCAGTTCAGTATGATTTTCGACCAAGGGCCATTTATGGAGATGACCCACTATATGGATGATCCAGTTCCACCTCCAATAGCCCCAGTTTCACTCTTAGGCTTCCTTTTTTTTTTTTTTTTTTCTTGTTCTTCTATTATTATTATTATTATTATATGTCCACATAGGAATAAGGAATGTTGATGATTGATGGATGAATGAATGGCAGGTGGGAGGATATGTGGAGGGGTACGAAGGATTGACATTGGTGACAGTAAGAGGAGCTGGGCACTTGGTTCCAAGCTACCAGCCTCAAAGATCACTGACCATGATCTCATCCTTCCTTCAAGGGGTTCTTCCTCCTTCTGCATAAGTGTTTGAATGCTCATGTATCACCTGATTTTCTTCTCTTAATAATGTTCTCGTGATTCCTGTCATGAAAGATTCTCATTTTAAGTCAGTAAATTTTCAGGTGGTGTGCTCTCACCTTTCATTTTAAAAAATAAACAAATCATCATTAAAGATTCTCATTCTTATCCCATGACATTCTTCTTGAGTATGCTTTCTTTTTTTTTTCAAATTAAAATTTTATTGAAGCAGATTGTAATCACATCTTTGGGCAGAGCCCACACAAAAAAGACAGGGAACCACCTATCATATTAGACAATGTATAAAAGAACCCAACCCATCCAACAAGATGATACATGGAACATAAAAAGAAGGAAGACCAACAAGCATCAGTCTCCCTTTCTAGGGAGTTTGGTCAAATTACCTTAGGAGGTACTACCTTCCAGATATTGCAAGAGTGGCCTTATGACAACTTTTAATTTGGATATTGTTTCGGACAAAAATGCTTCAGAAGTCATACGGTCTTGGGGTGAATAAGAAGTTACATTCTTTTTGCAACCCTGAAAAAGTGACGGATTGGCTACTCCCCCTGCCACCAGCCAATGGCTGGTGCTCGGTGCTCTGTGGGCCCCACCATGATGTATGTGCTTCATCCATGCAGTTCATATATTTTTCCATATCATTTTATGGTATGAAACCAAAAATGAGGTATATCCCAATATCAAGTCAACCACATTACAGGAAACAGTGTTGAATGAGCGAAGACCATTAAAAACTTTTTGGGGGCCATAAAAGTTTTGGATCAAGCTGATCTTTGTTTTTTCCCTTCATCATCTGTGTCTGTATGACCTAATCAATAGATTGGATGTCAAGTAAACAGTACAGTAGGCCTTAGGAGGATTTTAATGTCTAGGTAGTAAAGGAAGTGAACACATTGAAAACCACCATCCATACAACATAACAACCACGGCCCATATAACATAGCAACTGCGACCCATGCAAACCACGACCCATATGGGGCCACATTGATGTATGTGTATAATTCATGCCGCCCATCCTTTTTGTCGTGTCATTTTAGGGGTAAGGCCCCAATATTGGCCTGATCCTGCGCTCGTCTAAGCCACAAAATAGAAAATAATGGTGACTGTTGAAACTTTTCAAGCTTCTTGTGATGTTTGTTAGAAGTGGACACTGCCTAAGTCACAACTTTTGGCCCACGACGAGCTGGCCAACAAGGTAGATGGATCAGATCTGTAACACACAGCACACCACACTATATGATATTGTCTGCTCTGGGCACAACCCGCACGGTTTGTTCTTAGGGTCACCCCCAAAAGGCCTCATACAGAATAGGGGGCAACTCCACATATAACCACCACAACTTTAGACGACACTTCCGATGTGGAATAAAGTTTCACCTTCACTGTGTGCACAGTAGCCTGCCAGCCATCTTGGGGCCCGCCCACATGTGACCACAGTGACAGGGCGTCACAGGATCACCCCATTGTGGGCCTTAAGCTATGGTACTAATGGTTTGGTACAAAAGGAAGTGAACACGTTGAAAACCACAATCCATACAACATGACAACCATGACCCATATAACATGGCAACTACGACCCATCCATACAACATGGGTTGTGGTTGTCATGTTATATGGGTCATGGTTGTCACGGGTCGTAGTTATCATGTTATATGGGTCATGACTGTCATGTTATGTGGGTTGTGGTTGATATAGGTCGTGGTTGTCATGTTATAAGGGTCGTGGTTATCATATTATATGGATCGTAGTTATCATGTTATATGGGTCGACGTTATTACATGACGTGTGCAGTTCATGGTTATAACGTAATAAGGGTCGATTTTGTCATGTTATAAAGATTGTGGGTTCTATCGTGATTTATGTATCGAATCCAATCTGTCCATTGGATTTAGAATTTTATTTAACGTCATGGGCCAAAAAATGAGTTACATCCAAAATTTTTATGCTCCAAAAGGTTTTCAATGGTAGGCTTTCAATTTCACTGCTTTTTATGGTGTGGTCCACATGAGCCTTTGATATGCCTCATTTGTGGGCTCATCCCTTAAAATGATCTTTCAAAATGAATGGACGGTTTGGATAAACAGATACATCACAGTGGGCCGACCCACAGAACTGCCCATTTGGGGCTAGAGATGGGCAGGGGTAGGACGCAATCTGCTTCCGTCCCAGATACGGACGCGGATTGGCTGGTGTACCTCACACCAACTATATGGCTGCTATATTGACGTCAGTAAGTTCTGTGGGTCTAATCATGAGGTATGTGTTATATCCAAATTGTCCATCCATTTGGCGAGCTCATATTAAGGACTAAGACGAAAAATAAGACAGAACTAACTATCAAGTCAACCACACTGCAAAAGCAGTGGCGGATTGAACATCTACCATTGAAACCTTTTTGGGGTCATAGAAGTCTTGGATCAATATGAAATTTGTTTTTCCTCTTTATTTAGGGCTTTGTGACCTTATGAACAGATTAGATTGAAAATAAATGTCATGGTGGGCCTTATGAATTGTTTAATGGTGAAAATCATTATCTCCGCTGCCATTTGTGGTGTGGTCCAGATGATCTTTGGATATAATTCATTTTTTAGATAATGCTCTAAAATGATCTCTAAAAATAGATGAACAATGTATATATAATAAATACATCACTATGGGGCCCATGTAACTTTGATCTCCTTTAAACCGTTCGTACAACTCGGAGCTCGAGAAGCATCAGTGCTCGTCCTTGCACGACACGTACCTACAGCAGCTATATAGCTAGTGTGTGGTACACCAGCCAATCCGCTTCCTGATTAGATAGGACACAGATTAGCTACTGACAGCCGGCAACCAGTCGGTGCTTTGTGGGCCTCACCACGACGTATCTATTTCATCCATGCCGTCCATCTATTTTTATAGATCATTTTATGGTATTACATAAAAAAACGAGATATAATATCCCAATCTCAAGTGGACCACATTAAAGGAAACAATGTTTAATGAACATTGACCATTAAAAACTTTTAGGGGGCCATAAAAGTTTCGGATCATGATGTTATTTGTGTTTTCCCTCATCTGGGTCTGTATGACATAATCAACAGATTGAATGTCAAATAAACAGTCAGTGGGCCTTAGGAGGATTTTAATGGTTGATATCCAATTAATATTGTTTTCCTGTGGTGTGGTCAACCTGAGATTTATATCCCTCTCATTTTTAGTATAAAGCCCTAAAAGGATCTGTAAAAATGTATGAACGGAATGGATGACATGGTGTGGCCCACATGGCACCGACCACCAGCCACGAGGCTGGTGGCAAGGGGAGTAACCAATCCGTTCACGATTAGATACAGACAGGTTGAGTTGCGAGTCTGGATACTCAACCTGTCAGTAGCAATCCGCGCAGGTTGAGTAACGAGTCTGGATACTCAACCTATCAGTAGCAATCCGCCCCCATTTTTCTTTCCCCTCACGTAAGCCCCAACGTAAGTTGCGCTCGAGAGAGGAAATCGGATTGAGTACTCGGTTGGGCCCACCTTGAATGTATGTGGTCTATCCACGCCATCCATCCATTTTTCCATCTAATTTAAGGGGTTGATCCCAAAATTGAAGCATATTTAAAGATTAATTGGATTATTCCACGGCCTTAATTTGTAGCCTTTGATCCATTTGCACTACCAAAAATGGATCGTGGTTGTCCTGGGTCGTAGTTGTCATGTTATATGGGTCATGGTTGTCATGTTATATGGGTCGTAGTTATCATGGGTCGTGGTTGTCATGTTATATAGGTCGTGGTTATCATGGGTCGTGGTTGTCATGTTATATGGGTCGTGGTTGTAATGTGGTAAGGGTCATAGTTGTTAAATGAAAGGATAGTCATTGGTACCATAGCCTAAGGCCCACAATAGGATGATCCGATCCATCCAGCTTGTCGGACAGCTCACCATGGGCCCAAAAGTCTTGACTTGGGCAGTGTTCACTTCTAACAAACATCACAGTGAGCCTATAAAGTTTCAACAGTCACCATTATTTCTATTATATGGCCTACACAAGCACTGGATCAGGCATATTAGGGCCCTATCCCTAAAATGACACGACAAAAAGGATGGACGGCATGTTATACGCTAATACACATACATCATACAGTAACAACCGGTGGGCCTCGATGTATGGTCAAATTCCCGAGTCGTGTTGTAGTGCAAGATGGGTCATGGTTGTAATGTGGTAAGGGTCGTAGTTTTCATGGGTCATGCTTGTTATGTTATATGGGTCATGGTTGTCATGTTATATAGGTCGTGGTTGTCATGGGTCGTAGTTGTCATGGATCGTCGTTATCATGTTCAATGGGTCGTGGTTCTCATGTTATATGGGTCGTGGTTGTCATGGGTCGTGGTTGTCATAGATCGTCGTTATCATGTTATATGGGTCGTGGTTCTCATTTTAGGGCCAAAGCCTATAAAATGAAGACTACAACCCATATAGCATGACAACCACAACCCTTACCTCATGATAACCACGACCATGATAATGATATAAATTCAATGATAGCACTAAAATATTATTGGGCCCATTCGAATGTTTATTGCTTGACTTTGACTTCAATCACAACCATTCATGTGTGCAAGAATAGTGATAGAGTCCTGATGTGCCATGATTTGAATCTTCCGATATGGGATATGTAGGGAAATGGGCATTCAAAGGATGTCCACCATACCTATGGCCTAAATCATACGAACCCACTGCACATCGAGACTAAATATTGTCATATAGGTCTTATTTAGACGTTTGAATAGTCATATATGATGCCTAAGTGCTTAAAGAAAATGATGGTTAACTAGTATTATGGTAAAATACAAAAATATTAGGACGTTTTATAAATTCTTTTGGAGAATTTAGTGCCTCTTCGTTTGGAAAGGGCGGAGCCAAACCATGATAATGATATAAATTCTTTTGGAGAATTTCGTGCGTCTTCGTTTGGAAAGGGCGGGGCCATGACAATAATATCACTAAAGTATTATTGGGCCCATTCAAATTTTTATTGTTTGACTTTGAATTCAATACAGTCATTCTTATGTGCAAGAGTAGTGATAGAGTCCTGATGTGCCATGATTTGCATGTCCTGGTGTCCAACATGCAAAAATGGGCCCACATCAGGGATGGATACTGATGATAGATAGAACAAGGGATCCATCGAGACTAAGTATTGCCCTATTAGTCCAGTATACATTGACATACATCTATAGTCATTCTCATAAGCCAGATCATGGGCTTCAATTGGGTGGCTAGGATTATTGAACATTCACCTAAGATTCGTGGCTTGGATCTTCCAATGTGAGATATGTAGGGAAATGAGCATCCAAAGGATGTTCACCATACCCATGGCCTAAATCATACGAACCCACTGCACATCGAGACTAAATATTTCCCTATAAGTCTTATTTGGACATTTGAATAGTCTTATTTGGACGTTTGAATAGTCTTATATGATACCTAAGTGCTTAAAGAAAATGATGGTTAACTAGTATTATGGTAAAATACAAAAAACACTAGGACGTCTCATAAATTCTTTTGGAGAATTTCGCGCGTCTTCGTTTGGAAAGGGTGGGGTCAGATCATAATAATAATATAAATTCTTTTGGAGAATTTCGTGTGTCTTCATTTGAAAATGGCGGGGCCATGACAATGATAGCACATTAAAGTATTATTGGGCCCAATCGAATATTTATTGCTTAACTTTGACTTCAATCACAACCATTCATGCGTGCAAGAGTAGTGATAAGGTCCTGATGTGCTATGATTTGCATGTCCTGGTACCCGGCATGCAAAAATGAGCCCACAGTAGGGATTGATATTGATGCTAGAACAAGGGATCCATCGAATCTAAATGTTGCCCTATTAGTCCAATATAACTTGACATGCATCTATAGTCATTCCCATAAGCCAGATCATGGGCTTCAATTGGGTGGATAGGATTATTGAACATTGTTGAGGGTCAAAGATTGCATATTAGACCCCAGTTATTACCTGAGTTTACGAACATGATATTGTTTAATGACCTATTTTAATCGTGTTTGTACTGCAAGGTGAATTTACAGGCTTAAACTGAAAAAGGAAGCTAAAAGCCGATATTAATGTTCAGAATTCACCAAAGCATGGGATGGACCCCAGGGGACCAAGATCGACGGATTTACACTCCAGAAATCTGAGAAAATCGAGAAACTGAAGCTCAAGTGGCTCGAAATTGGTCCAGAATGCAAGATTATAGGGTTTCAATCATCCGTTTGGCTCGAAACTTCATATATGGCCTGAGGACCATAAATTAACCGTACACGTCAAAATTCAGCCCTTGGATCAGTGTGTAAGTAATCCAATAGACAGGATCAGACACTAACCATTAAGAAAGCATCTTGAACACCCTTAGGAGATCGGGACCCAAACTGAAACGATGGAAAGAGCATGAAAAACAGTGGATATTCGTCAAATTTTACTTCTTTTGGATGGTGCGGTAGGGAGAAACGAACCACAGACGTTTCTAGAAGGGAGAGTGGCAAATTTGTAAATAACCAAAACTCTATACGCATGCACGTCAGTAAGAAGAGTTTTGCTTCAACGTTCAGTATTGACTCATCACAGGTAGATGGTGTGGCCCACTTAGAGTTCGGATCTACTTCATACTTTGACCCATGGGCTTACACGTTACTGAGAAAATAATGAACGAAGTGGATCTCCGAAAATGTCATCAGAAGTGGGCCCCACCTAGTTTTTGAACAAAACTTTTGAAAAGCTGCCTTCTAGCGCAAAACGTCTAGGGACGGACGTGCTTGAAATTGGGTTTTGACATTGGACCCCACCCATCATCCATTCCAATGATCGGGACCGTCCATTGCATCCAAAGGAGGGGCGTGAGCGTCACCTAGGTGTCCGTTTGTCCCATGAAAGCATTACAGGTACATGAAGTCTCATATGTAAGATTGAAAGGCACAGTCTTTGCTGCAAAATCAATCACGTGGGCCACCACAAATCTGATCTAAAACCGATCAAGCCTGACTGGTTTTTCGAGGGGAAACAAATGGACGGCGTGGAGTTCTTTGATAACTTAGATTATGGGCCCACCAATCATCACATATGCGTAAGAGTTTTTAGAAATTTCTGTTGCGTAAACAGAGTGGGTTTCTGACTCTGTTACAGCAACCACTCCCGCCGACTGCTATTACTTATAAAAGGGGACGAGAGAGAAAGAGAAAGAATTCAATTTTCCAGGGACGTGGGCAGAGGCAGAGAAAAGTAGAGTAATATTTATTTAGTTTTTTTTTTTTTGTTTCTTTTTAGTATTTCTTTTAAGATGTTTAGCCTAATCATATCTGTTCTAGGCTAAATCTCTTAGCTAGGGCTAAGAGGTGAAGCTTGTAGCCTGATTAGGATGGTTGCTTGTTTTGATTCAATATTTGTTGAACCTTATGGATTTTAATTTGATTATTAAGGTATGCTTTTAGTTTTTAATGGCTTATTGTGACTTAAATTACAATGGATCTGCGATAGCTTTAAGTATGTTCTTTCCATTATTGAGATTGTGAACTGTGGAACCCTGTTGTTCACCATTGTCTCATGGGCATGGTTGGGTGATGGAACCTTTCCTAACTTTCACAAATCTCTCATGATTGATTGTGAGATTAGTAAATTGTTGTTGTTTGCCATAGTCTCCTGGGCATAGTTAGGTGACGGAATCACTTCCAAATCTTCACCATTCTTATTTAGTGAGGATTAGATCCATGAGAAGTTCAGAGATCTGACAAATCTCTTCGTACCAATTGGATAGGATAGGACTCTGATTCTAGTTGTGTCCTTGAATCAATGCAAGGTAGCTTCCATTATTTCTACAAGTGGATCCTTAGCACCCTAGTTCCCACTTTTTTTTACAAGTTTTAGATTAGTATTCTCACCATTATTCCCTCATACTCACTTGATTTAGATTGCATCTTATTCTCGTTCTAGTTCTGGTTACTTTCACATTACGTACAGGTTTCAGTCCCTTTGGATTCGACCTCGGTCTCACTGAGTTTATTACTACATCACAACCCTATACTTGGGGAGTGAACAAACATTCACTTAAGATTTGTAGTTTCGAACTTCTGATGTGGGATATGTACGGAAATGGGCATCCAAAGGATATCCACTATAACTATGGCCTAAATCATACGAGCCCACTGCACATCGAGACTAAATGTTGCCCTATAAGTCTTATTTAAAACATTGAATAGTCTTTTTTGGACGTTCGAATAGTTTTATATGATGCCTAAGTGCTTAAAGAAAATGATGGTTAACTAGTATTATGTTAAAATACAAAAAAACACTAAGACGTCTTTTAAATTCTTTTGGAGAATTTGGTGCATCTTCGTTTGGAAAGGGCGGGGCTGGACCGTGATAATGATATAAATTCTTTTAGAGAATTTCGTGCGTCTTCGTTTGGAAAGGGTGGGGCCATAACAATGATAGCACTAAAGTATTATTGGGCACATTCAAATGTTTATTGCTTAACTTTGAATTCAATCACAGCCATTCTTGCGTGCAAGAGTAGTGATAGGGTCCTGATGTGCCATGATTTGCATGTCCTGGTGCCCAACATGCAAAAATGGGCCCACAGCAGGGATGAATACTGATGATAGAATGTAACATCCCGGATTTTTGTCAATCTGGAATTAGACGTCTTAGGCAATGGGTCGATCCTAACACCTTATTAACTTGTCAGAACTCAATCTCAAAGTCTAAAATCACTTGTTAACCCTTTTCCTTCACAAATCCCACCCTTCACCACCTTGTTCTTTCAATTTTTCTCAGTACTTTCACCCTAGACACTATCTTAAACTAGCTAAGTATTATAACTTAGATCACTTTATATACAAACTACAAAGGCCTAGGTATCACCTCAGACAGAAATTACTCAGGACTAAATCCTTTAGAAATTAGGCGAGAATTAGCCAGTGTTAAACTAGAGTACCTGTGAAATTATCACCATCACTTTAAATACGATCTGCAAGACTCAAAACTTGTAGAATCATTGACACTAGGTTACCCT
The DNA here is from genome assembly GCA_021015155.1 of Magnolia officinalis. Lineage (NCBI taxonomy): Eukaryota > Viridiplantae > Streptophyta > Magnoliopsida > Magnoliales > Magnoliaceae > Magnolia > Magnolia officinalis. Next base: position 2,214,225 of record JAJHSJ010000017.1, on the reverse strand, counting down.
AAAATCTAGGATCAATCTCATACCTACCGTTGCTCTCGGGAGCATCTCGAAACTCCGTATCAGATCTGGACCGCACGTCGGAAGTCCGATTAACACGAAGTTAAGGAATTAGGACCGCCTTGCTGGGCTTGACAACCATCTCGAAAATCAAATCCAGATAGTGTTTCAGCGCTATTCGCTTGAGCTCGGAGCGGGGAGTGTGAGAAATGTGAAAAAATTCTAAATTAAATCCAAAATAAATAAATCTGGCATATCTCGCTTGCGGATCAGTATTAAGCAACCAGACCATCAGAATCAGGCCAAATTACACCCTCGGATCAGGGATATTTCCCCAAACATATCCATGTACTCGGAATCAGATCGAGATCCACTGACCGTTGAACTGAAACTGGTCCGCCACGCGTGATCTGGGAATCCGACCTGAATGAAAGCTTAACTATACCTAAATCCAGTGTTAGTGAGCTTAAGTCCGACCTTTGGCTCAAGGAAGCCCGCCAGAAGTCCTCCGTTGAGCTGAAACTGACCCGCTTTGGTTATAACCTAAGTATACCTTGGCCTGAAGTCTATTTCGGTGAGATTTTAGGCTATATAAGGACTTTTAAACCCTCTCTCATTCAGCCATACGAATTTGAGAAAAAACCATAGAAAAAGAGAGAGAAAAGAGAGAGAAAGTGAGAGAGTAGTCGGAGCATCACCCTGTCATGCTTCTCTGCCGCCATACGTGCTTAACCACTCCATTTTAATCGCTTTTCCGGCGATTCCGGCTCCGTTTCTAGGTAAGAAACCCTAACCCTAATATGTTTTTAGGTTTTGATAGTTGTAGGTTATGAAATAGCTAACCTATTTCGTTCTATAGGTTACCAAACTGTCAAATACTAAAGCTTAGCGAATCTATAGACTCAGTTACGATTCTACGACAAAAGGTGCGGACTTTAGGTGTATAGGTTATGGTTTTCAACGCTTTCAATGTCAGATAATGATAGATTCATGATCTACATGCAATTGCACATGTACAAAGTGCTGTCTGTTTTCCGTTTCGATCAAAGATGAAGAATATGAAATTTTATATACTCTAGGTATTTGTAGAAAGTACCGTATACATATAAATTTTGGAAATGTGTTTGCTATGATTATTGCTGTATTGATATGTGATATATGGATAAAAATACCTGTTTGGGCGAAAGGACTCGCCCTCATGCATGTTTTTTGCTATATATACACTATGTATGTTAAAATAGTGTATTCTAAGTGTTTGTGAAATGACCGAATGAGTATAGAATTCACATTCGTGTGTTCGCCATGACTAATTTTCATAGATATATGATCGTTGTATAAGCGATACCCCTTTGACGAAAGGATTTGCCCTACATCACGCCACGGCTAATATACACTATATATTAAAATGTGTAGCCCAAGTGTTTGTGAAAATGACTGAATGAATATGGAACTTGGATTCCTGCTTGCCATGACTATCTGTCATAGGTGTATGCGTGTTATGATTGGGGTAACTCCCTAGTGAAAGGATTTGGCCTAATACCTATGTGATCAACATATGTCATATATGTTGATGTATGTAGTCTAAAGTGTTTGTTGAAATGTCTGAATGAGTAGTAGTTAGTAAATTGCAATGTATAAGGGTGTTGAGATATGATTCTCAACTCCTTTAACTATGTGTATGATTTCCTTGGATAGCTGTGTGATTAGGAATTGAATATGTACAAACTCATGCTTGTGTTGTGCTTCATAACATGCTCAACTGATTGTATGATTTTATCTATGTAATGCATATATTTAAATTCATGTTTATGTTGTATGATCCGTCATGGGTGATGCGGGAGTGGTGTAACGATTTCGTGCAACAGCCCTGGCAGCCCTAAACGGATAATATCAGACTTTGATTGTATGATTTGAATCTTGATCCATTACTGCTTTAACTATCTGAAATTGAATGTGATTGGGGCTATTGTATAGTCCAGGCAGTCGGTAACGGGATCGAATTCGTGGCTGAGATTCATTCGCCACATAGGACGTGTTTGACGAACCCGAGTCGTGCGTTGCTTGTCGACAGTGGTTAGGCCACACGAAGTGCTTATGCACTTCATGTCGCACAACTCAATGGGCGCTCGTGCTAGTCGAGCTTGTCAAGCAACCCGATCTGTCTTATGTATGTTCACTGTGTTTAGACGCTACTGCTTAAACCTAGGGTACTAAACTTACCAGTGAAATCTCATTAACCATGGTACTTCGATCCGCTAAGACTCATGAGCCGGGCATGGTGGTATGGGACACCGTGGTCGAGCTGTCGGCTTACGCTGGGGCCACGTGCCTCCCCGTAGTGACCAGTGAGCAACCAGACTCGTGAGCCGATTATGGTGGTATGGGACACTATATTCATGCTGTCGGCCTACATTGATAAGGTGATGGGGGAGTGATGCAACGATTGCGGAGCAACAGCCCTGACAGCCTTTGCAGCGACCTAGAAACACACCATCGTATGAGATTAACTAGGACTGACAACCCTATAATGGATCATGTTTGGGAATGATACAAGGGAGGTACTTTAGTTTCTCAATCCTGCTGTTTGAAAGGACTAATAACTACTCGGTAATCATGCTCATCATCGCACTGTATGTGCCTGGTAGATGTGGAACACTGAGGGATGAACGCATGTCGCGAACGTAAGATGGTGTCGCATAAGGGTGGTTTGGCAAGGGCATTCATCATGTCATTCATACTTGCATTAATAAGAGTAGTTAGGAGTGTTTAATTGTACTGCTTTATCATTACTGCTTGACTGAATTGATAACATGTTAACCTATGCTTTACTGTTCCACTGAGTTGATCACTCACTCCCACGTTACGGGACGGTGTTGTACACACCAACCAGATTTGTTGTGTTTCAGGTGATGGCGATGCTTGTGAGGCGGAACCAGACCTCTGCGACGATGAGAACACTTTCTTGTATATGTTATTTTCTGGCGGCTTCATGTAAGCTGTGCCTTGATCGACAGAGTTACAGGGATGTTGACTAGAGGACCTTACACATTTGGTATATTTTGGAACTATACTTGTAATGAATTAACCTGGTAACATTATCACACTCTGGAGACTCACTACAATTTATATATGTTATATATCTATCACAGTCTTCCGCTTGTAAATTTAACTGTCTCGGGAGTATGATATGTTGTTTTGGCTTAATCTCACTCATGTTCAATGCACTAATACAGACAACATTCAATCATCATTCATTTTGTTACATAAGTGATGCGTTGGAACTCGGGAGTTGAGTTTATGCTCGACCCCCGATTTTCAGGGCGTTACATAGAACAAGGGATCCATTGAGACTAAATGCTGCCCTATTAGTCCAGTATAGCTTGACATGCATCTATAGCCATTCCCACAAGCCAGATCTTGAGCTTCAATTGGGTAGCTAGGATTATTGAACATTATTCACCTAAGATTTGTGGCTTGGATCTTCCGATGTGGGATATGTAAGAAAATGGGCATCCAAAGGATGTCCACCATACCCATGGCCTAAATCATACGAACTCACTGCACATCGAGACTAAATGTTGCCTTATAAGTCTTATTTAAACGTTTGAATAGTCTTATATGATGCCTAAGTGCTTAAAGAAAATGATGGTTAACTAGTATTATGGTGAAATACAAAAAACATTGGGACGTCTCATAAATTCTTTTTGGAGAATTTTATGCGCTTTCGTTTGGAAAGGGCGGGGCCAGACCGTGATAATGATATAAATTCTTTTGAGAATTTCGTGTCTTCGTTCGAAAAGGGCGGGGCCATGACAATGATAGCATTAAAAGTATTATTGGGCTCAATCGAATGTTTATTGCTTGACTTTGATTTCAATCACAGCTATTCATGCATGCAAGAGAGATAGTGATAGGGTCCTGACGTGCCATGATTTACATGTCCTAGTGCCCAGCATGCAAAAAAGGACCCACAGCCGGGATGGATACTGATGCTAGAACAAGGGATCCATCGAATCTAAATGTTGCCCTATTAGTCCAGTATAGCTTGACATGCATCTATGGCCATTCCCATAAGCCAGATCATGGGCTTTAATTAGGTGGCTAGGATTATTGAACATTTACCTAAGATGTGTAGTTTGGATCTTCCGATGTGTGATATGTAGGAAAATGGGCATCAAAGGATGTCCATCATAACTATGGCCTAAATCATACGAACCCACTGCACATCGAGACAATGCCCTATAAGTCTTATTTTAACGTTTGAATAGTCTTATTTGGACGTTCGAATGGTCTTATATGATGCCTAAGTGCTTAAAGAAAATGATGGTTAACTAGTATTATGGTAAAATACAAAAAACATTAGGGTGCCTTATAAATTCTTTTGGAGAATTTGGTGCGTCTTCGTTTGGAAAGGGCGGGGCTGGACCATGATAACGATATAAATTCTTTTGGAGAAATTTGAGCGTCTTTGTTTGGAAAGGGCGGGATAATGACAATGATAGCACTAAAGTATTATCGAGCTCATTCAAATGTTTATTGCTTGACTTTGAATTCAACCACAACCATTCTTGCGTGCAAGAGTAGTGATAGGGTCCTGATATGCCATGATTTGCATGTCCTGGTGCCCAGCATGCAAAAATGGGCCCACAGTAGGGATGGATAATGATGATAGAACAAGGGATCCATCGAAACTAAATGTTGCCTTATTAATCCAGTATAGCTTGACATGCATCTATAGCCATTCCCACAAGCCAGATCATGGGCTTCAATTAGGTGGCTAAGATTTGAACTGACCTAAGATTTATGACTTGGATCTTCCGATATGGGATTGTAGGAAAATGGGCATCCAAAGGATATCCACCATACCCCATGGCCTAAATCATACGAACTCACTGCACATCGAGACTAAATGTTGTCTTATAAGTCTTATTTAGACGTTTGAATAGTCTTATATGATGTCTAAGTGCTTAGAGAAAATTATGGTTAACTAGTATTATGGTAAAATATAAAAAAACACTGGACGTCTTATAAATTCTTTTAGAGAATTTCGTGCGTCTTCGTTTAGTAAGGGCGGAGCCGAATCATGATAATGATATAAATTCTTTTAGAGAATTTCGTGTATCTTTGTTTGGAAAGGACGGGGCTATGACAATGATAGCACTAAAGTATTATTGGGCCCATTCAAATGTTTATTGTTTGACTTTTACTTCAATCACAGCCATTCTTGCATGCAAGAGTAGTGATAGGGTCCTGATGTGCCATGATTTGCATGTCCTGGTGCCCAACATGTAAAAATGGGCCCACAACAGGGGTGAATACTGATGCTAGAATAAGGGATCTATCGAGACTAAATGTTGCCCTATTAGTCCAGTATATCTTGACATGCATCTATAGTCATTCCCACAAGCCAGATCATGGGCTTCAATTGAGTGTGGTTAGGATTATTGAACATTCACCTAAGATTTGTAGCTTGGATCTTCCGATGTGTGATATGTATTGAAATGGGCATCCAAAAGATGTCCACCATACCCATGGCTTAAATCATACGAACCCACTACTTAGAACAAAACCACTGCCTCTACTAAACAACTATCTTTAATATTTTCATTACCATTTCAATTGTAACAGCAGTATGTATATGGTTAACAAACTTAGAGACTTGGATTAACTCGTTTGTTCTTGAGTTGAGATGGGACTCACTGAGTTGGGGCTGAATCAACTCGACTTACCTGAGTTAAGCGATGGTGGTGACTCTGGGGTGAGTTGTGGGATCAAACCTATCAAATGCTACCGAATCCATGTCAACTGGGATGAGTATGGACATCCATGTTGACTAGGATGATTAACATAGTCTGAGAACCGTGATGAGGCATGATGTATTATTCTCTGTGCATGGAAGGACTTCCCAGTGATTAGGAAGTGAAGAAGATACTAAATGGGGTTTTTCATATCTAATGACTATTTTTCACTTTACTTTTCCATGATGCAGTGGTTTGCATTTTTTCCTGGGTTTGATTATTGGATTGTGCCTTATCAACTGTGGGACCTATAGGGTTTGATTATTGGATCGTGCCTTATCCACTATGGGGCCTATAGGATTTGATTATTAGATTGCACCTTATCCACTGTGGGGCCTATAGGGTTTAATTATTGGATTGTTCCTTATCTAATGTGGGGCCTACAAGTAAGATCATCGACATTATGGTGCAATATAGACTTTGAGCTTATTAAAAAGTATGCTAATAAGTCTTGGTTTATGCCAAATGGTAGGACCATCTACAAGATCACAATAAATGGGCATAGTGACGCAGGCATGAACGTGATGAGGTCAATCACCGTCTTCCTCAAGGATAACTACTCTAAATTCATGGAGCTTCTCTAGACTCCTCACGGAGACTTCTCGAATTTACGATAAATAAAGAAAGGAAAATAGAAATAAATTCTAGAAATTCATAAATTGATTGATGAATGAATAAAACGAGTTTACAACCCTTTAAATAGGGATAATGGAATAGGTTTCGAAATTAAACTACAACTAAAAACTCCTAGAAATGGTGACTTACTATATATAGTAAACTTATTATTTATAGAAGGTCGTAATTCCTATTAGATATCACGGTTTTCGGCCAACAATAGTAACTATCCTATTTGGCTTCACCATGATATTCTCCTGCAATTTTCATATTTGACACAACTCCTAAAGCCAACAGATAAAGAGTAATAATCAAACTAAAACTTAATATAAATTGTAAAAACGAAAATAAAACAGGAATTCGAACGAAGATCTGATGGTCTCACAAATTCGGCATGGTAGCTCGTAGTACCCCAAAATCATATAGGCATGTCGAATAACTCATTCTGGTTTGCTAGATATGTCCGTTTTAAAGTCCTGATGGTCTAAATCACTTCACGACCTGCTCTACGTTAATAGATGGGTTGCACCAATATCAATATATCACAAAACTACCCCACCACTGACCATATCTTAAATGGTGTAATGCTTGGCCCCATACATTGCCCGTGGCCAACAGCAGCAACACATCTCACAGACCTAGACAAACTCCATGCCTTCTACACCTTCCATCCCACAATTCAGATCAAACAACAAAGAAGACTCTTACCAAAACACATCAAACAACTCACTCTTCCAACCAACAATCGTACAACATCATCAGACTAATATCAACAGTCATAAATTCAAACATTCTAGACATGCCAACATCATCGGTTCTAATTTTAGACCTTCCGAACAGACCATCATTAGACTACCATCCTCAACAGATCTTCTAGACAGACCAATTCCATCCACTGATCTGGCCCTCACCAACAGACCAATAACTCATCCGCCAGCTACACAACAATGGTAAGAGAATACATATAGCTATACACAACACTATTTCTAGGCGATCCAACAGCGAGTCACCTCGTCATTGCGGTTGAGAAGAGCATATATAATCATTTATGTCTTTTTAACCACCAACGCATACTTAGATGGGCCACATTATTTTTACTTAAGCCTGACCTAACACAGGGAAGGACGTGATGAGGTCGATCACCATCTTCCTTGGTGATAACTACTCCGAATCCACGGAGCTTCTCTGGAATCCTCATAGAGATTCCTTGAATCCACATGGGATGAAAACAAAAATAATTTCTAATAATTCGAAATAAATTGATTGATGATTTTAGAAAATGAATTTACAATCCTTTAAATAGTGATATCAAACTTGGGACGGAGTTTCAGACTCAAACTCCTTAAAAACGCGACTTATTATAAATAGTAAACTTACTATTTATAAGCGGTATTCCTACTAAACTTCATGGTTTTTGGCTAAAAATAGTAGTGTCCAATTTGGCCTAATCACATTATTCTCCTAATTTTTCTAAGCCTTTTTCATGTTGGGCATGACTCTTAACTCTCAAAGCATCAAAAGTTATGATCAAATTAAAACTTACTATTTATATTAAAAGTGAAAATAACTTATATTTATAGTAAAAATGAAAATAAAATAGACTTTTGACCGTCTATCTGATGGAATCTTGTAAATCTGGTGTGGGCAACCCAGTATAGTGGGTTAGTTGGCTAAAGCAACTTCTACTACCCCAAAATCATATATGATATGTCAAAAAACTCTTTTAGGTTTGCAAGATACGACTGTTTTAAGGTTCTAACGGTCCTGATCACCTCCACCTCTGATCGGGCCTTCTCTGATCCATCTTGGTCATGAAAGTGTGCGCGATCCACTCTACATCAAGACCTACAAGCCAACAAATTCAATCACCCCCTCCCTTTTGGGCCAACCTTGAACCCTAAACCCTTGACGTATCAGTCAAAAATAGTCTATGTACGTACTCACTTCTACCTAAGAAAGCTCAAAATCTAACTCAGGTCAAACCTAGTTTTAAGTTAGTTGGGTCAAATGTAGATTCACCCAACCCTTTTTTATTTTACACTCCATTAGATGCCCATGTCAACAAATTAAGATTCATGTAATTTTGGGGAAGAGGTAGTTAATACTCTGCCAGTGTGATAGATGATATACAAGCACTAGCACTTGATTTACTCATTTCCAATTTCAGCCTAACAATGTAGATTTTGTAGTTTTTGATGTCTTAAATCTATTCGAAACATGGTCTGTTAATGCCATTGACAAACCATTCAATGTCATCGAACAACTGCTCGATCCCATTAAGAATTTTCAAATTTTCTCCAGTTGGTTGTTGGACATATTAGGTGTTATTTTGATGTTCGATGACATCGAAGATCAAGTTCGATGCAATCGAGAAATTTTGATTTTCATGTTTTGTTTATGGATAATTTTGGTGTTGTTTTGATGATATTGAAGTGAGTTTGATGACATCGAAGGTTAAGTTCGATGACATCGAAGACCCATCGAAGGTGCTATCGAACGTACACGCAAAATTGTAGATCTGCGGAATTTGTTTCCGATTTTCATGTTTTGTTTCTAGATAGAGATTTTTTTTTTTTACCTATCCTTTCACCAAGAGTGCCCTACCAACTAAGTTAAGTGTTTAGTTTTGTTAATAATCACAAAATTAAATTATTAATTTGGTTAATCCATATCTTTTATGACTAAAAAATTAAGGTCATTACAGTTAACATCTGCAAAACTTTCTACACATGCGTGAATAAAATAATAAGGGAATTGAGGTGCATGAATCCTTCCTTGTCAATCATTTACCTCTCTGTTCACGTGTAGGGTTCACATTTTGATAGATTGAGGTCTTTTGGTCAATCATTTACCTCTCTGTTCACGTGTAGGGTTCACATTTTGATAGATTGAGGTGCATGAATCCTTCCTTGTCAATCATCTACACGACTTTTTAAGTTATCATGAATAAATTGATAAGGGGTCGACGTACATGACTCGCACCTCATCAATCTTTTGCCTCTCTTTTCATGTGTGGGGTCCACATTTTTATAGATGGAGGTTTTTTCCATGGTCATCATTTGCATAACTTTTACACTAGCATAAATAAATTGATAGGGGGTTCGACGTTCATGACTTGATACTCGTTAATCATTTGCCTCTCTTTTCATGTAAAGGGTCGACATCTTGATAGATGAAGGTCTTTCAATAGTTACCATCTGCACAGCTTTCTACACTACCTAACACGAATAAATTGATAGATAGTTCAATGTGCATGACTTACTCCTCGTCTATCCTTTGTCTCTCTTTTCACATGTAAGGTCCATATTTTGATAGATGAAAGTTTTTCCATGGTCACCATTTGCACAACTTTCTTCTGAGTTTTATTCTCTGACTTTTATATTTTACTTGTGTGTATTATTTTAATTGTATCATGTACGAACCATGATGGGTTCACTCACTAGTCTAGCCAGCTAACGTTGTGGATTGACAACCGTACATAGATGAATGTAACAAGAATTCCGAACCAAGTACCAAAAAATGAGGACCGATTGCCAGATGAATCGTGGGACCAGTTATCGTATTTATATGTTTATTATTTAGGAGTTTGATTTCTTTATTGCATCTATCTGTACATAAATATAATTCATTATTGTTTATAAATCTTATCATAGTGAACGATATTTGATTATTTTTATTTTTATTTTGTTGAATGGAGTTTCAAATTGATGGACTCAGATGATTCCTATTCAGATGATGTAGTTTTGAATATATGATAATGAAAATTATAAGAATATACCACAAACTTGGATGAATGAATGTTCAATTTGGATATGAACTTACAATTCATTAAATTGTGCCTCCAGACAACTGTATGAAGAATGAATTAAGTACGCTTAGTGTACGAGTCATGAACCGAAACTCGGGTCTAAGGGTGGACACTCTGTATCCGAATTTCAGGGCGTGACAGAATGGTATTAGAGAGAGGCTTTTTGGTAAAACATAGTGTGGCTTATAGGTTATGTGGCTTACTCATGTATATAATTGGTAAGCCCCCTTGGAATTAGAAACACAACACTTAGGATTTTCTATCTGGATGTTGTGTGAAATAATCAATTTAGAAACAAAAATTAAGATTCCCTATTTGTTTATATAAAAATAATAATAATAAAGAGAAAAAAAATTCTTATAAACTAAGTAGGATGTTCCTTGTACTTTGATTTGAGTATATTTTGTATTAAGATGGGTTAGTTTGAACTCTAATGAATTTTTAGGATATTTAGTCCACAAAGTCCTGCTGGACAACAATAGGCAGCAGGAATCACCCAACTTATAAAATTCATAATTATAAAAGTAAAACTCTGATCAAGGCAATTTAAAATCCTGATCGAAAATAGACAAGTCTAAATTTAAATAAAAACAATTTTAAAAAAATCCAGATCTAATAGTCACTATATTGGTTCGGGGAGATAGTGTTGATTGGTTGGAATTCGTCCGTTCTGGATAGTCTGACTGTGAAAATTTTTAAAATATCTATAATGAGCAGAATCAGTAAATTTTTTATTGAGATACAATGTACTTACACTAGGATCTCCAAAAAATTTAACCTAATTTGAAATCTCAAAGTACAAGAAAATATGATAGAAACAACAAACGTCAAACCGATAATCAATCTGTCAAAACTAGTGTCATGTCGGTTCAACTAACATAGTTTTTCATTTTGATAATTACTTTTTTAACATTTTTACGTGAAGTAATTTATAATTAAAAAAAAACCTCACTTTAGAATTTTTAATCTTATGTAGACTTCAATTTTTGACAAAATTTTACATATATACTTATAAATTCATTAAAAAAAATAAAAATAATAATAATAATAATAGTAATAAACTAGTAACCAAACCAGTGTCAATGTGGCTATAATATTTATTTATTATTATTATTTTTGTTTGAAATGCTAGTTTCCAAATCTCGAGGACGAGATTTTATTTGAAGGGGGGTAGAATGTAAGCAGCCGAAATTTTAGGTGCGAGTTTACCTGTACGTAAGGATATATGATTACACCTTTTGAACTGTATACTTGTAGATCAATTAATTTTTTGTAGTTTAACCTGAATCTAACAATAGATAGCACTTTTTAATAGTTGATTGATAGGATGAACCATCAAATACCCTAGTATTCTTACCCATACATTAAAACTAATTGTTGATATAGGCCATCATCATTAGATGAAGATATAAAACCATTCACTTTGAATTTAGATCACTCGATCAAAGTATACTAATTACCAAATCTTCACATCCACTTATTTGCATATCAAATCAAAATTTGAATCCACTCATCTTGTTTGTCATTTATAAATATACTTAACTTAATGTCAAAAGTATGATCTAAGCATTTACATTTCTAATATAGACTATATCCAAAAATCACTTTATACATATTCGTTTATAAAACTGACTATACAATAAACCATAAATATGATTAATATCTTAACCATCTAATTACCTAAATATTAGCCATTCATCTAACCGTCAATCATATTTGTATCCATCGAACGAACCATCGAAATATCAAAATAAAGTATTTATTTGAAAGATCATAGGATATATATTAAAATTACCGATTAGTTTTCACATGTAATATTGGTACAAGTTGTTTTGAATTAAATATAGTTAAAAGCCATTCAAAAAACATCTAAGTCATTCTCGTAAGATCAAGGCCTAAACTTACATTGTTGATTGGGCACACAAAATGACATGACATAGTGAAATTTGGGGTAAAATGGACAGTGTAAAGAAAAGTCATGGGTAAATCAAAGTATTCTTTAAAAATGGTAATCTGTGATACAATGACTATAACTCATTATATTATACTAATAATAATATAAAAATCAAATATAATCCAGCATGATCAGATTTATAAAAAATAAAATTTCTCTTATTTGTAACGTGGGCCATGTGTATTTCTCTTTTTTAACAAAATCAAATATAATTCAGGATGATCATATTTATAAAAATAAAATAAAATTTTTTTTGTAAGGTGGGTAAGGTGGGCCATGCGTATTTGTCTTCTTAAGTGTCTATTTTCAAGGCAATGTGTAGGCCATAAATTAAGAGCGTGTTTGGGCGGGGGGATTAGAAGGGATTAGGTGGGATGGAATTGCATCCGGTCCTGTGCCAATTCCACTCCATGTTTGGGAAGAATGGAAAAGCTTGGAAATTGATGAGAGGGAATTGCATTGGTCCCGTTTCACTCAATGTTAGCAAGTTGTGTAGGTCCCACCATGATGTGTGGGCTATATCCACACCATCCACCCATTTTTTGAGATTATTTTAGAGCATGGGCCAAAAAAACCATGTTAATCTAAAGCTCAAGTAGACCCCACCATAGAAAGCAACGGGGATTGAATACTTACCGTTGAAAACTTCCTTGAGGCCACATAAGTTTTGAATTGCCTCATTTTTAGGCCCATGCCATAAAATGAGATTATAAAACAAATGAACAATTTAGATATAACACGCGTGTTATTCTCAATAATTTCAAATGATGATGGGTATATTCATTCAATGTACCACCGTATTATCAACAAAACATGGAATTAATCTTATCCCATGGCAACAGGACCATCGCTGCCAATCCCATCCCCTAATCCCTTCCAATCCCACCACCCAAACACGAATCTACAACTCGTCCTTTGATAATAATGTCTCTTCACCGCGATGGAACATTTCAATGATCTTGATTACTGAAAACCTAGCTGACTTGTCAGAAGTGTCAACCTGCGGCGCGGATTAGATACTGAAAAGGCAGTAGCCAAATTGCTCCGAAGTGACATCAGCAAGCTATGTGAACCCCCCATGATGCATATATATGTTGCATCCATACCGTCCATTAATATGGAGAGAACGTTTTATGGCATGAAAAAGAATGGGATAGACCTAAAGTTTAACTAGATCCCACTGTAGAAAACAATAGGGACAGTGCCATCCACCGTTCAAAACTTCTCAGGGCCATAGGAGTTTCCCACCAAGCTAATATTTGTGTTTTCGATACTTTTGTTTCCACTTCAACTGTCTTTATGTTAACTTATGGATAGGTTGGATCTCAAAAACACATCATGGTCGACCCTATCAATGTTCAACAGTGGGTCCACTTTAACTTTAGATTTATATTATTCTTTTTCTCAAATAGTTGGACGGTACAAATACAAAACATTCACCGTGGTGGGTCCACATAGCTGGGGGACGTCACTTCAGTAGCAATCTGAATACTGACCTTGTGAGTATCTAATCCGCGTCCACCGGCGTATCAAAGGCTTGAGTTGTGCGTCCTATAATACTTTTCCATTTCCATGATTTTCACGTGACAGGATTGTCACTTCCAATGCTTTTTGTCTACCAGTCAGGATTGCACGTTCCATGATTTCGAGTGCAAATTCGGTGAGGCAGGAGAAATACCAACTTCAGTGAGACCATGACTGTGGAACCTACCTTGATGTATTTTCTGCATATCCATGCTGTCCATACGTTTTGAAAGATAATTCTAATGCATGCAAGAAAAAATAAAATAGATTCAAATCTCAAGTGGACCACACTATAGGAAATAATGGTCATTCAAAGCTTACTATTAAAAGCTTCCTAAGGCCTATCTTAATGTTTATTTTACATCCAAATCGTTGAAAAGGTCACACGTACTTGGATGAAGAGAAAACAAAAGTATCAGCTTCATACAAAACTTTTGTGTCCCATAAGAAATTTTTAATGGTGGGCATTCAATCACCACTTTTATTTTTTCTCATGGCGTGGTCCACCTGAGTTTTGGATCTACCTCAATTCTCTAATCTAAAATATGCTGGAAAAACGGATGGAAGGCGTGGATATACAACACATACATCAAGGTGGGCCCCACGGCCACTGTCTCGCCGAACTCAGTGTTTCCCAGTCTCACCGAATCCGCTCTCATGAGTTGTCCTGATCTTTTGTTATTTGGCCACCCACCATGATTAACTCGATCTAGACACATGCGTACGTCTGCATATGGATGCAGAGGAATTGTAGGATAATCTCCGGTTTTGAGTTAGACGGGGCCCAGGTTTTAGGAATCCAGATCGTTGATCAGTTACATGTCCTCGTGGATTGCCATGGTTCAATAATCTTTTATATTTCTATTACCTATCTTATGATATTGGGGCTTTTTTTACCCAATTGAATGTGGACCATTGAGGTATTTTTCTTCTTAGCCGTTTAATTGTATGAAGAAAACTGAAGGGTTAAAATGGTCCTATAAAGGAGAGAATCCATCCATTGTGCTACGGAACAGATCAATGGTCTTGAAAGTGGGGCCTACCTTGGTGCATGTATTATATATCCATGCGGTCCATCTGTTTTTCAGCATAATTTAGTACATGACCCAAAAATAAGCAAGATCTAAATTTTAGTTGAACCATACTATACGAAAATAATGGTGATTGACCACTGTTTAATGGTCCAAAACTTTTATAACCTAAACGAATTTTTAATGGTCATTAACCACTACTGTTTCCCATGTCGTGAAATTTGGATGTACTTCGTGTTTTGTGTCATGCCATGAAATGGGCCGAAAAAACGGATCGACGGTGTAGATATACAGTACATACATCAAGGTGGCCCATCATAGAGCTGCCCAGGTTGGTGGATCCCTGACTGCAGGGCCCACCGTGATGTATTTTTATTATATCTATGCCGTCTGTCCGTTTCACCAGCACATTTAAGGGCATGGTCCCAAAAAAAATTGGGATCAAAATCTCAGGTGGATCAGGTAAAACACAAATATCAGCTTGATCGAAAACTTATGGTAGGCGTTCAATCCCCATTGTTTGCAATGATGGGTCCACTTGAGATTTGGATCTGCCTCGTTCTTTATATCATGCTCTAAAATAATCTCTCCAAATTGATAGACGGTGTGGATATAACACATACATCGTGATAAAGCCCACAGAATGTGGTGACTTCACTTCATTAACGAGACTCCTGCTGTCATGTTCAGTAGCTAATCGGCTTCCATTTTGTCGCGTGAACAAGATGTCAGCTGCTTGGTTGGGCCCAACAATGATGTTTATCAGAAATTTACTATAGCCACCGTGTGTTTTATCCCATGTTACGCCCAAAGTCTAAAAATGGGACCCATCGATGATTCAAGTGGACCACACAATTGGAAAATGTGTACAAGACAACTCTTATCTGAAACAAAGATTGATCTGATTTTTTATTTTTTTATTTTTGTGCTTAGGTCTAAATTTTGAGAACACAATGGTTGGAGTGGATTTCGTGTTATCGTTATAGTGAGCCTGGAAAAGATGAGAGCATTTTGGGGAAGAAAAAGAGATAGTATAGATTGAGTACACATTTTGAGCCAAATGGTGGAGGCAATTTGATAAAAGCATCAAATTGGGAATAAATGGCAATTTGGGATACTCTGTCTGCATGTGAGGTTTGATACACAGGCACTTAAAAATGATAAATGTGGTATATATTAGCTCAAATTGGGAATAAATGATGATCATGAGGCCCTAGCTAGTTTGTCCAATGTGTTTAGGTTTTCAATTCGTACAAGTGGGCCATGTGATAGTGGACCTTTTCTTCATATTGAATGCTAGCCTTTATTGTTTTTTTTTTTTTTTCTCTTAACTGCTCATTTGTTGAATACCTATAATAGTAGAATAAAGATTATTATTATTATTATTATTATTTTGAGAGAGAGAGAGAGATTTTTGGTGCATGGGCCATCAATGGGGAAGCGGGCTTAATTTCTCGGTCCTTGGGCCGGACCTGATTTTCCTGAACCCCCGTAGGAAAATAATATATATATATTAGCGAGGCATATTTGATACTCTCGAGATTAGAACATAGGACCTTCCTCTCTAATACCAGGTCAAACAACCATTCACTCTAAAAGCTTAAGCTGTTAGAGTGTGGTGTATCAATGTATATCAAGGGACTTTATCACTTCAACAACCTCCATCTCTGTTAAGGTGGCAATGGGCCAGAATTGCCCCTAGCAAGCCTAGCCCCACCCATGGGACCCTCATGCAGAGATGAAAGGATTATCCAGACCGTCAATTTGCAAGTGGTACATCTCCCTCCATTTTCTCTTTAATCCACACCAGTCCATTCCCTCAATTTTCTATTTAATCCACTCAGCATCAAAGAGATACCATTGTTGATCATTTCAAGTTCCAGCTAGAGCTCAGAGATGGTGGAGCCCTTCTATACTACAGCATGTGTATGGTTTTAAATTGACATGGACACCTATTTCTGGCATCTCAAGAACATTGAACACTTTCCTCTATTCATAGTTAAATTCATACTTACAAGTTAGACTTTAGCAACATCACCAGACCTTTTGAATGAGACATGAAATGACATATCAACGAATTGGACAGTTAATTCATTCATACAACCAGGAGCAAAAGTAGTACCGGATGATTTTAAATATCAACATCCAATCAATAGCATGAAAAATGAACAGTTAAGATTGAGCATAGAAACAAATTAGGTCCAATCATCTCAAAACTTATATTCTATAAATCCCACTTTATATTGCATATAATATCAAAGAAGCACTTTGACTTGATCATTCTAACCATCTGATCTATGGGTCATAAACAATGAACAGCTATAACAAATTGGCCTCGCTTAAATGGTTAGGATCATCCAATTGTAACAAATTGGCCTCACTTAAAGGGTTAGGATTATCCGATCGGCACGACCCTTACATCATGGCTCCCTCCCAATGGTTGTATTGAATAAACCATTTTAATTAATGGTTAGGCATCCCACATGTTATTCAAAACGTTAGGAAAGGTTGCTAATGAAATGTTAGCAAAACCCAATTTTTCATACTTAATTATACCATTAGGCTTGCTAAGCCCGCACAGGTGCACGAGGCAGTTGAAGTAAACGCCTGGAGACTCATATGTTACTAGTAATTAAACCTAGACCATTGGATTCTCTCAGCTCAGATTCGGTGGTCCTGATGTGATCACATGACTCATACTTTTATTCCCGAATATAAGGCCAACCCAACTTGGGAGTATCTAATCTCGTAGACATATCTCCTTTTGCCTTTCCACCCTTCCAAGCACCACCCAAGCCGTGCAAGTCATCTTCAACATGATTTTTGCATGTGGGACTCAAGGTTCGTTGTTCCAAACCACTCATCTGATGGGCCTCATCATGGACGGTGGATGCCACCGTAATCTACCATATTCGAATATCAATTGATGGCCAACACAGACGGTTAAAAGAAAAGGCCTAATATCATTGCCAGTGGGTCCTTCATATCAACGGTCTGGATTCTCAAACTCCTCTGCCCTTAATAACTATATAACTAGTTGGGTCCACTTAAGCCATGATCTTCCTAATTTTTTTTGTCTCGTACCTTACAATGATATGATAAAAATTAACGATGAATGGCGTGGATTAAACACTTACATCACGGTGGGCCCCACTGAGCCCTGCCCGGACGGACGGGTAGGACGCAAACCGCATCCCTTTAAATCATCCATTCTTATCATATGGGCATAGTAGCAGCTCTAAGACATACTAGCAAAGCATGTGCATGGATAGAGAAAAGACATTACCATTCACTTATCAAGCATAGTCCTTTAAAACAAGATGTAAGAGAAAGCCCCTGTCCTACATTATGTCTATAAAAGAGTCTTCTATGTAGTGTAGAGATATAGAAAAAATTTAATATACTCTGCTATCTTACAATTTTAAGAAAATAGCCTTTATTGTTTTATGTGTTATTTGTGAAGTGTGTTAATCGTGATTGAGTTGTTGTTACTCCAACAATAAAAACCCTTTGATAATTAAAATAAAACGTTAAAATACAACTGAACTCTTAAAACCCTAAAAATGTAAAACATAAAACTAACTAAAAATAGTAAATTGTAACTTAGAATCCTTAGGTAACCCCTAAATTTTAAGAAGCCATACAGGGATGTATAGAGTTCTTTAATCGCTTTGCAACAGTATATGATAGGCTGCGAAACCAATAGCTATGGTCTTCGAAACTAAGACATTTTTGCCCACCTGGATTGTCTCTGGCCTGAATTTGTGCAGTCCCAACCTCCATTCAAATGTCTTCTACCCATCCTATATCACATATACCAGTTACCAGTTACCCACATGAAGATTAGACCGGGCAAACAGACCGGGACAAGCCCAACCCTCGTGCCAAGTTAGGGGCCTACCAAGCCTTAGTAGGTTGAAAGTCAGGCCTATCAATACAGGTCTTATTTTTTGTACCTATGATTTTATTAATTATATATATATAGTTATTTATAGTAAAGAATTTCATTTTTCTAAACAAACAAGCGAAAATATAGGACAACTACTCCTTTAAAAGTTGTGTTGTGTGGCACACAATCTATTCGGGAGAGAGAAATCCGCTTTATCTTGTTAGCTTAAGTCAAATGACGTGGACCAATGAAACCCGACGGCACTGAAATTTCATGTTCCTTCAACACAAACGATCCGCACTCAATTATAATTTATAAGTAACTTATATATCGATCAGATTTAGGTTGAGTCGGGCAACCCGAGACCTCAACCCAAGCCCGACCCAAGTTTTATCAGGTTGGTGTTTATAAAGCCCAAGCCCGAGACCAAACCTGATACATCCTACCTGAGCCCAACCCAATATCGGGCCGGTCACAGGTCGGTCGGGTTCGGCCCAACTTTCAGCCCTAAGCCTTAGTGCTTGGCCCAGCCCAAAACCACCGTTGCTATGTATGATTGGTGCGCACAATTGTGGTTCCAGCAGTTAGTTGGGTCTAATACATACTTAGGCTCATCCTACATACCCTACCCATGGGACCCTCATGCAGAGATAGAAGTATTATCCAGAACGGCCATTTGCAGGTGGTTCATCTCCCTCGGTTTTCTATTTAATACACACACCAGTCTGCTTACAGCTGCTACATCTTCCTCAATTTTCTATTTAATCCACTCACCATCAGCGAGATACCATTGTCTGATCAATTTCAAGTTTCATAGATGGTGAGGACCTTCTATACTACAGCATGTTTATGGTTTTAATTCGAAGGACGCCTATTTCTAGGTGTCAAGGGCATTGAACATTCCCTTGATTCATATTTATAGGTTTGCCTTCAACAACATTACCATAGCTTTTAAATGACACATGTCATCACCAATTTGAATGAGAGTTCAGATCCTTTGCTTGGCATAAACAGAAATTTTCTATTTTTTTAGATTTGAACAGGCATTCAGATCCTCTACTTGTCATAAACATAAAATTTATGTTTTCCTACATAGTGATTGGTCCACAATCACTACTGACATTGTAAGCACTACTGCGTGATCTGCAGTGTATAATGATATGGCCCAATCATATTGCAACAAATAAGAATTTTCTATTTATGGAAATTAGAAAATTCAGATTCTTTGAACAGTTCATTTATTCATACAACTACGAGTAAGTCATGAAGCAAAAGTCACACCAATCAGAAAATCCCAAACATCAAATTAATAGCATTAAAGTTGGAAAATTAAGACTAAGCATAAAAACAAAATAATTAGTCTAATCATTTTGAAAATTCTATTCCATCGATCTCATTTTATATTACTTATGATTCTAAAGCACATTGGTTTGATCATTCTAATCATATGATCTATGGCCCATAAATAATAAATTGTTGTAACAAACTGGCACTGCTCAAAGGATCAAGATCTTCAGATCAGCATGATTCTTATATCATGGCTCTCTCCCAATCACTCTATTGAATGAATCGTTCTTATCGATGATTAGACATCGTATGTGTTATTCAAAAGGTTAAGAGACTTTGCCAATGAAATGTTAGCAAAACCCAATTTTACACGGGTATACCATTAGGCTTGCTAAGCCCACACGTGTACCAATGCAGTTGAAATACTCGCCACCATATATATGCGCCTGCATGTACTTACTGGTAATTAAACCTGGACCATTGAATTCTCTCAGATCAGATTCGTTGGTCTTGATGTGATCATACGGCCCATACTTATATTCCACGAATATAAGACCAACCTCAACTTGGGAGTATCTAATCTCATAGGCATATCTCCTTTGCCTATCCACCCTTCCAAGCACCATCCACGCCGTATTAGTCATTTTCAACATTTGAATACATGTGAGACCCAAGGTTCGTTGTTCTAAACCATTCATCTCATGGGCCTCATCATCAGCAGAGGATGCCACCGTACCGTAATCTACCATATCAAAAGATCTCTACCCTCTAATCGGTGGCCCACACATGAACTGTTAAAACAAAAGCCTAATATCAAAGGGAATTAGTATCCTTCACCTCTCATTGCTAACAACGGTCTGGATTGTCAAAGTAGTGGCTTATATGTATGGAATCCGACAACTTGGAAAACCACAGGGGAGTAGACCCTACCATTCATCTATGATTTTTGTTATAAGTAGAACGGGAAAGGAGGATGCAGGAAGGTGAGATTGCTCCAAGTTAAAGTGGGCAATTTAAATGGACCATATCAATTTCTGTTCTTCGTGCTGTCCAACCACTACAAAAAAAGATTTATTGGCCACCACTGCTAATGAATCATCAGCCATGAAAGACAAGGCCAACGGATCATCAACCACTCCAGACAAACCCAAAGAATCGCCGGTGCAAATCAAGAAGAAATCCGATTTGGAAGGCTTCTTGAAAGAGTCCAAGAAGAAACCAAACCAACTGGTAAACATTCTCTCTCAAGCCACGAGATCGTCCTTGTTCGGTTGCCAATTGAAAATGAATTCATCTCATTTTAGTTAACAGTAATTATGTATTAGAGATCTTGTTGAGGATTATAAATAATCCTAATAACCTGTGATTAATATAAACTATGATCTTGAGTACATAAAAATGAGATGAACTTGGTTTTTGCAACGCAACCAAATGGGGCTAAGCAAACTGATTTTTGCTATGTTTCGGCATTGTTAGTAAAATCATGATTCTGAAAAATGTAGATAGTGTTGAATTTCACCACCACATGGTGCAAGCCATGTATAAACGCGGAGGAGCCCTTCATGAAGCTCAAGAAAGAATTCACCGATGTAAATTTTGCCAACGTTGATGTGGATCATTTCCTGGTAAGTCCACTAATCATGCTTGGAGATGTCAATGGAACGGGCTGGCTGTTCAAACTTCTGTGTCCGGCCTGTTGTGGGACGGGATTGAAACTCTACGAAGAGTCCACGATAAAAGGTGTTTGATAAAATACCTGTAAAACCATTGCTTTTGTTTCACATACAGATGGGTTTTGAAGGTGCAGTCTACGTGTTTGTGGAAATGCCTCAATGGCGAACTCGGCTCAATCTTGGCTCGAACTCGGCCCGAGCTGCTTACCGAACTGAGCCGAGCTGGCCAATCAGGCTTGAGGACCGAGCCAAGCCGAGTTCAAGCTGAGGTCAGCCAGTGGCCGAGCCGAGTTAAGCAAAGGCCAGCTCGACTCGATGTACACCACTAGCTATAATTCTAGGGGTTGAAATTGGTTGGTTCAGGCCAGATGAGGACCAGCCTGAGCCCGACCCATTTACTAAACATGCACTCATTACCATGTGGTTAACCCGGCCTACTTCAAATTCATCAAGCTCAAGCCCAACCCATCCAAGAACCATTCAATTTGTTGCGCAGCACGCCAACAACACAGTGAGCCTAAATCCAATCTCTCCCTTGGAAGTACAGAGAAAATTCTTTGCCCACACCTCATAATAATTTCCTAAAATTCACCTTAACCTAGAATAGCCCTAGGGACCCCAATTTATAGTTTTGGCAACTTCCCTTTCCGCATCCCAGTTGCGAAAGGACTTGCGACACGAAATCCGCGAAACTCCTTTCGCATCCCAGTTGCGAAAGGACTTGCGACACGAAATCCGCGAAACTCCTTTCGCATCCCAGTTGCGAAAGGACTTGCGACACGAAATCCGCGCAACCTCGACTGGTCGTGGGCGGCCCCAGATGTGGCTCCACTTCTCAACAATCTCCCACTTGGAGACACATCTTCATAAACCTTTGTCTTCATCCGGAGTGCACCACCTCCCCGTCTTCAAGCCTGAAGACCAATCAAAGCTGAACAGAGCTTCAGCTTCTCCCTTGTGACCACCTTGGTCAGCATATCCGCAGGATTCTCACTTGTATGAATCTTCTCCAGAGCAATCGATCCATCTTCCAGTAACGAACGTATGAAGTGATATCTGATGGCAATATGCTTGGTCCTTGAATGAAAGGCTGAATTCTTAGCCAAGTGTATTGCACTTTGACTGTCACTGTACAGCTTGCAATCTGCTTGCTTCTTACCCAACTCTTCCATAAAACCTTGCATCCACACCATCTCCTTGCACGCTTCTGTAGCCGCAACATATTCTGCTTCTGTCGTACTGATAGATACTATCTTTTGTAACTGAGAGACCCAACTGACTGCAGCACTACCCAGAGTAAAAACATAACCCGTAGTGCTTCTTCTGTTGTCGATATCTCCTGCCAAATCTGAATCCACGTAGCCTTGTAACTTGATTTTCGATCCACCATAACACAGCCCTACGTCCTTAGTACCTACCAAGTACCTAAGGATCCACTTCACAGCTTCCCAATGTTCCTTCCCGGGGTTGTTCATGAACCTGCTAACAACTCTCACTGCTTGAGCAATGTCTGGCCTCGTGCTCACCATAGCATACATGAGACTCCCAATAGCTGACGCGTATGGGACTTTAGCCATGTAGTCCTGTTCCTCCTGCGTCTTTGCACCTTGCTCCTTAGATAGCTTGAAGTGGTTGGCTAATGGAGTGCTAACCGGCTTAGCACTTCCCATATTGAATCGATCAAGTACCTTGGCTATGTACTCTTCCTGTGACAAAACTAATTTCTTGTTTTCCCTGTCACGCTTTATTCTCATGCCTAGGATTTGTTTTGCAGCTCCTAAATCCTTCATGGCAAATTCTCTAGACAATTGTCTTTTGAGATCTGAGATGTCCTTCATGCTTGAGCCAGCCACAAGCATATCATCAACGTACAGAAGAAGGATGATGTATGACATATCAAACTTCTTCAAGTAACAACAGTGGTCTGCATGACATCTCCTAAAACCGTTTCTCGACATGAAACTATCGAACTTCTTGTACCACTGCCTCGGGGCCTGCTTCAGGCCATATAGACTCTTCTTCAGTCTGCACACCTTGTTCTCATTACCTGGTGTCACGTATCTTGTCGGCTGATGCATATATATCTCTTCTTCAAGGTCCCCATGAAGAAAGGCTGTCTTAACATCTAGTTGTTCTAGATGTAAGTCCTCTGAAGCCACTATACTCAAGACCATGCGAATCGTAGACATTTTCACTACCGGTGAAAATATTTCAGTGAAATCGGTACCTGCCTTTTGTTGAAACCCTTTCACAACCAATCTGGCCTTGTACCGTTTCGAACCATCGTGCTCCTCCTTCAGTCTGTAAACCCACTTGTTATGAAGAGCTTTCTTACCCTTGGGTAGAGTGACTAGCTCCCATGTACGATTAGACTCAAGAGAGTCCATCTCATCATCCATGGCCTGCTCCCACTTAACCCGTATATCTGACTGTAACGCCTCTTCAAAACACTCTGGCTCACCATTATCTGTCAGTAGTAGATAATGTAAGGAGGGTGAGTATCGGACCGTGGGTCTCCTCTCCCGAGTAGACCTCCTCACAACTGGTGTATGCGGCTCTGCCTGTAACACCCATGTCCGGTAACTCTTCCAACTCTACGAATTCCTTTTTCTCGGCCTTATTTTTCTGCACACTGTCCTTATGCATCACTTTTTCATTAAAGACTACGTCCTTACTTCTGATGATTTTTCTGTTTTCTGCATCCCAGAACCTGTAGCTAAAATCATGTTGCCCATAGCCTATAAACGTGCACCTCCTGGACTTCGCATCCAACTTGTTTCTGTGTTCTGCATCAATGTGAACATATAGTGCAACCGAACACTCTGAGATGTGCAAGGTTCACTTCTTTCCCAGTCCACGCTTCTTCTGGTAGCCCACTATCCAATGGTGCTGAGGGACTTCTATTAATGAGATATGCGGCAGTATTCACAGCATCTGCCCAAAAGGTCTTGGGCAACCCTGCATGTAACCTCATGCTCCTGGCGCGCTCAAGGATGGTCCTGTTAATGCGCTCAGCCACACCATTCTGTTGTGGTGTCCCTGGAATCGTTTTCTGATGTTTGATTCCATTTGCTGCACAATACTCCCCAAACCTCTTATCACAATACTCTCCCCCATTGTCAGATCTGAGACACTTTACTGTTTTACATGTCTCATTTTCTACCATAATTTTCCACTTCTTAAATACATCAAATACATCAGATTTATGTTTTAAGAAGTAGACCCACAGTTTTCTACTAGCATCATCAATAAAGGTAACAAAATAACGTGAGCCACCAAGAGATAATACCTGTGCCGGTCCCCACACATCAGTGTGTACAAGCTCCAACAGATGTGTCTTTGGAGCGTGTCCCGTCTTCTTGAAGCTTACCCTCTTCTGCTTGTCATACACGCAGTCCTCGCAGAATTCCAAGTCAATAGACTTCAGCCCTGGTAGCTTCCCTTTTGACAATAGCATTTTCATCCCTTTCTCACTCATATGTCCCAGCCTCTGATGCCATAACTGCCCATTCACTCCAGTTGATGCGACTGCGAGTGAACTATACGATCCTGAAGTCACGTACAAAGTACCTTCCTTTTTGCCTCGAGATATTACTAAGGCACCTTTTGTGATCTTCCGGGAGTCACTGGTGAATGTCGTCACATAACGGTATCAGCCAACTGTTCCACTGAGATCAGATTACGTTTCAAACTCGGTACATGTCTGACATCTTTCAATTTCAAAACCGTTCCGTCTTTCTGATTTACATGAACATCTCCCTTTCCAACAACATTGCACGGCTCATCATCACCCAGGTAGACTCTCCCAAAGTCACCTGACACATAATCACGCAGAACTTCCTTACACGAAGTAGCATGAAACGAAGCACCCGAGTCTATAACCCAAGACTCATTCCTCGCATCAAGAGACAAGATCAACGCCTCTGTGTCGCTCTCATCAGACAGATTCACTGAATCTTTCCCACCTTGAGAGCTTCCTTCTTATTTCTTGAGCGCCCTGCAATCACGTTTCATGTGCCCCTTCTTGCCGCAATGCCAACACCCGTCTTTGTCTTTCGGTCCCTTGGACTTATTCCTTGACTTAGAACGTCCGTGTTTATTACCTCCTTTGTTCAGCGATCTTCCTCTTCCTTCAACGTTTAGAGCATTCCCTGAATCCCCTGAAACTCCTGATGCCTTCCTTCTAGATTCTTCGCTAAGAATTAGACCGGCCATATCATCAAATTTCAGCTTTGTCGTTCCTGAAGAATTGCTCACAGCAATCACCAAACCATCCCAACTGTCTGGCAAACTGGATAAGATCAATAACGCCCTGATCTCATCCTCAAAAGCAATGCCAACGGATTCCAACTGGCTCGTGACTGTATTGAACTCGTTTAGATGTTCAGCCACGCTCCCACCATCTGACATCTTCATGTTGAATAGTTGTTTCATAAGATGAACCTTGTTAGATGCTGAGGGCTTTTCATACATGGTGGCTAGGGCTTCCATTAATTCTTTTGTCGTTTTTACCTTGGATATATTGAAGGCAACGCTCTTAGACAAAGAGAGTCGGATCGTTCCTAAAGCCTTCTTATCCACTAAAAACCATTCATCATCTGTCAACTTTTCTGGTTTCTTCTCTTTTCCTCCTAGAGAAATATAGAGGTCCTTCTGATACAGATAATCCTCCATCTGCATCTTCCAGAAGGCAAAGTTTGAACCATCAAACTTCTCAATTCTAGTTTTCTCATCTTCTGTCATCGCTCCCAATAAAACTAAATCAATAGCTTTGATACCAGTTGTTGCGCAGCACGCCAACAACGCAGTGAGCCTAAATCCAATCTCTCCCTTGGAAGTACAGAGAAAATCCTTTGCCCACACCTCAGAATAATTTCCTAAAATTCACCTTAACCTAGAATAGCCCAAGGGACCCCAATTATAGTTTTGGCAACTTCCCTTTCCGCATCCCAGTTGCGAAAGGACTTGCGACACGAAATCCGCGAAACTCCTTTCGCATCCCAGTTGCGAAAGGACTTGCGACACGAAATCCGCGCAACCTCGACTAGTCGTGGGCGGCCCCAGATGTGGCTCCACTTCTCAACACAATTGTAGAGAGGTAGGCTCAACAGACCAGACCTGACCTGCCACAACCTAGTTCAGAATGGAATATGAGGCTAAGAGCATGCACAGCCTAGCCCATTCAAAGTATGCACATGCATAAATAAATCATATATATATATATATATATATATATATATATATATATATATATATATGCATTTTTTTTTTGTTCTTTTGTTGTTGTTATTGTTCTTCTCATGTTGTTATTATGATTATTGGGTTTGGTTGGATTGGGTCATTTGGCCCAATGCAAGATGGCATATTCAGGTGGGGCGAGTCAAGTCAAGTTAGGTTCAATTTAAACCTGATTTAGAGCCCGTTTGATTTGCCATAATTATATGTAAATTAGAGGAATTGTGTAATGAATATAAATTACTTTATTTGTCCACTGACATCAGTTGCATTTGATTGTTGATTCTTGTGTTTGGTTCATCCATGTTAAAATTGTAATGATAACATTTTTACATTAGTTCGATATTAAATCATCACCAAAATTATACATTAATATTTTTGTTTGATTTAAGACTTTTATAGTAATTATGTGAAAAAGTTTGATGACTATAAATTCATTTACTTGTCTCCTAAATATATAGGTATTTGATTGACTATTTTGTGTTTAATTTAATTGGAGTAAACTTGCAATGACGACACAATTCCTTTAATTTATGGCAAATCAAACATGCATTACTTTTCTCTAGTTAGAAATTGTGTGGGGCTCACAGAGATGCCTATAATAGATCCACTCCATCAGTTTTTAAAGACCACAATAGGATAGGAATCTAAAAATCAGCTAGATCCAAACTCCTATGGGCACACACCACACAAAACAGTGGGGATTGAACACCCACCATTGGAAACTTTGCTGGGTCACAAACGTTTTAATCAGGAGGATAAATTGTGACTTCCAATTTTTCTAATCAGGGTGGTTACCGGTGGTAATATCCCTATGAACAATGGATTTGGATAGCATATAAAATCATAGTCGGCTCCAATAAGCTTTCAACGGTTTACGGTTGTATATTTTCATTCCTAGTGTTTCATGTGGTGTCACCCACTTAGTTTTGGATTTGCCTGACTTTAGATTCTTGTCATGTGTGGTCTTGCAAATTTGATGGGTGTAGTGAATTGTCACATATCTCTCTATGAGCTCCACACATCTTCCGACTGCAGAAACTTCCTGAAATGGGTTACATTTCTAACCCAAGCCCAGCTTGGGGTCAAACCACATCAAAAGCAGGTTAGGCCATTTGATCCATGTGGACCAACCCGACTCATTGCAACCCCTAAATAATCATGGATGATAATAGGATTTGGTCAATTATCTGGACGTGGTTAAGATGCCGACTTTCCTACTGATGAAGCCAAGCCAGAGCAGCAACAAAGAAGATGCCAGTGAGAGCAGCGGGAGAAAAGAAGCCAAGTACGATTATAAGGGAAAGAAAAGCCAAATTGACAATTTCAAGGAAATTGATGATAGGGTGGTGGGCGTGAGGAAGGATCTTACAACGAAGATAGAAAATCACCGTCACATGATAGATTAGCACACACCATAGTTATTAGTGTTTTGTTAAGCATACTTGTTTTTATATTTTTCTTGTATTCCATTTCACATATTTCATTTGAGCTCTGCTAAGTACACATACATGTAAGTGTGAATGAAGCCAGTGCTCACACCACTATATATACCAGCATGGCAAACATGTGGGTGTCACTATCTAGCATATCAAATAACCGCTTTTTCTAAAATCTCGAGTCATTAGAGGGTGGTATATCAATGTATATCAATGGACTTTAACACCTCATACCAAGACTCGGTCGCATCCACTATCAAGTAGGCTGTAATGAGTTGAACAAATTTATTGGTGTGAAAACATCGACCTAATTAGTTTTCTTACCCATCTGCTTATTTCTAATCTCACAGCACACCTCAATGGACAGCATTTGTCTTATGTTACATGTGCGCCATACTTGCATATATCTGGTGGTGTGTGTATTTATTAAAATGACCTTGTTAATATATATATATATATATATATATATATATATATAATATATATTATATATAATATATATATATATATATATATATATATATATTGGAATTTTTATGCATATTATATTCCTTGTAAGAAATTGTATGTATACGTGAACAATATATTTATGTAGACAAGAGAGAATTTATTAAGGGGCATTTGGATCATAAGTTACTTATACCCCAAGTAGCTTATCTTGGTTTCTACTTATTCAATGGATAAATATATACATATTAACTAAATTTTAAAAAAGTTAAAAGTTGGAAAACAAAATTTTAAAACTTAGGGAGATAAGTTGCTTCCATCACCTATATAAGTTACTTTTATAATATTTTTTATCAAACTAACTTTTTTTTAAAAAATAACTTATTAACTTTGTAAGTTAAAAAGTTACTTATTAGGTATTCAATTAGGCCCTTAGCATTAATTAGCTTGCTTTTAGTTAGTGATGGAAACACCGAGATCATGTGATCGAGTACCAATGTGGTGTGGATCTCTTGTGTGTGGTGTGTGGTGTGTGTATGTGTGTAAAAGAAATTAAACCCACTTCCAAAAATTAATGAGTGGTCCAAAAGTTATTATATTGCTCGTTACAGTACCACATGCGATGCAACATGATGGAGAACCTAGGCTGTATAAAGTGTCTACCCCGAAATGACCTGGACCAATAGGGAAATCCCAATTCATTGGTCCTTTCAATACAAACAAATAGATTGCCACAAGGGTGCCATATTCTAGGAGCCCAAACTTGTGTCACCATCATGGCTTCCGCTTTAGGACGGAGGGGGTCCATTGGTTCCAAATTTTGGGAGCCTTATTTGCTTTCTTGTTCCAAAATTTCATTAGCTGTGTCGTTGTTTTGGGCGCCATCCTGAGCCATTCGGCTTGATCAGTTTGGGTTCAAGCATGGTCCATGGTTCAGTCGTCGGGTCGGCTGATATGGTGGGTCTCATTGTAGATGACCCATGTGCTAAAACTCCCCAAGATTGGAAAAGTAATCAAGGAAATGCTAAACATTCTGTGGCTATGATATTTCAATCTGGGTAATACAGCGTTGCTGCATAAAAATTCCAAGCCCCAGGCAATTTTCCTTTCTCAAGGTGCATGTGGCAAACCTGTGTGATCGGGACTGTTGATTTGGTGGGCCACCTTCAGGATGGGACATGAGCCAAAAATTGTAGTGATTGGACAACTCCAACGTCTTCAATTTGGATTTTGGACCGCTCCTCTAACCAACAGTTCCTTTTGGATGTCACTTATTGGATGGTTAATACAGTCCATTTCTCATGATTTTTGGGATATGGCCCACTAATAATGTTATGGTCCACGGGAACAACAGTTCTGTGATTAGCATACTTCAAGGTAGAGTTTTATGCGGGCCCACGCTCCATGCTATCATTCTTTTGCTTCAATTCATGGCTTAAAAATAGACGCTAAAGAAGAATAGAGCAACAATCCACCTGCAATAGGGGCCACATTAGACCAACGGTCTTGATGTTCGAGCCATGGAGCTAAAACTAACAAAAAAAACATACCGTTTTCCTCAGTCAAGGATCATATGATTCCTCAATCGAACATCAAAAAGAAGTTTGTTTGATGAGTCTTTTCTTATGGCCCACCCTCGTAAAGGTGCTCCAGATTAATGGACCAGATCATCTGATCACTGCATGATGTGGTAGAACTTTGTGGGACGACCTCATCTGTAACTTCGCTTCCACATGTCCACGAGAAATTCACTCTGTTCATCTGTTTTGCAAGCTCAAATAGGAGAGGAGTACAAAAATAGTCATGTAGAAGAGAAGACTCAGGAAAACCACGTGATAGGAATGAGCGAGAATGGAAACATACACCATTGAGAAATCGGATTGCGTACTGAGTGGCTGATCAGTACGCTCTTATCGTGCTGAGTAAACTCAGTTGGGCCCACCTTGAATGTACGTGGTCTATCCATGTCGTCCATCCGCTTTTCCATGTAATTTAAGGGGTTGAGCCCAATATCAAAGCATATCCAAATATCAAGTGGATCATACCACAAGAAACAGTGGGGATAATGATGTTTATTTGTCATCCAACTTGTTCATAAGATCATAAAGATATGGATGAAGCGAAAATACAAATATAATTTTGATCCAAAACAACGCCCCTAAGAATTTTTCAATGGTATATGTTCAATTCAACTGTTTCTTATGGTGTGGTCTATTTGAACATTGTTATGTTTTATTTTTGGGCTGAAGCCATAAAAATTTTTGGTAAAATTAATGTACGGAGCGGATAAAATACATAAATTATGGTGAACCTCACAGAGTTTACTCGCTACGCAATCTGCTTCCCACCATTGATACCTTTCCAGAGCCCACCATGGCCATCCAAACCATTAATACGGTTTTTCCTACCGGGATACATTTACACATGCATGCGCGAAATTTCCAATGGTGGGCGTTCATTCTCTACTACTTCGTGTGGTGTGAACCACCTGAACTTTAGATCTGCCTCATTTTTTATATTCTTGCCTATTGTGAGTTTGAGGACCTGATGGACAGAGTGGATTTTTTCACAGACATCACAGTAAGCCCCACATAGCTTCTACCCATAGGAACTTCCCGATGGCAGGGGACAAAGGCAGTTGGGGTCCTTTCCAGCGCACATTTCAGGTTACTTTGGGCTAAGATTACAATACCCATGATCGGATAATCGCTTGAGTGTGCATTGCTTGGCTAGTCCATGATGGCTCACGTGGTTGGGGAGACATACGGTCTGAACCGTTCATCTGGTGGTCCTTTTAGCGACTGGGTGATTTTGTAAAAACCAATTGGGCTGGGAGATCCTTCTATCCGGTCAACAGCCCTTCAAGGGACGAAAATGACAAAGTGCACGGACAAAAATGTCCTAAACGAGAATACCAATGTTGAAGAGATTGCCCATTGATAACTCTAAATGATGTATCACACAAGAAAGATGTGTGGTCCGTCTCAAAGAGGTATAGCCCATGAGACTCATATCCACCACCAATCCTCCTCCCATGAGACTCATATCAATTATGTATACAAATGAGCACTTCAACCGATTCAGGTGTAAGTGAGCTTGTATACTTGCTTACGACCCTACTCCCCGTACTAAAAGTAGATTTTGAAGCCATGGTTGAAATTGGAATTGATAATATGTCTTGTGCCATTAACGAGAGCACAGGGTATTGTAAATTACTAGATCTCGTCCTCCACCAGTCCAAAACATTAAATTCATCGCCTTTGGATTTTACAACTAGAAGTGGCTCCTTGAAATAGTCTTCAAGTTCTAATCTAGGTGTCTGCATTTGAGTCCCTTTCCATTGTGCCACATAAGACATGAAATCATCTACAGTTTTTTCTAATGATTCATCAACAATAGAACTAGAACCCACATGAGGAGATTTTTCTTTTGCGACGCACACATAAAAATTGTACAATTCATTGAACGCATCAGAAATCTTTTTGACCTCAGCGACACCCATTGTACCATACAACTTACTACATATGAATTTAACCATGATCATCCTATATCGGGGATCAAGAACGACCGCAACAGCCATTATTAGACTACACTCAGACTAATACTTATCAAACTTTACTTGCATACCTATGGTCATTAAGTATAAAAAGTCTAGTTCACTACTGTTTTTACGTAAGGCATATTTTACCTTACAAAGTTCAGACATAAATATATTTGTTGTTGAATACTTGCTGCCCGAAAATTTCTTCGTACTATTGTAAAAAACTAAAAGGAACTTGTGAACTGATTCAGCTCTTGACCAATCATCTTCATAAGGCAACTAAACATATGCACTATCACCTCCGCATAGTGAGAGAACGCAGGTCTCAAATCTATCGCCGAATCTAATATTTCAAAAGTTGAATTTCAACGTGTCGTGACATCCAGCTTCATCATTCTCTGAGTTGACAAATTCAACCGCTTCACGATATCATTCCATGTATGTAATCGTGAAGGTGACCCCTGTATGTACTTCACACTCTCTTATATTCTCGATCGTGAGATCAATTATTTTAATATCATCTTATACAATCAAGTTTAGGATGTGGGCACAACACTTAACATGAAATATCTTTCCACTAAAATACAGGTCACCAGTGGCCTTAAACTGGTTGTGCAAATTCGTTATCACGCTATCATTTGCAGAGGTATTGTCTAGAGTTATTGAGGAGATCTTCTTCTCAATTCTCCACTCCACAAGATATTTGTATATGCAGTCTAAAATCATCAAGCCATTATGAAGAGGCATAAGATAACAAAAGTTTATCATTCTCTTGCAAACCCTCCATTCGGCATCAACGTAGTGAGCAGTTAGTAACATATACCCCTTTCGTTGATTGGATGTTACCTACAAATCTAATATCAGGCTAATTTAGAAAATCGTTTCCAACTCTCCTTTGAAGTTGAACTTCT
Source organism: Magnolia officinalis (assembly GCA_021015155.1). Lineage (NCBI taxonomy): Eukaryota > Viridiplantae > Streptophyta > Magnoliopsida > Magnoliales > Magnoliaceae > Magnolia > Magnolia officinalis. Next base: position 2,181,076 of record JAJHSJ010000017.1, on the reverse strand, counting down.
CACTTTCATACGTTTTCATGTACACTCTTTCTTGTTGCACGGGAGACCTCGTATCTGGGGTTAAAGCATCTGGCTAGTTCGACAAAAGCAGGACTCTCTACCATCTGAAATGGTCTTTCATCGGTAATAATTAACTTGGCTGTCAACTCATTCACTTATACTTGTAGATGGATAATTTACCCTTCGATGAACCCACTGCAGATTTCGTAAATGAAAGAATTTGTTATCCTGTCGTAGTTCTCACTTTTCTATAACACTTCAAAATATGTTTCTTCAGAGTTGTGGTCGAACCATCTGATTGCTTAGCATACCGAGTCTTGCAGTACTTGCATTGTATCCTCATGTGTCATTCTTCAAGATTACTTCTTCAAAATCATCTCACATTACCGATCTCTTTTTTGATTTTCCCGCAATTGTGACTGTGTGGTACTAGTATTAATGGGCACCTCTTCAAGTTCAAGACTTAATCCTTTATCTTCAAGGATCATCGACGATGTAATTGACCGACCGCCCGGGATATTGGAAAGACTCTCACTTTCCATCTGATAATTGAAATATACTAAATCATATTAGCATTAGCTATCTAATGCTAATAGAGTTATAATAAATCCTAAATTAGTTACCCATCTAAGATTGGATAGATTGCAATACTTTCATATTCCCATTTAAACGTTCACGCCGAAAATTCGGTAGTATCTCCCCATGCCTCTCCAGATATGTTGATCTTTTGTTACATTCCGATGCTAAATATCTAAGCAATGTGAAGATATATATATATATATATATATATATATATATATAGCCACATAGAAATCCTCAAATGGGTAATTAATTATCTAACTCACACTCACAATTAAATCCTAAATTAATTACCCATCCAAGGTTAGATACATTGTAATACTTTCATATTCTCATTTAAACGTCCACGTCGAAAATCCGGCGGCATCTCCTCATGCCTCTTTAAATAAGTTGATCTTTTGTTACATTCCGATGCTAAATATCTAAGCAATGTAAAGATATTTAGCATTGAAAATGAAACGGAGGAAACATATCCAGAGAGAAATGAGGAGATGAACCGCGGATCAGGCATGAACATTTAACTAGATTATATGAAAACATACTATCCATCTAACCTTAAACTGTCCAAAATGAGACAATTTGAGCGATTTCTATGCCACCAAAAACACACTATATCTATGTATGGCCACATAGAAATCATTGAATGGGTTACTAATTATCTAACTCACAAATCACAATCATAAGTCACAAGTTACAATAATAATCTAAGCAAAAAAAGCAATGTACATATTAAGCTAAGTTTACAATGTACAATAATGAGATAAGCAAAAAAACAATGTAATACAATTAGTTAATTATACAAACATATTAAGCAGTAAGCAAGTAATAAGCATTAAGTATTAAGCAATAAGAAATAAGCAATAAGGTTAGGATTAGGGGTTTAGGGTTTAGAGTTTAGGGTTTAGGATTTAAGGTTAAGATTATGGTTTAACTTTAGGGTTAAGGTTTAGGGTTAAGGTTAGATTTAATGTTTAGGGTTAAGGTTTAGAGTTTAGGTTAGGGCGAAGGCCCACATTGATGTTTATTTATCATCCAACCTGTTCGTAAGGACAAAAAGAAATAGATGAATGGAAAACACGTTGCATTCACAAAACTTAATCTAAAACTTTTGTGGACCAAGAAGTTTTCAATTGTAAGCATTCAATTCCCACTATTTTATGTGGTGTGATTTACTTGAGAGTTAGATATACTTTAATTTTGTCCTTTTGCCTTAAAATGATATAGAAAAATGTACACATGGCGTCGAAAATTCATACATCATGGCAGGCCTCATGTTTACTCATCATTCGACATAAACCACTCCAATTAGAGTTTTCATGTTCAAGTGTTTTATCAATCAAAAAAATATGCTTACTTGATTATCTAACTCTTTATCTGAATTACATTTAGTAGATCATTAAAAAAATATATCAAAGTCATATATATAATTTATAGGCTAGAATGGTTCAACCAATATGATTGGTAAGCCCCACCAATATGTTGCAAAGGTTAGGATTAAATGGCCCACTAAGATGCTACAATTCTCAATTAATGCAATTAGACCTGTCAAACTAGCTAGGGACTCTAATATAATGTTCAAACTATTGGAACTATAAGCCAAAATTCGAAAAATCGGATTGTTTTAACCATCTCAACTTCTTATTAGTGGATACTAGTTTTCTGAAATCAGATAGTTAGAGATTTTTCAAGTGCGCCATATGTTATTGAACATTCACCTAATATTTGTAGCTTGGATCTTCCGATGTGGGACATGCAGGGAAATGAGCATCCAAAGGATGTCCACCATACCCATGGCCTAAATCATACGAACCCACTGCACATCGAGACTAAATGTTGCCCTATAAGTCTTATTTGGACTTTTGAATAGTCTTATATGATGCCTAAGTGCTTGGAGAAAATGATGGTTAACAAGTATTATGTTAAAATACAAAAAAAAAAAAAAAAAAAAAAACACTGAGACCTCGTATAAATTCTTTTGGAGAATTTCGTGGGTCTTCATTTGGAAAGGGCGAGGCCGAACCATAACAATGATATAAAATCTTTTGGACAATTTCGTACATCTTCGTTTGGAAAGAGCAGGGCCATGACAATGACATCACCAAAGTATTATTGGGCCCATTCAAATGTTGACTGCTTGACTTTGACTTCAATCACAGCCATTCATGCATGCAAGAGTAGTGATAGGGTCCTGATGTGCCATGATTTGCCTGTCCTGGTGCCCAGTATGCAAAATTGGGCCCACAATAGGGATGGATATTGATACTAGAACAAGTGATCTATCGATACTAAATGTTGCCCTATTAGTCCAGTATAGCTTGACATGCATCTATAGCCATTCCCACAAGCCAGATCATGGGCTTCAATTGGGTGGCTAAGATTAATGAACATTCAGATAAGATTTGTGGCTTGGATCTTTCAATGTGGGATATGTAGGAAATGGTCATCCAAAGGATGTCCACTATATACCCATGGCCTAAATCATACAAATCTACTACACATCGACACTAAATGTGGCCCTATAAGTCTTATTTGGACGTTTGAATAGTCTTATTTGGATATTTGAATAGTCTTATATGATGCATAAATGCTTAGAGAAAATGATGGTTAACTAGTATTATGGTAAAATACAAAAAATATTGAGACCTCTTATAAATTCTTTTGAAGAATTTTGTGCATTTTTGTTTGGAAAGGGCGGGGTCGTAACAATGATAGCACTAAAGTATTATTGGGCCCATTGAAATGTTGACTGCTTGACTTTGACTTCAATCATAGCCATTCATGGGTGCAAGAGTTGTGATAGGGTCCTGATGTGCCATGATTTGCATGTCGTGGTGCCCAGCATGCAAAAATGGGCCCACAACAGGGATGTATATTGATGCTAGAGCAAGGTATCTATCGAGACTAAATGTTGCCCTACTAGTCCAGTATAGCTTAACATGCATTTATAGCCATTCTCACAAGCTAGATCATGGGCTTCAATTGGGTGGCTAGGATTATTGAATATTCACATAAGATTTGTGGCTTGGATCTTTCAATGTGGGATACGTAGGGAAATGGGCATCCAAAGGATATCCACCATACCCATGGCCTAAATCATACGAACCCACTGCACATTGAGACTAAATGTTGCCCTATAAGTCTTATTTAGATGTTTAAATAGTCTTATTTGGACATTTGAATAGTCTTATATGATGCGTAAGTGCTTAGAGAAAATAATAGTTAACTAGTATTATGGTAATATACAAAAAAAAAAAAAAAAAAAAACACTGGGATGTCTTATAAATTCTTTTGGAGAATTCGTGCGTCTTCGTTTGGAAAGGGCGGTGCCAGACCATTACAATGATATAAATTCTTTTGGAGAATTTCGTGCGTCTTCGTTTGGAAATGACGGGGCCATAACAATGATAGCACTAAAGTATTATTGGGCCCATTCAAATGTTTACTGCTTGACTTTGACTTCAATCACAGCCATTCATGCATGTAAGAGTAGTGATAGGGTCTTGATGTGTCATGATTTGCATGTCATAGTGCCCAACAATAAAAAATGGGCCTATAACAAGGATGGATATTGATGCTAGAACAAGGGATCCATTGAGACTAAATGTTGCCCTATTAGTCCAGTAGAACTTGACATGCATCTATAGTCATTCCCACAAGCTAGATCATGGGCTTCAATTGGGTGGCTAGGATTATTGAACATTTACTTAAGATTTGTAGCTTGGATCTTCCAATGCGGGATATGTAGGGAAATGGGCATCTAAAGGATGTCCACCATACACATGGCATAAATCATACGAACCCACTGCACATCGAGACTAAATGTTGCCCTATAAATCTTATTTGGACGTTTGAATAGTCTTATATGATGCCTAAGTGCTTAGAGAAAATTATGGTTAACTAGTATTATGGTAAAATACAAAAAACACTGGGACGTTTTATAAATTCTTTTGGAGCATTTCATGTTCTTCGTTTGGAAAGGGCGGGGCCGGACCATGATAATAATATAAATTCTTTTGAAGAATTTCGTACGTCTTCTTTTGGAAAGGGCAGGGCCATGACAATGATAGCACTAAAGTATTATTGGGCCCATTCAAATGTTTACTGCTTGACTTTGACTTCAATCATAGTCATTCATGCGTGCAAAAGTAGTGATAGGGTCCTGATGCGCCATGATTTGTATGTCATGGTGCCCAGCATGCAAAAAATGGACCCACAGTAGAGATGGATACTAATGCTAGAACAAGGAATCCATTGAGACTAAATGTTGCCTTATTAGTCCAATATAGCTAGCTTACATGTATCTATAGTCATTCCCACAAGTCAGATCATGGGCTTCAATTGGGTGACTAAGATTATTAAACATTCACTTAATATTTGTGGCTTGGATCTTCCAATGCAGGATATGTAGAGAAATGGGCATCCAAAGGATGTCCCCCATACCCATGGCCTAAATCATACGAACCCACTGCACATCGAGACTAAATGTTGCCATATAAGTCTTATTTGGACTTTTAAATAGTCTTATTTGGACGTTTGAATAGTCTTATATGATGCCTAAGTACTTAGAGAAAATGATGGTTAGCTAGTATTATGATAAAATACAAAAAACACTGGGACCTCTTATAAATTCTTTTGGAGAATTTCGTGCATCTTCGTTTGGAAAGGGCAGGACCGAACCATGGCAATAATATAAATTCTTTTGAAAAATTTCATGCGTCTTCTTTTAGAAAGGGCGGGGCCATAACAATGATAGCACTAAAGTATGTTGGGCCCATTTAAATATTGACTGTTTGACTTTGTCTTTAATCACAGCCATTCATGCGTGCAAAAAGTAGTGATAGGGTCCTGATGTGCCATGATTTGCACGTCCTGGTGCCCAGCATGCAAAAATGAGCCCACAGAAGAGATGAATATTGATGCTCAAACAAGGGATCAATCGAGACTAAATGTTGCCCTTTTAGTCCAGTATAGCTTGACATGCATCTATAATCATTCCCATAAGTCATATCATGGGCTTCAATTGGGTGTGGCTAGGATTAATATATTGAACATTCACCTAAGATTTATGACTTGGATCTTCCGATGTGGGATATGTAGGGAAATGGGCATCCAAAAGATGTCCACCATACTCATGGCCTAAATCATACGAACCCACTACTTAGAACAAAATCACTGCCGCTACTAAACAATTGTCTTTGATATTCCCCTTTCCATTTCAATTGTAACAGCAGTGGGTATATGGTTAACAAACTTAGAGACTTGGATTAACCCGTTTGTTCTTGAGTTGAGATGGGACTCGTTGAGTCGGGGCTGAATCGACTCGACTCGACTGAGTCGGTGGACGGTGGTGACTCTGGGGTGAGTTGTGGGATCAAACCAATCAAATGCTACCGAATCCATGTCAACTGGGATGAGTATGGACATCCATGTGGACTGGGATGAGTCACATAGTCTGAGAACCGTGATGAAGCATGATGTATCGATCATTCTCTGTGCATGGAAGGACTTCTCGGTGATTAGGAAGTGAAGAAGATACCAAATGGAGTTTTTCATATCTAATGGCCATTTTTCACTTTACTTTTCCACGATGCAGTGGTTTATATTTTTTCCTGAGTTTGATTATTGAATTGTGCTTTATCTACTGTAGGACCTACAAAATTTGATTATTGGATTGCGCCTTATCCACTGTAGGGCCTACAGGGTTTAATTTTTAGATTGTGCCTTATCCACTATAGGGTCTACAAGTAAGACCATCGACGTTATGGTGCAATATAAACTTTGAACTTATTAAAGAGTATGCTAATAAGTCTTGGTTTATGCCAAATGATAGGACCGTCTACAAGATCACAATAAATGGGCATGGTGATGCAGGGATGAACGTGATGAGGTAAATCACCGTCTTCCTCAAGGATAATGACTCTCAATTCATGGAGCTTCTCTGGACTCCTCATGGAGACTTTGTCGAATTCACAATAAATAAAGCAAGGAAAATGGAAATAAATTCTAAAAAATTCGTAAATTGATTGATGAATGAAATAAACGAGTTTACAACCCTTTAAATAGGGATAATGGAATAAGTTTTGGAATTAAACTACAACTAAAACTCCTAGAAATGGTGACTCACTATATATAGTAAACTTACTATTTATAGAAGGTCGTAATTCCTACTAGACATCACGGTTTTCGGCCAACAATAGTACCTATCCTATTTTGCTTAACCATGATATTCTCCTGCACTTTTCATGTTTGACGCAACTCCTAAAGCCCAACAGATGAAGAGTAATAATCAAACTAAAACTTAATATAAATTGTAAAAACGAAAATAAAATGGTAATTCGAACGAGGATCTGATGGTATCTCACAAATTCGGCGTAGTAGCTCGTACTACCCCAAAATCATATAGGCATGTCAGATAACTCATTATGGTTTGCTAGAAATGTCTTTTTTAAAGTCTTGACGGTCCAAATCATGTCTGCCTTTGATCGGGCCTTTTCTAGTCTATCTTGGCCATGAAACTATCTACGACCTGCTTTACATCAATAGATGGGTTGCACCAATATCAATATATCACAAAACTACCCCACCATTGACCATATCTTAAATGGTGTAACGCTTAGCCCCATGCATTGCCCGTAACCAATAGCAGCAGCATATCTCGCAGACCCAGACAAACTCCACGCCTTCCACACCTTTCATCCCACAATTCAAATCAAACAACAAAGAAGACTCTTACCAAAACACATCAAACAGCTCACTCTTCCAACCACCAATCAGACACCATCATCAGACTAACATCAACAGCCATAAATCCAAACATTCTAGACATGCCAACATTATCACTTCTAATTTCAAACCTTCCAAACATACCATCATTAGACTACCGTCCTCAACAGATCTTCCTGACAGACCAATTACATCCACTGATCTAGCCCTCACCAACAGACCAATAACGCATCCGCTAGCTGCACAATAATGGCAAGAGAATACATACAGCTATACACAACACTATTTCTAGGCGATCCAACAGTGAGTCACCTCATTGCTACGGTTGAGAAGAGCATATATCATTATTTCTGTCTTTTTAACCACCAACGCATACTTAGATGGGCCACATTATTTTTACCTAAGCCCGACCTGACACAGAGAAGGACGTGATGAGGTTGATCACTATCTTCCTTGGTGATAACTACTCCGAATCCACGAAGCTTCTCTGGAATCCTAAAGAGATTCCTCAAATCCATAAGGGATGAAAGCAAAAATAATTTCTAATAATTCGAAATAAATTGATTGATGATTTTAAAAAATGAATTTACAACCCTTTAAATAGTGAAATCAAACCTGGGACGGAGTTTCAGACTCAAACTCCTTAAAAACACGACTTATTATAAATAGTAAACTTACTATTTATAAACGGTATTCCTACTAAACTTCATGGTTTTTCGACTAAAAATAGTAATGTCCAATTTGGCCTAATCACATTATTCTCCTGATTTTTCTAAGCCTTTTTCATGCTGGGCATGACTCCTAAATCTTAAAGAATCAAAATTTATGATCAAATTAAAACATATTATTTATAGTAAAAGTGGAAATAACTTACATTTATAGTAAAAATGAAAAAAAAATAGACTTTTGACCGTCTATCTAATGGAATCTCGTAAATCTGATGTGGGCAAACCGGCATAGTAGGTTAGTTGGCTAAAGTAGCTTCTACTACCCCAAAATCATATATGATATGTCGAAAAACTCTTTTAGGTTTGCAAGATATGACTGTTTTAAGGTTCTGACGGTCTTGATCACCTCCACCTCTGATTGGGTCCTCTCTAATCCATCTTGGCCATGAAAGTGTGTACGACCTGCTCTACATCAGGACCTACATGCCAACAAATTCAATCACCCCCCCCTTTGGGCCAACCTTGAACCCTAAATCCTTGACGTATCGGTCAAAACTGATCCATATGTACGTATTCACTTCTACCTAAGAAAGCTCAAAATCCAACTCAGTTTAAACGTAGTTTTAAGTTAATTGGGTCAAATGTTGATTGATCCAACCCTTTTTTATTTTATACTTCTTTAGATGCCCAGTAGTCAACTAGTTAAGATTCATGTAATTTTAGGGAGGAGGTAGTTGATACTCTGCTAGTGCGATGGATGAAATACAAGCACTTGCACTTGTATTTACTTATTTCCAATTCCAGCCAAACAATGTAGATTTTGTAGTTTTTGATGTCTTAAATCTATTCAGAAACATGGTTTGTTGATGCCATTGACAAACCATTCGATGTCATCGAACAGCTGCTCAATCCCATTAAGAATTTTTGAATTTTCTCCAATTGGTTGTTGGACATATTAGGTGTTATTTTGATGATATCAAAGAGGGTTCGATGACATCAAAGATCAAGTTCGATGCAATCAAGAAAATTCGATTTTCATGTTTTGTCTATGGATAATTTTGATGTTGTTTCGATGACATCAAAGTAGGTTTGATGCCATCGAAGGTTAAGCTTGATGACATCGAAGAGCCATCAAAGGTGCCATCGAACATACACGCAGAATTGAATATTTGCATAATTGTTTTCGATTTCCATGTTTTGTTTCCAAATAGAGATTTTTTCGACCTATTCTTTCACCAAGAATGCCCCTACCAACTAAGTTAAGTGCTTAGTTTTGTTAGTAATCACAAAATTAAATTATTAATTTGGTTAATCTATGTCTTTTATAACTAAAAAATTAGGGTTGTTACAATCACCATCTGCAAAACATTCTACACGTGCGTGAATAAAATAATAAGGGAATCGAGGTGCATGAATCACTCATTGTCAATCATTTACCTCTCTGTTCACGTGTAGGGTTCACGTTTTAATAGATTGAGGTCTTTCCATGGTCACCATCTACACGACTTTCTAAGTCATCATGAATAAATTGATAGGGGGTTCGGCGTGCATGACTTGCACCTCATCAATCCTTTGCCTTTTTTTTCATGTGCGGGGTCCACATTTTTATGGATGAAGGTTTTTTCTAAGGTCACCATTTACATAACTTTTTACACTAGCATAAATAAATTGATAGGGGGTTCGACGTGCATGACTTGCTACTCGTCAATCCTTTGCCTCTCTTTTCATGTAGGGGGTCGACATTTTAATAGATGAAGGGCTTTCAATGGTTACCATCTCATAGCTTTCTACACTACTTAACATGAATAAATATGATAGATGGTTCAATGAGCATGACTTGCTCCTCGTTTATCCTTTGCCTCTCTTTTCATGTGTGGGGTCTATATTTTGATAGATAGAGGTTTTTCTACAGTCACTATTTGCACAACTTTCTTCTGATTTTTATTTTCTGACTTTTATGTTTTACTTGTGTGTATTATTTTAATTATATCGTGTACAAACCATGATGAGTTCACTCACTAATCTAGCCAGCTAACTTTATGGATCGACAACTGTACATAGACGAATGAAACAAGAAATCCGAACCAAGTTTCAAAAAATGAGGACCGATTGCCAGATAAATCGCGGGACCAATTATCATATTTATGTATTTATTATTTAGGAGTTTGATTTCTTTATTGCATCTATTTGTACATAAATATAATTCATTATTGTTTATAAATCTGATCATAGTGATCGATATTTGATTATTATTATTATTTTTATTTTTTTTTGAATTGAGTTTCAAATGAATGGACTCAAATGATTCTTATTCAGATGATGTGGTTTTGAATATATGATGATGGAAATTATAAGAATATAATACAAACATGGATGAATAGATGTTCATTTTGGATGTGAACTTAGAATTCATTAAATTGTGCCTCCAGACAATTAAATGAAGAATGAATTAAGTACAGTTAGTATACAAGGCAAAAGCTGAAACTCAGGTCTGAGGGTGCACACATTATATCCGAATTTCAGGGCGTGACAGAATGGTATTAGAGAGAGGCTTTTTGGTAAAACATAGTGTGGCTTATAAGTTATGTAGCTTACTCATGTACATAATTGGTAGGCCCCCTTGGAATTAGAAACACAACACTTACGATTTTCTATCTGGATGTTGTGTGAAATAATCAATATAGAAACAAAAATTAAGATTTCATATTTGTTTATATGGAAAAAATAAAATAAAATCTTATAAACCAAGTAGGATGTTCCTTGTACTCTGATTTGAGTATATTTTCTTTTAAGATGGGTTAGTTTGAACTCTAATAAATTTTCAGGATATTTAATCCACAAAGTTCTGTTGGACAACAATAGGCAGCAGGAATCACCCAACTTATAAAATTCGTAACTATAAAAGTAAAACTCTGATCAAGGTGATTCAAAATCCTGATAAAAAATAAACAAGTCTAAATTTAAATAAAGATAATTTAAAAAATCTAGATCTAATAGTCACTATACTGGTTCGGGGAGATAGTGTTGATTAGTTGGAATTCGTTCGTTCTGGACAGTCTGACTGTGGCAATTTTTAAAATATCTATAATGGGCAGAATAAGCAAAAAAATTATTGAGATACAATGGATTTACACTAGGATCTCCAGAAAAAATTTAAACCTAATTTGAAGTCTCAAAGTACAAGAAAATATGATAGAAACAGTAAATGTCAAACCAATAATCAATCTGTCAAAACTAGTGTCATGTCGGTTCAGCTAACATTTGTTTCTAGACAAAACTCACTTTCGAATTTTGAATCTTCTGTAGACTTCAATTTTTGACAAAATTTTACAAACTTATAAATTCATCAAAAAAAAAAAAAAAAAAAAAAAAAAAAAAAAAAAAAAACTAGTAACTAAACCAGTGTCAGTGTGGCTATAATATTTATTTATTATTATTTTTGTTTGAAATGCTAATTTACGAATCTTGAGAACGAGATTTTATTTTAAGGGGGCAGAATGTAACAAGTCAAAATTTTAGGTGCGAGTTTAGGTATACATAAGGATATATGATTACACTTTTTAAACGGTATACTTGTAGATCAATTAATTTTTCTATAGTTTAACCTGAATATAACCATAAAGAGCACTTTTCAACCGTTGATTGATAGGATGAACCATCAAATAACTTAGTATTCTTATCCATACATTAAAAGTAACTGTTGATATAAGCTATCACCATTAGATGAAGATATATAACTATCCACTTTGAATTTGGATCACCCAATCAAAATAAACTAATTATCAAATCTTCACATCCACTTATTCTCATATCAAATCAAAATTTGAATATGCTCATCTTATTCGTCACTTATAAATATGCTTAACTTAATGTCAAAAGTATAATCTAAATATTTACATTTTACATCGATGAATAATCACTTAAATCTAACGATATACATTTCTAGTATATACTACATCCAAATATCACTTTATACGTATCCGTTTATAAAACTGACTGTATAATAAACTGTAAATACGATTAATATCCTAACCATCTAATTACCTAAACTTTAGTTGTTCATCTAACTGTCAATCATATTTGTATCCCACCTAACGAACCATCGAAATATCAAAATAAAGTATTCATTCGAAAGATCATAAAATATATATTAAAACTACCGGTTAGTTTTCACATGTAATATTGGTATAAGTTGTTTTAAATTACATATAGTTATAATCCATCAAAAAGACATCCGAGTCATTCTTGTGAAATCAGGCCAAAATTAAATTGTTAACCAGGCAAACAAAATGACAGGACACGGTGAAATTTGACTTTAAATGGAAAGTGTAAAGAAAAGTAATGTCTAAATCAAAGTATTCTTTAAAAAGGGTAATATGTGATACAAGGACCATAGCACATTATATTATAATAATAATATAAAAATCAAATATAATATAGCATGATCAGATTTATAAAAAAAATAAAATTTCTCTTATTTGTAAGGTAGGCCATGCGTATTTTTCTTTAAAATATCAAATAATATCCAGCATTATCATACTTATAAAAAAATAAAATTTCTCTTATTTGTAATGTGGGCAATGCATATTTCTCTTATTAACAGTCTATTTTCAAGGCAAATGTGTAGGCCATGGATTAAAAATTCACGATTCGCCCTTGGATAATACTGTCTCTGCATTGCGATGGAACATTTGAATGGTCTTGATTACTTAAAACCTAACCCACTTGTCAGAAGTGTCAACGGCGTATCAAAGGCTTGAATTATGCGTCCTATAGTACCTTTTTATTTCCATGATTTTCACGTGACAGGATTGTCACTCACCAATGTCTTTAGTCTACCAGTCAGGATTGCACGTTCAATGATTTCAAGTGCAGATTCGGTGAGGCCGGAGAAATACCAACTTCAGTGGGATCATGACTGTGGAGCCCACCTTGATGTATTTTCTGCATATCCATGCTGTCCATATGTTTTGAAATATAATTCTAAAGCATGCAAGAAAAAATAAAATAGATTCAAATCTCAGGTGGACCACACCATAGGAAATAATGGTTATTCAATGCTTACTATTAAAAGCTTACTAAGGCCTATCTTAATGTTTATTTTACACCCAAATCGTTGATAAGATCACACATACTTGGATGAAGAGAAAACAAAAATATCAGCTTGATCCAAAACTTTTGTGGCCCACAAGAAGTTTTTAATGGTGGGCATTCAATCACCACTTTTATTTTTTCTCATGGCATGGTCCACTTGAGTTTTGGATCTACCTCAATTATCTAACCTAAAATACGCTGAAAAAACGGATGGAAGGCGTGGATATACAACACATACATCAAGGTGGGCCCCATGGCCACGGTCTCGCCGAAGTCAGTGTTTCCCCGTCTCACCGAATCCAATCTCATGAATTGTCCGGCTCTTTTGTTATTTGGTCCACCTACTATGATCACTCGACCGAGACACATGCGTACGTCTGCATGCGGATGCAGAGGAATTGTAAGATAATCTCCGGTTTTCAGTTAGACGGGCTCAGGTTTTAGAAATCTAGACCGTTGATCAGTTGAATGTCCACGTGGATTACCATGGTCCAAAAATCTCTTATATTTGTAGAACCTATCTATCGATATTGGGGCTTTTCTTACTCAAATGAATGCGAACCATTGATGTATTTCTCTTCTTAGACGTGGTGTTTAATGGTTAGTCACCGCTGTTTCCCATGGTGTGGTCCACCTGATACTTGGATCTGTAGAATGTTTGGGGTCAAGAGCTAAAAAGAGCTGTTTAAACGGATGTACAGTGTGGATATAATAAAAATACATCAAAGTGGGCCCCACAGTCAAGGATCCACCGAAGCCGAGCCATTGCTGGTTGAGGCCGGGGCAGCACGAAATCGGATTGCGTACTGAGTTACTCAGTACTCTTTCATCGTACTGAGTAAACTCAGTTGGCCCATTGTAAATGTATGTGGTTTATCCACACCGTCTATCCATTTTTCCCGCTAATTTTAGTGGTTGATTCAAAATTTTAAGTAAATCCAAAGCTCGAGAGGACCATAGCACAGGAAACAGTGTGGATAATAATGATTTCCACGTTGAAACCTTCCTAGGATCCATGATGATGTTTATTTGTCATCTAACCTGTTCTTAAGATCACAAAGAAATGGATGAAGAGAAAACACAAACATCAGCTTGATCCAAAACTTCTGTGGCCTCCATGAATTTTTCAATGGTAAAGGTTCAATCACACTGTTTCTCATGGTGTGGTCCAGTTGAGGTTTGGATATGCTTACATATTTGGTTCAAGACTTAAAATTATCTGTTAAAATGTATTAACGGAATGGATAAAATAAATAAATAACAGTGGACCCCACAGGGTCTACTCAGTACGTTAAGAGAACTGAGTTACACAGTACGTAATCCGCTTACGGGCTGCACCTTATCCGCTCCCGTCCAACCGTATTTGAATAGAGCGCGGATTCGGTGTTATCCTTTGGGCCCACATTGATGATGTGTTGTATATCCACACCGTTAATCCGTTTTTCCAATCTATTTGGAGATGGAATCTCAAAAATTAAGCAGATCTAAAACTCAGGTGCACCATATCACAGGAAACCGTGGTGATTGAGTGTCTCACTATTAAAATATTCAAAAGGCACATTGTAAGGTTTTTCTAATGTTTATTTTCCATCAATGTCAAAAAAAAAATGGATGATGGGAAAATATAAATATCAGCTTGATAAAAAACTTTTGTCGCCTGTGAAAAGTTTTTAACTATTATTCATCATTGTTTCTAATAGTGTGGTCCAAATGAAAGTTTTATAATCTTAATTTTTTGGATAGCCTACTAAAATGGGATGGAAAAACAGACAAACGGCATGGATATGCAAAAAATCCGTCAAGTGGCCCCACACAGTTGTTACCTGGATAATAGCTAATCTGTTAGAATACGCTTGTAATGTAGTAGCGATTGAGTTCTACGTATGTCTATTTTTTTTCAATCATGCGCTGACAATGGCTGGCGTAGTCAATGACGTAATTGATGTATTATAGAAAAGACGGGGGCCCCACATAGCCTAAGATTCGGACGCGGATCGGAAACGGATTGGCTAGTACTCCCCCTGCCACCAGCCCCGTGACTGGTGTTCGGTTCTCTGTGGGCCCCACCATGATGTATGTGTTTCATCCATTCCGTTCATCCATTTTTAAAGATCATTTTAGGGCTCTATACCAAAAATTAGAGGGATATAAATCTCAGGTGGACCACACCACAGGAAAACAATAGTGATTGGATATCCACTATTAAAATCATCCTAAGGCCCACTGTACTGTTTATTTGACATCCAATCTGTTGATTAGGTCATCCAGACCCAGATGAAGGGAAAAAACAATGATCAGCTTGATCCAAAACTTTTATCGCCCCCAAAAAGTTTTTAATGGTCTACGTTCATTCAACACGGTTTCCTGTCATGTGGTCCACATGAGATTGGGATATATCTCATTTTTGGTCTCATATCATAAAATGATCTATAAAAAGAGATGGACGTCATGGATGAAACACATACATCATGGTGGGGCCCACAGAGCACCGACCATCACCATTGGCTAGTGGCCGAGGGAGTAGCCAATCCGTTCCCGTATGTGTCCTACCCCCGCCCGTCTCTAGCCCCGAACGAGCAGTTCTGTAGGCGGGCCCACCGTGATGTATCTGTACATCCAAGCCGTCTAACCCTTTTCTCAAATTATTCTAAGGCATAAAAACAAAAATCAACAGATCCAACGATCAAATGGACCATACAACTGATGACTCTTGCATTTAATGCAACTAGCTTTTAATACTTGGGGCATTAAATGCAACTAAGCTTATTATTTGGTGTGGTCCACTTGAGCGTTGGATCTGCCTCATCTTTGTGTTAATGCCTTGAAATGATACGAGAAAAGGGATTAACGGCTTGGATGTACATATACATCACGGTGGGTCAGCCCATAGAACTGTCGTTTGGGGCTAGAGATAGGCGAGGTAGGACGCAATCCGTGTCCCTGAGATTCCTGCAACCCTAGGGTAAACGAAATTCACGTTTTGGATAGATATAGGACTCGGATTCGGTAGTGACCCCTCGAGTACCTAAGATTTGTAGCTTGGATCTTCCGATGTGGGATATGTAGGGAGATGGGCATCTAAAATATGTCCACCATACCCATGGCCTAAATCATACGAACCCACTACACATCGAGGCTAAATGTTGCCCTCTAAATCTTATTTGGACGTTTGAATAGTCTTATATGATGCCTAAGTGCTTAGAGAAAATGATGGTTAATTAATATTATGGTAAAATACAAAAAACATTGGGACGTCTCATAAATTCTTTTTGAAGAATTTCGTGCGTCTTCGTTTGGAAAGGGCGAGACGGAACCATGATAATGATATAAATTCTTTTGGAGAATTTCGTGCGTCTTCGTTTGGAAAGGGCAGGGCCATGACAATGATAGCACTAAAGTATTATTGGGCCCATTCGAATGTTTATTGTTTGACTTTGACTTCAATCATAGCCATTCATGCGTGCAAGAGTAGTGATAGGGTCCTGATGTGTTATGATTTGCATGTCCTACTGCCCAGCATGCAAAAATGGGCCCACAGCAGGGATGGATACTGATGTTAAAACAAGGGATTCATAGAATCTAAATGTTGCTCTATTAGTCCGGTATAGCTTGACATGCATCTATAGCCATTCCTACAAGCCAGATCATGGCTTCAATTGGGTGGCTAGGATTATTGAACATTCACCTAAGATTTGTGGCTTGGATTTTTCGATGTGGGATATGTAGGGAAATGGGCATCCAAAGGATGTCCACCATACCCATGGCCTAAATCATACGAACCCACTATACATCGAGACTAAATGTTGCCCTATAAGTCTTATTTGGACATTTGAATAGTTTTATTTGGATGTTTGAATAGTCTTATATGATACCTAAGTGCTTAGAGAAAATGATGGTTAACTAGTATTATGGTATAAAAAAAAAAAAACACCGGGACGTCTCATAAATTCTTTTTGGAGAATTTCGTGCGTCTTCGTTTAGAAATGGTGGGGCCAGACCATGATAATGATATAAATTCTTTTAGAGAATTTCGTGCATATTCGTTTGGAAAGGGCGAAGCTATGACAATGATAGCATAAAAGTATTATTGGGCCCATTCGAATGTTTATTGCTTGACTTTGACTTTAATCACAACCATTCATGCGTGCAAGAGTAGTGATAGGGTCCTGATGTGCCATGATTTGCATGTCCTGGTGCCCAACATGTAAAAAATGTGCCCACAATAGGGATAGATACTGATGCTAGAACAAGGATTCTTTCGAGACTAAATGTTGCCCTATTACTCTAGTATAGCTTGATATGCATCTATAGTCATTCCCCCAAGCTAGATCATGGGCTTCAATTGGGTGGCTAGGATTATTAAACATTCACCTAATTAAGATTTGTGGCTTGAATCTTCCGATGTGGGATATGTAAGGAAATGGGCATCCAAAGGATGTCCACCATACCCATGACCTAAATCATACGAACTCACTGCACATCGAGACTAAATGTTGCTCTATAAATCTTCTTTGGACGTTTGAATAGTCTTATTTGGATGTTTGAATAGTCTTATATGATGCCTAAGTGCTTAGAGAAAATGATGGTTAACTAGTATTATAGTAAAATATAAAAAACACTGGAACGTCTTATAAATTCTTTTGGAGAATTTCGTACGTCTTCGTTTGGAAAGGGGGGAGCCGAACCATGATAATGATATAAATTCTTTTGGAGAATTTTGTGCGTCTTCATTTGGAAAGGACGGGGCTATGACAATGATAGCACTAAAGTATTATTGGGTCCATTCAAATGTTTATTGCTTGATTTTGACTTCAATCACAGCCATTCATGCATGCAAGAATAGTGATAGGGTTCTGATGTGCTATGATTTGTATGTCTCGGGTGCCCGGCATGCAAAAATGGGCCCACAGATGGGATGAATACTGATGATAGAACAAGGGATCCATCAAGACAAAATGTTGCCCTATTAGTCCAGTATAGCTTGACATGCATCTATAATCATTCTCACAAGCCAGATCATTGGCTTCAATTGGGTGTGGCTAGGATTATTAAACATTCACTTAAGATTTGTGGCTTAGATCTTCCGATGTGTGATATATAGGGAAATGCGCATCCAAAGGATGTCCACCATACCCATGGCCTAAATCATACGAACCCACTACTTAGAACAAAATCACTACCTCTACTAAACAACTATCTTTAATATTTTCCTTTCCATTTCAATTGTAACAGTAGTGGGTATATGGTTAATAAACTTGGAGACTTGGATTAACCCTTTTGTTCTTGAGTTGAGATAGGACTCACTGAGTTGGGGCTGAATCGACTCGACTTACCTGAGTCGGTGGACAATGGTGACTCTGGGGTGAGTTGTGAGATCAAACCAATCAAATGCTACCGAATCCATGTCAACTGGGATGAGTATGGTCATCCATGTTGACTGGAATGAGTCACATAATCTGAGAACCGTGATGAGGTATGATGTATTATTCTCTGTGCATGGAAGGACTTCCCGGTGATTAGGAAGTGAAGAAGAAACCAAATGGGGGTTTTCATATCTAATGACCATTTTTCACTTTACTTTTCTACAATGCAGTGATTTGCATTTTTTCTTCGGTTTGATTATTGGATTGTGCCTTATCTACTGTGGGACCTACAGGGTTTGATTATTGGATTATGCCTTATACACTGTGGGGCCTATATGATTTAATTATTAGATTGCGCCTTATCCACATGTGGGGCCTAAAGGGTTTAATTATTGAATTGTACCTTATCTACTATGGGGCTTACAAGTAAGACCATCGACATTATGATGCAATATAGACTTTGAGCTTATTAAAGAGTATACTAATAAGTCTTGGTTTATGCCAAATGGTAGGACCGTCTACAAGATCACAATAAATGGGCATAGTGATGTAGGCATGAACGTGATGAGGTCGATCACCCTCTTCCCCAAGGATAACTACTCTAAATTCAAGGAGCTTCTCTGGACTCCTCATGGAGACTTCTCGAATTCACGATAAATAAAGCAAAAAAAATAGAAATAAATTCTAGAAAATTCGTAAATTGATTAATGAATGAAATAAACGAGTTTACAACCCTTTTAATAGGGATAATGTAATAAGTTTCGAAATTAAACTACAACTAAAACTCCTAGAAATGGTGACTTACTATATATAGTAAACTTATTATTTATAGAAGGTCGTAACTCCTACTAGACATCACGGTTTTCGGCCAACAATAGTAACTATCCTATTTAGCTTCACCATGATATTCTCCTGCAAGTTTCATGTTTGACGCAACTCCTAAAGCCCAACAGATGAAGAGTAATAATCAAACTAAAACTTAATATAAATTATAAAAACGAAAATAAAACGAAAATTCGAACGAAGATCTGATGGTCTCACGAATTCGGCATGGTAGCTCGTACTACCTTAAAATCATATAGGCATGTCGAACAACTCATTCTGGTTTGCTAGATATGTCCGTTTTAAAGTCCTGACGGTCCAGATCACTTCTGCCTCTGATCGGGCCTTTTCTGGTCCATCTTGGTCATGAAACTATTCGCGACCTGCTCTACATCAATAGATGGGTTGCACCAAAATCAATATATCACAAAACTACCCCACCACTGACCATATCTTAAATGGTGTAACGCTTGGCCCCATACATTGCCCGTGGCCAATAGGAGCAGCACATATCGCAGACCCAGACAAACTCTACGCCTTCCACACCTTCCATCCCACAATTTAGATCAAACAACAAAGAAGACTCTTACCAAAACACATCAAACAACTCACTCTTCTAACCAACAATAATACAACATCATCAGACTAACATCAACAGCCATAAATCAAGACATTCTAGACAGGCCAACATCATTAGTTCTAATTTTATACTTTCAAAATAGTCCATCATTAGACCACCGTCCCCAACAGATCTTCCAGACAAACCAATTCCATCCACTGATCTAGCCTTCACCAACAGACCAACAACTCATCCGCCAGCTGCACAACAATGGCGAGAGAATACATACAGCTATACACAACACTATTTTTAGGCGATCCAACAGCAAGTCACCTCATCATTGCTGTTGAGAAGAGCATATATCATTATTTCTTTTTTTTTAAACCACCAACGCATGCTTGGATGGGCCACATTATTTTTATTTAAGCCCGACCTGACACAGGGAAGGATGTGATGAGGTCGATCACCATCTTTCTTAATGATAACTACTCTAAATCCACGGAGCTTCTCTGAAATCCTCACAGAGATTCTTCGAATCCGTAAGGGATGAAAACAAAAATAATTTATAATAATTCGAAATAAATTGATTGATGATTTTAGAAAATGAATTTACAATCCTTTAAATAGTGAAATCAAATCTGGGACGGAGTTTCAGACTCAAACTCCCTAAAAATGCGACTTATTATAAATAGTAAACTTACTATTTATAGACAGTATTCCTACTAAACTTCATGGTTTTTGGCTAAAAATAGTAGTGTCCAATTTGGCCTAATCATATTATTCTCCTAATTTTTCTAAGCCTTTTTCATGCTGGGCATGACTCCTAACTCTCAAAGCATCAAAAGTTATGATTAAATTAAAACTTACTATTTATAGTAAAAATGAAAATAAAATAGACTTTGACCGTCTATCTGATGGAATCTTGTAAATCTAGTGTGGGAAACCCGGCATAGCGGGTTGGTTGGCTAAAGTAGCTTCTACTACCCCAAAATCATATATGATATATCGAAAAACTCTTTTAGGTTTGCAAGATATGACTGTTTTAAAGTTCTGACGGTCCTGATCACCTTCACCTCTGATTGGGCCTTCTCTGATCCATCTTAGCCATAAAAGTGTGTGCAACCCACTCTACATCAGGACTTACAAGCCAACAAATTCAATCCCCCCCTCCTTTGGGTCAACCTTGAACCCTAAACCCTTAACATATCAGTCAAAACTAGTCTATGTACGTACTCACTTCTACCTAAGAAAGTTTAAAATCTAACTCAGTTCAAACATAGTTTTAAGATAGTTGGGTCAAATGTAGATTGACCCAACCATTTTTATTTTACACTCCATTAGATGTATATGTCAACAAGTTAAGATTCATGTAATTTTGGGGAAGAGGTAATTAATCTCTGTCAGTGTGATAGATGATATATAAGCATTTGCATTTACTCATTTCCAATTCCAGCCTAACAATATAGATTTTGTAGTTTTTTATTCTTAAATCTATTCAGAAACATGGTCTGTTGATGCCATTGACAAACCATTCGATGTCATCTAACAGCTGCTCGATCCCATTAAGAATTTTTAAATTTCTCCAGTTGGTTGTTGAACATATTAGGTGTTATTTTGATGACATTGAAGAGGATTCGATCACATCGAAGATCAAGTTCGATACAATCGAGAAATTTTGATTTTCATGTTTTGTCGATGACATCGAAGTGGATTTGATGATATAAAAGATTAAGTTCGATGACATCGAAGACCCATCGAAGGTGCCATCAAACGTACGCACAAAATTGTAGATCTGCAGAATTTGTTTTCGATTTCCATGTTTTGTTTCTAGATAGAGATTTTTTTTTTTTTTTACATATCCTTTTACTAAGAGTTCCCCTACCAACTAAGTTAACTGCTTAGTTTTGTTAATAATCACAAAATTAAATTATTAATTTGTTTAATCCGTGTCTTTTATGACTAAAAAATTAGGGTCGTTACAGTCACCATCTGTAAAACTTTCTACACGTACGTAAATAAAATAATAAGGGAATTGAGGTGCATGAATCGCTCCTTGTCAATTATTTACCTCTCTGTTCACGTGTAGGGTTTACATTTTGATAGATTGAGGTCTTTCATGGTCACCATCTACACGACTTTCTAAGTTATCATGAATAAATTAATTGATAGGGGGTTCGACGTACATGACTCGTACCTCATCAATCATTTGCCTCTCTTTTCATGTGTGGGGTCTACATTTTTATAGATGGAGGTTTTTTCATGGTAATCATTTACATAACTTTTTACACTAGCATATATAAATTGATAGAGGGTTCGACATTCATGACTTGCTACTCATTAATCCTTTGCC
Source organism: Magnolia officinalis (assembly GCA_021015155.1). Taxonomy (NCBI): domain Eukaryota; kingdom Viridiplantae; phylum Streptophyta; class Magnoliopsida; order Magnoliales; family Magnoliaceae; genus Magnolia; species Magnolia officinalis. The sequence goes on along the minus strand of JAJHSJ010000017.1, from coordinate 2,158,918 downwards.
TATCTTTTCATATAGGGGGTCGACATTTTGATAGATAAAAGTCTTTCAATGGTTACCATCTGCACAGCTTTCTACACTACCTAACATGAATAAATTGATAAATGGTTCGATGTGCATGACTTGCTCCTCGTCTATCCTTTACCTCTCTTTTCACGTGTGGAGTCCATATTTTGATAGATGAAGGTTTTTCCATGGTTACCATTTGCACAACTTTCTTCTGATTTTTATTCTCTGACTTTTATGTTTTACTTTCTTCCTTTGCCTATCTTTTCATGTAGGGGGTCGATATTTTGATCGATGAAGGTCTTTCAATGGTTACTATCTGCACAGCTTTCTACACTACCTAACACGAATAAAGTGATAAATGGTTCGATGTGCATGACTTGCTCCTCGTCTATCTTTTACCTCTCTTTTCATGTGTGAGGTTCATATTTTGATAAATGAAGATTTTTCTATGGTCACCATTTGCACAACTTTCTTCTGATTTTTATTCTCTGACTTTTATGTTTTACTTGTGTGTATTATTTTAATTGTATCGAGTACGAACCATGATAGGTTCGCTCACTAGTCTAGCCAACTAACGTTGTAGATTGACAACCGTACATAGACGACTATAACAAGAAATCCGAACCAAGTGCCAAAAAATGAGGACCGATTGCCAGATGAATCGCGGGACTAGTTGTCGTATTTATGTGTTTATTATTTAGGAGTTTGATTTCTTTATTGCATCTATCTGTACATAAATATAATTCATTATTGTTAATAAATCTGATCATAGTGAACGATATTTGATTATTTTTATTTTTATTTTTTATTGAATGGAGTTTCAAATGAATAGACTCAGATGATTCCTATTCAGATGATCTAGTTTTGAATATATGATAACAAAAATTGTAAGAATATAACGCAAACATGGATGAATGGATGTTTAATTTAGATGTGAACTTAGAATACATTAAATTGTGCCTCCAGAGAACTATATGAAGAATGAATTAAGTACGCTTAGTGTACGGGTCATGAGCCGAAACTCGGGTCTAAGGGTGCGCACTCTGTATCCGAATTTCAAGGCGTGACAGAATGATATTAGAGAGAGGCTTTTTGGTAAAACATAGTGTAGCTTATAAGTTATGTGGCTTACTCATGTATATAATTGGTAGGCCCCCTTGGAATTAGAAACACAACACTTAGGATTTTCCATCTGGATGTTGTGTGAAATAATCAATGTAAAAACAAAAATTAAGATTCCCTATTTGTTTATATGAAAAAATAATAATAATAAAGAGAAAAAAAAATTCTTATAAACTAAGTAAGATGTTCCTTGTACTATGATTTGAGTATATTTTGTGTTAAGATAGATTAGTTTGAACTCTTATGAATTTTCAGGATATTTAGTCCAGAAAGTCCTGCTGGACAACAATAGGTAGCAGGAATCACCCAACTTATAAAATTCGTAACTATAAAAGTACAACTCCGATCAAGGCGATTCAAAATCCTGATCGAAAATAGACAAGTCTAAATTTAAATAAAAACAATTTTTAAAAAAATCCAGATCTAATAGTCACTATACTGGTTCAGGGAGATAGTGTTAATTGGTTGGAATTCATCCGTTCTGGACAATCTAACTGCGACAATTTTTAAAATATCTATAATGGGAAGAATAAACAAAAAAAATTTATTGAGATACAATGGACTTACACTAGGATCTCCAGAAAAAAAAAAAAATTAAACCTAATTTGAAATCTCAAAGTATTAGAAAATATGATAGAAACAACAAACGTTAAACCGCTAATCAATCTGTCAAAACTAGTGTCATGTCGGTCCAAGTAACATAGTTTTTCATTTTGATAATTACTTTTTTAACATTTTTACGTGAAGTAATTTATAATTAAAAAAAAACCTCACTTTAGAATTTTTAATCTTATGTAGACTTCAATTTTTGACAAAATTTTACATATATACTTATAAATTCATTAAAAAAAATAAAAATAATAATAATAATAATAGTAATAAACTAGTAACTAAACCAGTGTCAGTATGGCTATAATATTTATTTATTATTATTTTTGTTTGAAATGCTAATTTCCAAATCTCGAGGACAAGATTTTATTTTAAGGGGATAGAATGTAAGGAGTCGAAATTTTAGGTGCGAGTTTACCTGTACGTATGGATATATGCTTACACTTTTTGAACTGTATACTTGTAGATCAATTAATTTTTTTGTAGTTTAACCTGAATCTAACCATAGAGAGCACTTTTCAACCGTTGATTAATAGGATGAACCATCAAATACCCTAGTATTCTTACCCATACATTAAAACTAACCGTTGATGTAACCTATCACCATTAGATGAAGATATGTAACCATCCACTTTGAATTTGGATCACCCGATCAAAGTAAACTAATTACCAAATCTTCACATCCACTTGTTCACATGTCAAATCAAAATATGAATCTGCTCATCTTGTTCGTCACTTATAAATATGCTTAACTTAATGTCAAAAGTATGATCTAAGTATTTATATTTTATACCGATGAACTAATTACTTGAATCTAACTATATATATTTCTCATATAGACTACATCCAAAAATTACTTTATACATATTCGTTTATAAAATTGATTGTACGATAAACCATAAATACGATTAATATCCTAACCATCTAATTACCTAAATCTCAACCATTCATCTAACCATCAATCATGTTTGTATCCACCTAACGAACCATCGAAATATCAAAATAAAGTATTCAGTTGAAAGATCATAGGATATATATTAAAATTACCGGTTAGCTTTCACATGTAATATTGGTACAAGTTGTTTTGAATTACATATAGTTAAAAGCCATTAAAAAAACATCCAAGTCATTCTTGCGCGATCAAGGCCCAAACTTACGTTGTTGATTGGGCACACAAAATGACATGACATAGTGAAATTTGAATTAAAATGGACAGTGTAAAGAAAAGTCATAGATGAATCAAAGTATTCTTTAAAAATGGTAATATATGATACAATGACTATAACTCATTATATTATAATAATAATAATAATAATAATATAAAAATAAAATATAATCCAGCATAATCAAATTTATAAAAAGTAAAATTTCTCTTATCTGTAATGTAGGCCATGCATATTTCTCTCTTTTTTAAAAATCAAATATAATTCTGCATGATCATATTTATAAAAAAATAAAATTTCTCTTGTTAGGTGGGCCATGCATATTTGTCTTCTTAAATGTCTATTTTCAAGGCAAATGTGTAGGCAATAAATTAAGAATTGTAAATTCGCCATTTGATAATACCGATGGAACATTTCAATGGTTTTGTTTATTGAAAACGTAGCCCACTTGTCAGAAGTGTCAACCTACGTAGGGGCAATGATTAGATACAAGGTTAGTAGAATTGCTAATGAAGTGACGTTACCAAGCTATGGGAACCCCACCCATGTATATGTTGTATCCATACTGTCCATTAATCTGAAGAGAACTTTTTATGGCATGAGAAAAAGAATGGGATAGATCTAAAGTTTAACTAGATCCCACCATAGAAAACAGTTGGGACAGTGACATCCATTGTTCAAAACTTCTTAGGGGCGTATAAGTTTCCGACCAAGCTGATATTTTTGTTTTCACTTCTTCTTTCTCTATGTTAACTTATAAATAGATTGGATTTCAAAAATACATCCTGGTGAACACTATAAATGTTCAACGATGAGTGTGACTACTCCCACGATTTTCTGTGATGGGTCTTTAACTTTAGATCCATCTCATTCTTTAAAACGACCTTTACAAATCTTTGGACGGTACGAATACAACACATTCATCATGGTGGGGTCTTAAAAATTGACGTCACTGCTAGCCATCTGGCTACTGACCATGTGAGTATCTAATCCACGTGTATCAAAGGCTTGAGTTGTGCATAATATAATACCTTTTTATTTCCATGATTTTCACGTGACAGGATTGCCACTTCCAATGTCTTTATTCTACCGGCTAGGATTGCACGTTTCATGATTTCTAGTGCAAATTCGGTGAGGCCGGAGGAATACCGACTTCAGTGAGACCATGACTGTGGAGCCCACCTTTATGTATTTTCTGCATATCCATGCTGTCCATGCGTTTTAAAAGATAATTCTAAAGCATGCAAGAAAAAATAAAATAGATTCACATCTCAGGTGGACTGCACCATAGGAAATAATGGTTATTCAATGCTTACTATTAAAAGCTTCCTAAGGCCTATCTTAATGTTTATTTTACATCCAAATAGTTGATAAGATCACACGTACTTGGATGAAGAGAAAACAAAAATATCAGCTTCATACAAAACTTTTGTGGCCCACAAGAAATTTTTAATGGTAAGTATTCAATCACCACTTTTATTTTTTCTCATGGCGTGGTCCACCTGAGTTTTGGATCTACTTCAATTCTCTAACCTAAAATGTGCTGGAAAAACGAATGGAAGGCGTGGATATATAACACATACATCAAGGGGGACCCACGGCCACGGTCTCGCTGAAGTCGTGTTTCCCAGTCTCACCGAATCCGCTCTCATGAATTGTACGGCTCTTTTGTTATTTGTCCACCCACTATGAGTAACTCGACCGAGACACATGCGTACGTCTGCATGCGGATGCAGAGGAATTGTAGGATAATCTCGGGTTTTCAGTTAGACGGGACCCAGGTTTTAGGAATCCAGACCGTTGATAAGTTGCATGTCCACGTGGATTGCCATGGTACAAAAATCTCTTATATTTGTAGAACCTATCTATCGATATTGGGGCTTTTCTTACTCAAATGAATGTGAACCATTGATGTATTTCTCTTCTTAGCCGTGCTGTTTAATGGTTAGTCACTGCTGTTTCCCATGGTGTGGTCCACCTGATATTTGGATCTGTAAAATGTTTGGGTTCAAAAAGTAAAACGAGCTGATTAAACGGATGTACAGTATAGATATAATAAAAAATACATCAAAGTGGGCCCACAGTCAAGGATCCACCGAAGCCGAGCCATTGCTGGTTGAGGCTGGTGCTGCACGAAATCGGATTGCATAATGAGTAAACTCAGTTGGGCCCACTGTGAATGTATGTGGTTTATCCACACCGTCCATCCATTTTTCCCGCTGATTTTAGGGGTTGATACAAAATTTTAAGTAAATCTAAAGCTCTAGAGAACCATAACACAGTAAACAACGTGGAATAATGATTTCCACGGTTGCAAACTTCCTGGGACCACAGTGGGGAACGGATTGGCTACTCCCCCTGACATCAGCCAATGGCTGATGGTTGGTGCTATGTGGGCCACATCATGATGTATGTGTTTCATCCATGCCATCCATCTGTTTTTATAGATCATTTTACAGTATAAGTCCAAAAATGAGGTATACCCAAATTTCAAGTGGACCACATTACAGGAAACAGTGTTTAATGAGGGTCGACCATTAAAAACATTTTGGGGGCTATAAAAGTTTTGGATCAAGCTGATATTTGTTTTTTCTCTTCATCTGGGCCTGTATGACCTAATCAACTGATTGGATGTAAAATAAAAAGTATAGTGGGCCATAGGAGGATTTTAATGGTTGATATCCAATCACTATTGTTTTCATGTGGTGTGGTCCACCTGAGATTTATATCCCTCTCAATTTTAGGATCAAGCAATAAAATGATCTTTAAAAATGGATGAACGGAATGGATGAAACAAATACATCATGGTAGGGCCCACAGAGCACCGAACACCAGTCACGGAGCTGGTGTCAGGGGGAGTAGCCAATCCGTTTCCCCCACAGTGATGTTTATTTGTCATCCTAACCAGTTTTTAAGATCACAAATAAATGGATGAAGAGAAAACACAAACATCGGCTTGATCTAAGACTTTTGTGGCCTCTATGAATTTTTCAATCATAAAGGTTCAATCACACTGTTTTCGTGGTGTGGTCCACTTGAGGTTTGGATATGCTTCCATTTTGGGTTCAAGACTTAAAATTATCTATTAAAATGTATTAACGAAATTGATTAAATAAATAAATAACAGTAGACGCCACAGGATTTACTCAGTACGTTAAAGGGAACTGAGTTACTCCGTCCAGAGCACGGATTAGGTGTTATCCTTACCCTGGGGCTTACGTTGATCATGTGTTGTATATCCACACCGTTAATTCGTTTCTCCGATCTATTTTTAGATAGAATCCCAAAAATTAAGCAGATCCAAATCTCAGGTGTACCGTATCACATGAAAACGTGGTGATTGAGTATCTCGCTATTCAAATGTTCAAAAGGCCCAATGTAAGGTTTTCCTAATGTTTATTTTCCATCCAAGTCAAAAAAAACATGGATGAAGGAAAAATACAAATATTAGTTTTATGCAAAAAATTTGTTGCGCTTGAAAAGTTTTTAACTATTATTCATTATTGTTTCTAATAGTGTGGTCCAAATGAAAGTTTTATAATCTTAATTTTTTGGATAGTCTACTAAAATGGGATGGAAAAACAGACAAACGGCATGGATTTGCAAAAAATACGTCGAGTGCCCCCACACAGTTGTTACCCGGATAACAGGCGAATCTGTTAGAATACGCTTGTAGTGTAGCGGCGCTTGAGTTCTACATATGTCTATTTTTTAGTCCTGCGCTGACAATGGCTGGCGTAGTCGATGACGTAATTGATGTAATATATACAAGACGGTGGGCCCCACATAGCCAGAGATTCCTGCAACCCAGGGTAAACGAAATTCACGTTTTTGGATAGATACAGCTCTCGGATTCGGTAGTGAACCCTCGAGTACCCTGCTCAGTACTGGAAAATCTCTGTGGGCCAAATGATGATGTATGTGTGTTATCCATACCGTCCATTCATCTTTTGATTCCATTTTAATTTATGAACCAAAAATGACTTAGATCCAAATCTCAAGTGGGCCACACGTCAGGAAGAGTGGGATAGTGATGCTATCCGTTGAAATCTTCCTGAGGCCCACCGTGATGTTTATTTACCATCCAACCTGTTCATAAAGTAACATAATTAAGGATAAAAGGAAACCATAAAAATCAGCTTGATTCAAAACTTCTGTAGTCCATAAGAAGTTTTCAACGGTAGGCATTCAATCCCCGCTCTTTAGTGTGGTGTGGTCCACATGAGCTTTTGATCTGCCTCATTTTTGAAATAATACTCTAAAATTAGATTTCAAAATGAATGGACGGCATGGATAAAACACATGATTATGGTGAGGCGCACAGTGCTTCGACCAGTACCGAGCTCGGTAGTAGAGAGGTCACTACGGAATCGAGTGGGAAGAGCTGCGGAAGGCGTGGGTGGCCCCAACACATGACCCGCTCCTTTCTATCTGTCTCTCACAGGACGCGGATTGCGTCCTACCCCCGCCCGGACGTTAATCCGTCCGGGCAGGGCTCTGTGGGCCCCACCGTGATGTAGATATTTTATCCACGCCGTTAACCGTTTTTCTTAGATAATTTTAAGGTATTATCTTAAAAATGAGTCAGGTACATGTCTTCAGTGGACCACAGAGTGGGGATTGAACGTCCACTGGTAAAAACTTTTTGGGAGCCGGAGAAGTTTCAGATCATGCTGATATTTATGTTTTCACTTTATCCACGTTTTCATGACCTTATTAATAGGTTGGATAGTAAAAAAATAAATAAAATTAGGGTGGCCCTTAAAAAGGTTTCAACGTTGGTGTCATTATCAATGCAGCTTCCTTTGGTGCGGTTTATCGGAGCTATTGACCTTCTTCATTTTTGGTATGAAATGTTGAATTGATTTGAAAAAAGCGATAACGGCATGGATAAGACACTTACATCATTGGGGTCCAGCCCTGACGGATTACTGTCTGGGTGGGGGTAGGACGCAATCCGCTTCTGAAGCTCACACGAGTAGAGGCTGCATTTTCCGAAGTGGATTGGCTAGTATATTGCACATAGGGCTGTACATCGAGCCGAGTCGGGTCGAGGTGGGCCAAGGTTGGCTTGACTCATCCATGCTATACTCAACTTCGAGCTCGAGCTCAAGTTCGCGCTCGAGCTCAACAATGAAGCTTGGCTTGTTTGCCAAAGCTTTCGAGTCGAGTTCAAGTTTAGCTAGTAGTTCGAGTCAAGTTGAGTTTACCTTAGTAGGATAAGAGAAAGAAAAAGAAGGAATAGGGTCGGGTAGGGTTGGGTAGGGCTTTTAGTAAAAACTTTTAAGTTTTAACTTTTTTAAAATAAAACTTATATATATATAATATATATATTATATATATATATATATATATATATATATATATATATATATAGATATAGATATATATAATATTATTAAAATATATTACTCGATCCAAATCGAGCTCGAGTTCACACTTTGAGTCGAGCCGAGTTGAAATACACCATGGTCAAACTTGGCTTGAACTCAACTCGAGCTTTACTTAAACAAGCTTGACTCACCTTAAGTTAGCCTTTCAAGTCAAGTCAATCCGGGCTGAGTCGAGCCCAGTTGAACGAGCTTTTCCAGCTAACTCGACTTGTGTGCAGCCCTAATCACACACCAGGCTATATAACTGCTGTATTGATGTCAACAAATTTTGTGGGTCGGATCATGAGTTATGTGTTATATTCAAACTGTCCATCCATTTGACGAGCTCATTTTAAGGTTGGAGAAAAAGAAAGAAAAAAGGGAGAGATCTAACTACCAATTGGACCACACTGCAACAAGCAGTGGGGGATTGAACGTCTACCATTGAAACCCTTTTTAGGTGACAGAAGTTTTGTATCAATATAAAATTTATTTTTCCTTTTAATTTAGGTTTTTGTGAACTTATGAACAAATTGGATGGAAAATAAGTGTGCCCTACGAATTTTTTAACGGTGAAAATCATTATCTCTGCTGCTATTTGCGGTGTGGTCCAGATGATCTTTGGATATGATTTATTTTTTTGGCTAATACTCTAAATGATATCTATTTTTAGATGATCGGTGTAGATATAATAAATACGTCACTGTGCGTCCTATGTAATTTGATCTCCTTTGAACCGTTCGGACAACTCGGAGCTGGAGGAGCGTCAGTGCTCGTCTTCGCACGACACGTACCTACACCAGCTATATAGCTGGTGTGAGGTACACTAGCCAATCCGCCTCCGGTTTTTCCTTCTTAAAATCCAATTCAAGATACCTGAAACGGTCAATCTCTTTTTCTCTCTCTCTCTCAACAAATTCAAATTCAGATCTGAAGGAGAAAGCATTCAAGAAAGCCATTTTATTCCTCAAAAGGTAGGATTTCATGCACATGCAAATGCAAAAAAGCTCTTCTTTTTCTTCTTCAATTTCACTCCCTTTTTTTTTTGTGATTTTTGAGGATTTTTTGTTTGTTTTGTTGAAGAAGGAATTGAAATTTCTGGAATTTTGATTTTTATTTGATATCTCATCCAAACAGCGTCCTCTGGAATTCGTATCGGTTCTGTTGCTTCTTTCTTGATTGGTGGAAACTGAACAATCTCATTTCTCGAGGTTGCTTGCACACGTGTGACTATACGGAACACGTGTGAGAGATCTGAGCTTTCCATTTAGCAGAAGATCGGCCTTTTCACTTCTCTGGTGGGATACGATGTATGAAGTAAAACTGACCGTTAAAACAATTTTCTAGGCCGTCCGTTTGTTTTGCATGATGTGTGGTCCACCTGAGGTGTGAAATGGCCTGATTTTTGGGACAGAGGTTCTAGATATTGTGGCCTGCCTAATGAGTTCTTTGGCTTGATTTCATTTGGATAATTTCTATCTGTGTTATATAATCTTTGAAATTGCGATCTTGTGTTTGGATTATCAATTAGTTTGGGGGAGAAAGTATAATCGTTTTCAAGGAATGTGAATCTCATTGTGAGGTCTGTGCCATTGATCAGGTGGCCCCACATTTCATGATGTGGTCCCAAGATCAAGCCAACCAGCCATCATGTAGGCTACATGCGAAAAATTGAAAATGGATGGTTAGAAAAATCATCATCATCATCATCGTAGCCTTATCCCAACTAAGTGGGGTCAGCCAAAGGAATCGATGGTTAGAGAAAAAAAAAAAACCAGATTCAATGTACATTTGTGGCCCATTCATGACCAGATTGGCTTGATCTTCAGACCACAGAGCGTAATGGTGGGGCCCACCTGATCAACCGCCTGGATCTGGTATATATGTGATGAATGGGCATTTGTGGTGAGAGTATGATACTCTTTGGGAGTAGTCAACTTTTTTTATACGATTAAGAGGACAAGTTAACCAATTCAGTTTGAGAGATGCTTTTGTGCTACATGCTCCTAATACCTGTCAATTTGTAAGTTGATCAGGACCATTCATCTAGTGGGTCACCACAGATGAACATTGCCCAGAAATTGTTTTAATCATCTGACCAAGATAATCCATCGAATGTGGACAGTTACTCATCTTCTGCTGGTCAATGTTTTGTGAAACATCCATTTTTCAGGCCACTGATCAGATGGTTACCTGTCTTATTACCGTACTGTTTCAATGGCCATGATTACCATAGCCATGCATCACGCATGCAGCCAAAATGCGCTGGTTGGTGCTTCACAAAATTCCATGAAGCATTAGACAATGGTAGCATTTCTCATTTAGTTGACACCTTAAGCTTGCTTTTGGACATGCTTGACTGAGTTGAATCTTTGGACATTTCGTCCAATCAAGAGAAATGACCCTACCACAACTTGGACCTTAGACCGTCAATTTGAATACTAGGTTAATTACAATCTGGTCATTTCCACATTGAACTAATTATTGTATTGAATTGTGCATCCAAACACTACCTAGATATGAAAAGAAGCCTTTTGTTTGTTCCAATAAAAGGAATAGAGGATTTTTGTATACACAACTTTGATTTGTATGAATGCTATGTGCAGATAAGTAATTGTACGTATAAATTAAGGCAATTGCTGTGAAAAGTATAAAATGATCATCTCAGGGAGATTGTGAATTGAATTTTTGGTTACTTTGAGCCCTTCAAACATGATGAGATTATTTTTGTATGTAACAATGCAGCTGTGGCCTAGGGATGGATGATTCCGAGAGCGTTCGGTCTTTGAAGCAGTTCCTCATCCCAGATTATATACTTGTACCAGGATCAGATGCTAATACCATTTCTAATGCACCAGAGTGCCCTGTGATAGTGTTCATCAACTCCAAAAGCGGTGGTCAGCTGGGTGGGGATTTGCTGACCACGTATCGTGGTCTCCTCAATAAAACCCAGGTACTTTTCTTTTGCCTACGTAAGGACTTCATAGGAAAACCTGCTATAAGAATCTAGAAAGCCCATGAAAGAACAAGCATGCCATATTTTAAGCACATGAAATTGCACACACAATGAAGAAGGATAACTTCACAAGAATAACTGATGGAGAATAGCTCTTTATATCAAAAAAAAAAAAAAGTTTGTCTCTCTACACTGATATTACATTGTACCTGAACAGACGAAAACTCAATCATTTTGCTAGCTCTTTATAAGTGATGCTATAGAAATTTTGAACGTTGATATAATGCAGGCAAGTGTAAATTTCAGGTCTTTGATTTGGGAGAAGATGCTCCTGATCAAGTGCTAACCAAGCTTTATGGAAATTTGGAGAAACTTAAGGCCTGTGGTGATGATTTAGCTTCTGAAATAATGAAGAGATTGAGAATAATAGTGAGTTGGATCTGCGTTGCTACTATGGTGATACTGTATGCTATGGAGTATTGCTTTTTGAATATTCTTCTTTTTGTAAATTTTGTAAGAATCATGGGCCTATGAACTTTCATATTCAATTGCAGCAATGGGGGTACTTGAAATTTTCCTTCTAAGTCCAAGTGGGGTATAATTTTTTTTATTCATGATTTTGATTAGGTTGCAGGTGGTGATGGTACAGCAGGTTGGCTGCTTGGAGTAGTCAGTGATCTCAAACTAGCTCACCCCCCTCCAATTGCTACAGCGCCCTTGGGAACTGGAAACAACCTTCCTTTTTCATTTGGCTGGGTAGGTCATTATCTGTCTCTTTAAAAATTGAAAGTATTAAAAACATCAAGATAACAACGAATAAATATGTTGGATTGATACGGGATGATTCTTTGATCCGATAGGCAAAGAATCAGTTGACTTTTTGGTCCTCCTCCCCTTCTTATTCTTCTTCATCTTTTGGTATTTATCATGTAATTATGAATGTATAAGGAATGCACTGTGTTTCTTCAGTTTAATGATTTCGTATTAATTTTGCAACCTGTGGATGTTATATCTTGTTTATTTGATATGAAAAGATTGTATCTATTCCTTACATTCATGCTCTGCTACTATTTATTAACCTATCTCTGCTTCTTAAGTTTTAGATATGCACCAATTTTCTAACCAATACTTGCTCCAATAGATTCGCAAATCATACACAACTGAACATTGAGTTTTCACCATTTATATGTTTTTTTCTTCTTCATGCAATCTATATAATGAGTATATGTTGTCCGTCACATCATCTTATGAGGAAATATTTCATTATTCATCTTAGTTCTGGGTGCTGAAAATGTTGATTAAAATCAAAGAAAGGCATACATCCTTCATCTTGCATCATTTTGTAGTGGCCATAACATGCATAAGATGCATTTCTCTATGTCATTTGCAGGGGAAGAAAAATCCTGGCACGGATCGTCTTTCAGTTATGTTGTTTCTGGATCAAGTGAAGAAAGCAAAGGAGATGGAAATAGACAGGTACTATATCATAAATGATCTCCACTTTTTAGATAAGATACATATCTGGCTTTTTGATATGTTTTAGGATTTTCCGCTCCTTAATTCACTTCTGCTGTGATGTGGTATCGATTCCTTCTCATTTTTATGCATGTGCAACGAGATTCCTTTATTGGATCGAGAATATTAAAATACAAAGAAAAAACTTCACCACTTCATTGATGTATGTACGTAATGAGTTTGTTGAATCATGCATGAAAGTGTTTACTTTGAATAACTGGTACCACTAGCAAGTAACGTGAAACAATGTGCATCTTGGTGCATGCACCTTTTGTCAACGTTTTTGATAAAGCCTTTTATTATTATTATTATTTAAATCCTTGATTTCTTTCTTTTACCAAATGTACTCCAGCTGGCATATTATCATGAGGATGAAAGCTCCCAAAGAAGGCTCATGTGATCCAATCGCGCCTCTAGAACTACCACATTCTTTGCATGCATTTCATCGTGTATCGAGCACAGACTCACTGAACAAGGTATGACAGCCTTCTATTGCTCACAATGATCCTATTGGTTCTTGGTTATATTTCTGATTAAGGATATTATCAGTCTCTGGGTGTAATTAGAACATTCTCCATGAAATGATGCCCATCTGAACCGAATATGAACTAAACATGTAATCTTTCAATGATACAGCTCTCTCTTTCTAGCAACCATTCTTCATTGCCCAAGCTAAAGGCAAAATGACAAACCAGACCAAAAGTCTAGAGTTTCATCTTCTCATATCCTAACTCGAAGCTCTAAATTTGAGAGAAAAAAAAATCAAGCATTTAGGTCCATAGTCTGTCTTGTATTGATTTTTGTTGGTTCTCTGTTGCTTTTATTTATCATTTCATATTGACTCTGACTGGTCACCCGTTGATTAGATACACAAAGTTGAACATTCAGAAGACAGATTTCTGGGTTGAATTTGGTTTCGCAATGTTTCTAAAACCAAGCTAATCATGGGTTTCTAGGGAATGATAAGGATATTGATGGTAAATGCAATGAAAATAAATGTAATATGGGTTGCCCTGATCTCAACGATGAAAACTAGCAAAACACTAAGTTTTGGTGTGTTCCATCTGATGGGCTGTAGTCTACAAGTTTTCAGCTGATTATCTCATTTGTTACAGGAAGCAGCCAAGGATTCTTAATGTGCATGTTTTTTGCCCTTTTTTGGTTATAAATGTTTAACTTTTTGAAAGAACAAGAAGAATATCTAAATCGATTTATCTTATAATGGTATTTTCTTTAGTGACTAGCAGGAAATTACCCATTATCAAACCGAAGACATTGCATCTCTAATTTTTCCGAAACATGTTTAATGGCAGATGGTCATTTTCTTATTTGTTTTAGCAGTACCTTGGGGGGGGGGAGAGTTGGTGGCTTAACTACATTTCTGCTGTATATTATTTGCCTAACTGATGTGTTTTCGTGGTGGACCTGGTGGTCTCTTTTCAGGAAGGTTACCACACATTTCGTGGCGGATTCTGGAACTACTTCAGCATGGGTATGAACTTCCCTTGGCATGGAAATCCACAAAGTTGGCTTTCCTTGCTAGACCTTCTAGAATCAAAACCTTGTTCTTTTCCTCTGGTTTAAGAGAACCAAAGCATAGAGAATAGGAAGTCCTGAGTAATTGTTATTGCATCAACATGCAAGTTGCATGATAATTTCACAATATGAAGTGCTGTGCTAACGTCACTTGGGATTTTTAGAGATGACGTTGTGATTTTCCTTCACATCATTTAATTTAATTTGATCTCGTTTGATCAGATTTGTCTTCCTAAAGTAAAATGGTCTAAGAAAATGTTTACACCGGTGAGTATCTGATATTATCAGATATTGTAGGGCATTAAAAATGCTGCCTCTTTGTGTAGGAATGGATGCACAAGTATCATATGCATTTCATTCTGAGCGGAAGTTGCATCCGGAAAGATTCAAAAACCAGTTGGTTAATCAGGTAAGTTTTACCTTTCCCTTTATTTTCCGCTGTGCTTTTTGCGGAATGCATGCATACCTTTTGTGATTATCTTAGCCATTTTGCTTATTATTCTAATACATCAATATGACTTCTATAAACATATGAAGTATTGAACAGTTAGATACACACTTAGGCCATTCAGATATTATTGAAGTTTTCCAATTGTGTTTGACTTTGTGATCGTAGACTCGCTAGCATGAGTACGTTGATGACAACAATCTCAGAAATAGGAACACGGTTGCTTCAAATGAATATCAATGTCTGGTGATATGGTTCAAACAACAATATCTGAAATATTGATCTTTTGATCAACATGATTAAGCTTCTCTACCTTTGCCATTTAAAATGCAAACGTTCATCACTTGACTGACGATCCATTTATATGCGATATTGAAGTGCACCGTATGGTGAATTCAGCTTGTTTTAATTAAGTCAATGGACAGATGCTGTTTGTAGACATTTTTTAAACATCAAATACATAAATCATAGAGATTTCATCCAGATCATTTAGATTTTGAACATTATATGTCCTTTGATGTCTTACCTAAGAATCCCTTTGATGCAAGCTCCTAGGGAAGCAAATTTTATGGCCAATTCTGTAATCTAGGTGAGCAAGGTTTTGTTAGGGAAGCCATGCCATGTGGTAGCCGTTGTTTGTTGTCATGATGGGTAGTTGTATCCCCTGTTTTCTTTTAAAAAAGAAAAAGAAAATAGGGAAAGTGGCATGTGCAACGCACGTACAGAGAGGATAGCAGAGGGAGTAGGAGAATTAGAAGGGGTGAAAAAATGGGAGAAATTGTAGCAAAGGTGTGGGGTACATGTGGTGAGAGAGAGAGAGAGAGAGAGAGAGAGAGAGAGAGAGATGGTCATGGTTTCAATGGTGGGCGCCACATCTCCATGTTTCTAATGCAGGGGCATTTTCACACCGAGCTCGAGTGGGGTAGCCCGTGGGATGCAGGGACATACTCGGGGTGGGTGACCCATGTGATTTGGGGCCCACGGGAGAGA
This sequence comes from Magnolia officinalis, assembly GCA_021015155.1. Taxonomy (NCBI): domain Eukaryota; kingdom Viridiplantae; phylum Streptophyta; class Magnoliopsida; order Magnoliales; family Magnoliaceae; genus Magnolia; species Magnolia officinalis. The sequence continues at coordinate 2,143,201 of JAJHSJ010000017.1, read as the reverse complement.
TCTCATGTTCGAAACTCCTCACCGGGGGTGATTAATGCGCATTTCACACCGGACTCGAGTGGCGTAGCCTATGGGATGCGGGGACACACTCGGGATGGGCGGTCCGTGTGAGGCGGTTCCCATGTGATTTGGGGCCCACGAGGGGGGTTCGGCCGAGGTCCTAACCCATGTGATGTGGGGCCTGAGCTATGAGATAAAAGGATTAATTCGCCATGCTCTAACAATTCAAGCTTTTAGAGCAAGTGGTTAATTGTCCTGCATCAAATTGGTATCAGAGCGGGAGGTCTCGTGTTTGAGACTCCTCACCGGGGGTGATTAATGCAGGAGCATTTTCACACTGGGCTCGAGTGGGGTAGCTCGTGGGATGCGGGGACACACTCGGGGTGGGTGACCCATGTGATTTGGGGCCCACGGAGGAGGTCTCGTGTTCGAGACTCCTCACCGGGGGTGATTAATGCCCATTTCACACTGGGCTCGAGTGGGGTAGCTTGTGGGATGCGGGGACACACTCGGGGTGGGCAGCCCATGTGAGACGGTACCCATGTGATTTGGGGCCCACAAGGGGGGTTCGGCCGAGGTCCTAACCCATGCGATATGAGGCCTGGGCTATGAGATAAAATAATTAATTCGCCATGCTCTAATAGTTCAAGCTTTTAGAGCAAGTGGTTAATTGTCCTGCATCAGTTTCCCTGTGTTGTGGCCTACACTCGAGTTTTAGATCTGCCTCTTTTTGGGCTGACATCCTAATATCAGCCGGCATAACAGGTGTACCCTATGGATTTCATGCCATCACTACAATGGGCCTGACAGAGGCTTTGTTGCACGGTCTCCCTACTACTAGGCTCTGTGTGGGCTATATGCGAAGAGGAGAAGTGCCAAAAGGCTACTCACATAAAATAATTGAAAAGATGAGCCATTGCAGGCTTTTTGCAGGTGAAATCTGAACAGCATGACCGGCAACAGCCACATTTTCCAAATTTTAAGATACTCTTAACTTAATTTAAAATGTCTTCCATGTCCTTCAAATATTCAACGTTTAACACCCTAGGAAACTAGTTGCAGCAGCAAATTTGTCTAAAAGCTGCTCACATTATATATCGTATAGATATCTTGCTATTCATCAAAAGTAAAAGAAAAAATTGTGGAGGTGCTTCCAATCCTTTCACATTTAACATTCCTCCATAAAAAATATGGGTACATGAGGTTTCACATAATTTCTTTCTACAAAAGTTTCATGTTCCAAATTTCTAGTTACTGCCATTGTTCAACAGACATTGTAATCACTTGCTGTCTTCAATCACCTTATGGGTGGAAGCAGTATACTAAATAAATGGGTTCATCTTTGTTCCGAATCTTTTGTGAATTTCTGTTATTAAAATTCCTATGAGAGAGAAAAAAAAAGAAGCAATAACTATTTTCTTGAATCAGAGTGCCTATGCTATGCTTGGATGTACACAAGGATGGTTTTGTGCTTCTCTCTTTCATCCTTCTTCAAGGTAACTCAATAAATGAAATTGTTAGTCTTATTCTAGTAGCAATTATTATTATTATTATTTTTTTTTTTTTTCATTTTACAGTACTAAACATATGCTAGAATTCTAGATATTACTATTTAAGAAATTCTGCTTTCTGCTGCTTCATCTTTTTCAAAATTGGTGAGATTGATTGTTTTTTTTTTTTTTTTTTGTGGATACCTGAAAGTAGAGCTATTGTCTTGCTTATTTTTATTCAGTTCATATAATTAATTTGAATGGTTTGATTCCTATACAGGAACATTGCACAGCTTGCAAAGGTTAAGATCATGAAAAGACAAGGTCATTGGGAGGACCTCCAATTACACCGCAGGTAAAAATAATCCATTTCTTTCAGCACTTTATCCAGCTCTGCTGAATCTTATTAGCATTTCAGCTCCCATGTCAATAACTAGCCGTACATACATACATGCCATGTATGTACTGTGGCCAAAAACATCAGACTGGTGCAATAACCAGATGGGCCAAAGGCATGGGACTATTGATCATTGGTCAGTTCTTTTTAATCATCTATTTGTTAGCACTTGTGTGGCCAACCTGCTGAACTGAGAAGTCTGATTTTTAGGACATGGCACATGCACAATGGGGCCTACCCAGTGAACATCCAGGATCTCTCTCATATGTGCTGTATATTGACGTGGGACTGTGGGAGGAGAAAGACTTGAAGTCTGATTCTCACAAATATCCTCATTTCTCTAATATTTATGGTTTTGATTTATTGATGAACCTTACGATCATGATCTAAAGATACGAACGAGTCCTGCGCAAATCTGACTTAGACTGATCCAGTTTGACACCAAAAGTCTCCTGGACGAGTCACCCCCGACTTGGCTGAGACGGGCTCATTCACCCCTGACTCTGGCAAGTCGCAACTCCACTAGAGATTGGACGAGTTGGTCCAAGTCCCCAATCTTTTAACCATGCTCGCAATATCCTCGATGGAGGCATCTCACTGACCATTTTCGTCCTTAATCTACAGCATCAGATCAATTGTTTGTCTCAACTTGCCTAGCTTTTCTGGTGGATTAAACCCTTGGGGAACACCAAACCAGCGGAAAGAACGGGATGTAAGTTCCAGTTGTGATTTTGAATGGTTTGCATTCCTTTTTGGAATGACCAAGGCCCTGTTTGGTAGAAGCCTCAAATGAGTTCATCTCATTCATATTGGAATCTAGTGGTACCAATACCACCATAAGTATGATTCTAAATATCGGTATCAAGGAGCGTATTGGCTTGGCAAAAAATTGATACAATATGGTGTCGCGTATCATATTGGCCCATATTGGACCATATCGGACTTTTTTTAAACAAAAGAAAACGGGAAAAATATTAGAAAAATAGAAAAACTGAGGTATTCAAGAATCTATCTTTGTGTGTGTGCGCGCGCACGTGTGTTTTGAACATGTATCCAATGGTGCATCAGACCATTCTTTGGTAAGAATGTTGCTTGTTGGGTGAAAAACAATAAAATAAATACAATGGTAACATCCGACTATAATAAAATAAAATAAAAGCAAAAACATAAAATAATAATAATAATAATAATAATAACAATAATGAAGAGGTGAAAATAAATGTATTTTCATCCATATGTCCATTCCCACAAATTGATTTTTGGAAAAAAAAAAAAAAATACAATTTTTTAAATAGTGAAAAATACATTAAAAAAATACAGCTCATAAATGGTAGATCTATGTTCAAACAAGATAGATTTATATTTAACCAACAATAACTTTTCAATTTCTCAAACTAATTTTTGAAAAATAAATTGCAAAAATGGGTGTTTGAAAAATAAATTGCAAAAATGGGTGTTAAATTGCAAAAATGGGTGTTTGAAAAATAAATTGCAAAAATGGGTGTGGTGTGTGGTGTGTGTGTGTGTGTGTGTGTGTGTGTGTGAGAGAGAGAGAGAGAGAAGAGAGAGAGAGAGAGAGACCCCTAGATTCATCATTTGATTCATTTTCCTAAATTTATTTTGGAAAATTTTAAAAATAGCCCATTTTTTAAATATTGTGTTAATCATGTCAAATCAGAATGATAACCCCAACTTGATCAAATCATGCTTGACTTTCGTGTTCGATTTGGAGAATTTTGCATTTTTTTCGATTATTGTTGGTATTTTTTTTAAAAAAATTTCAGAAAATTTCTTTTTCATGTTCTCGAAAATGGGCACCCAACATTCGATCCTTTGATTTGAGTTCAAAATAGTTGTTTTGATCTTCAAAGCAGGTGTGGATTTGATCGGTATTCAGCATAAAACAACCCCAAGCAAAAGAATATCGAAATGAGAAGGAAAAGAGGGGGGAAAGAAATTTTTTGAAATTTTCAAAAAATACTAATGAAAAAAAAAATGCTGATATCCTCAAATCGAACACAAATCGAGCATTTAGGTTCATCATGCTGATTTGACATGATTACGGCAAGCTTAAATTAAAAAAAGGGATTACCAAATTTTAAACAAAATTTTCCTCAAATCGGGCACTGATTGTAATTGGGCATAGAACAATCCTTGAGTAAAAGAAAATTGAAAAGAGAAGGAAAAGACGTAAAAAATGGAAAATCATAGCCGTTTTTACACCTTGTGTAAATCAACGGTGGACATCCCCTACCCTGTGATGTGAACCACTTGAGGGTTGTATCAGGCTAATTTTTGGCACCTGAGGTAATATGAGTGACGCGTCTGATGGATGGGCTGGAATGGCCTTCATACATTTCGTGGGCCCCACATCCGCCCAGTACACCATAAGCTTATTGTGGGACCGGTATCACTCGAGTGTGCCCTTCTGTAATAGAGATCAATAACTCGTAACATGAACTCATTATCTATTGGAGATCAAGATTTCTTATACATAATTACTCTTAACTATGATGAGATGCGCTCTTTTTAATGCGTCTACCAAACGGGCCTAATTGACTTGGATATCCCATCTGATAATTCCCTTGGATTTTCCTTACTAGTTCTATCAGTTCATCTCGTGATTGATTTCATGTTCTTCTACAGAGGGACTTGACTGAGCCATTTGTAGATGACGGTCTTCTTGAGGTTGTGGGCTTCAGAGATGCTTGGCATGGGCTTGTTTTGCTTGCACCCAGAGGACATGGGACCCGCCTTGCACAGGTAAGAAAGAACATCAATTTCTATCGATTGCCCATTCATATGTAATTTCCTTGCTTCGTGGACAATGCGAACTCCCTTTTACGTACACATGGGTGCACAAATGAATGCATGCAGGTGCATGAATGTATTGGAAGATCTCTGCACGTTTCACATCTTGCTAAATGTTGGTTTAACAGGGGTGGTAGGACCAAAAGCTTCCACATTTTTCTTTTGAAAAACCATAGACTTGGCCTTCTTCAACATTCTTTGAAAACCAAAGTATGTCTGACTCACAATATTCTAATTGGCTGATCACCAGGTGGTCCCTGCCATGTATGTGCCATGGCCTGTCTTCTGGTCATTACGTGGCTCATACGTGTATGTTAAATGCGGACCAGTGTGACAAATATCGCCAAGATTTTGAAAATGTTGTGATAATATATCAAAAATACACTCAACAGTATTATCGTGAAATTATCATGAGAATTTATAAAATATCAACAGAATCTAAATATTTCATCTTTACCATGATATTAACTAGAAAAAGTAAAAAAACCTTAAGCAATTTGTTGCGTATATATATTTGGAAACAGTAAATTTATTTATTAATTTACATTAAAAATTTTAAAATATTTTATTTTCACCGAGATTTTCCTGATAATATCCCCTAGAAATCCCCAATTTTGAAGATCTAAGAAATTTCTGAGTCAAGAAATTGCCGAGAACGAGATTTGTCCATATGCTGGAGCAATGATCAAAATCCCTTTTTGTCATCCACTTATTTCAAACATGTGCAAGTGACCTGATGATCAGAGATGCCTCATTTTCAGCACATACATAGTGGGGCCATCTGATGAACAGCCCAGATCTCACATACAATTGACACACAGGGACGTGTAGGGAGAGGGCCCAAAATTCCTTCTCTTGCAATCAGCCATTTCATTTATCAATTGACTTTCTATAATAGATGAGCTTTTGAGTAATCAGAGCAGTTTGTAGCAAACACCATGCATAAATCATATCATTTTCTCCATTCAGGCTCACCGAATCCGCTTTGAGTTCCACAAAGGAGCAGCTGACCATACATTCATGAGACTCGACGGAGAACCATGGAAACAACCTCTCCCTGTCGACGACGACACTGTCGTGGTTGAGATCTCTCACCTTGGTCAAGTCAAAATGCTCGCCACCCATGATTGCAGATCCCAAAGTGTCAAAAATCCCATGCCACGTCCATCTACTCCTCACCACGACGAGGATGACGAGGACAGTAATGAGGACTCCGACGAGGACACTGAAACAAGGAGAAAGTTTGGTGCAGCAGATACATTCAAACTCCCAGACGGTATTGATATTAGTAATCTTAGTTAAGCTCCTTGGAAGTTGTTGGAATCTAGTGTCAAAATATAGCACCGACTGATCCATCATGGGATGCATTGATATGTGTGGCCCACTATCTGCTAAAAGTCAGTTGGTGGGACACATGCCCCACATCCCATTGCTGTCCGATCATGGATCATGTGTTGAAGTACAAGCTAATGCGAATAAATTTTAGGATGATTATTTCATACTCTGGCAAGCTCCTGGCATTGAATTTGCACGCATATGTCAGATAACACTAACATTCTACCATAGCTTCAAGCCTGTTCTCTTCTATCCAAATCTCGCTTCTGGTAAAATGAAGTCAGGTTGATTGCATGGTTTTAAGACTTGGTGACCCAGATCGACTCCTTTGGTCTTGAATCGAGTAGCAACTTGCCCAGATCAGGTGGTGTATCAGTGGCAAGTCGGGGGTGAGTCGAGGGGGCAACTCATGGTATTGAACCAGATCAGGTAGGGCTGAGTCTGAGTCAACTTGTCCAAGTCATGCTCTACTCTGATCAGTCAAAACCATGATTGTTAGCCTTCTAGATTTGCTTCAACACGTAAGGTGGCTTTTGGACATATAACACAAATAGCAATTGATGGTACTTACAAAACAGCCAGGCATGATCTGCATCACTTTTCTGCTCACTACAGAAGTGAGATTATTGAAAGGTCCTGAATAATCTCACTTCCAAACTGCACTAGCCTATCTGTTTTTGGATTGTGAATGGAGGACTTCCAAACATGCCTTCTCTTTCCACAGTGAGCAGTCAATTTCTCATGTTAAAAGGGAAAGGCCCTTAATAACGAAACGCACATGTGCCATATAGAAGGTACAAACAGACTGTATTGGGCTGCTTAGATGCAAGAAAATATGAAGACCCTATGGAGCTGTTTGGATTCATGAAAATTGTGTCCAACATGCCCTGAAGGTAATTAAGTTATTCATGATTTGTCTAACTCATTTATGCATTCCAAGCAAGGAAATGGGGATGATATGTCCATAAAAGGTGCAAGAAATCATCTCTTGAAAAAGGTGGAATAAAGATTGGAAAAGCATTTCTCTAGTTCAATGCACATGGAAACACAACATTCCATGCACATGTATCACAAGCGCCAAATGTCTCACACATTGGATCATCCATGTTCAAATTAGTGCTAAAAGTCGGGTGGGTCGGGTCGGGTTGGTGCTCAACCCTAGCCCAACCCGAGGTTCATATACCTCAACCTTAACCCAAACCCAAACCCAACCCAATGGGAATTCTCAACCCAAGCCCATCCCAAGTGGGCTCGGTCGGGTGGATACATGCTAATATTTTCGTTATTACATTAGTCTATTGTATTTTCAATACACCTCTTATTTTTTATACCTATGATTTTATTAATTATATATGTAATTATTTATAGTAAAGAACTTCATTTTTTCTAAACAAAAAAACTAAAATATAGGACTACTCATTTAAAAGTCATGTTGTGTAGCACACTATCTATTTGGTAGAGAGAAATCTAACATATCTCATTAGCTTTGAGTAATCGGAAATGACATGGACCAATGAAACTGGACGGCATGGGAAATGACATGGACCAATGAAACTGGATGGCATGGAAATTTCTTGTGCCTTCAACACAGCCGATCCACACTGAATTATAATTTATAACTTATACATCGATCGGGTTCAAGTTGGGTCGGGCAACCTGAGACCTCAACGCAAGCCTAACCCAAGTTTTATCGGGTTGGTGTTTGTACAGCCCAAGCCCGAGACCGAAGTTGATACATCCTGCCCAAGCCTAGCCTAATGTCAGGTCAGTCATGGGTCGGTCTGGTTGAACCTGCCCGACTTTCAGCCCTAGTTCAGATGCCCCTGATAAGCCATGTGTTCATACAATCCACTGGAGGTGCCACATGGTCCGCTATGCTTCTTAAGCTCCCCACGTGTTAAATTCCTCAATTAACTCCCTATTCCAAGGTGCTTGATAAGCAACAAGAAGAATATCTAGTCCAAGACAGCATAACCTCGGTAGCCTATCCAAGGCAGCACAACTAGATAATTTGTCTGTTACACTTTTCTTGCATCGAAATGGCCCCTAAATGCCTTCCGGATTTCAACATCGATATAAAACAGAACAGAACCATGGTTATGGAGTTTGGACAACATCTCCAATGAAAGCAGTGCCATCACCCGTCATTGAAATTCAAAAATACAGTTAACTATGGAGAATGTCGATCCATGTGCATTTTGCAGATTATGAATAAGAACATTGACAATACAATTGAAAATTATAGGAGAGGAAAACAAAAACAAAAAAAAAAAAAAAAAAAAAGGCTCAACACATGGATTTGTCTTAGATCCCCATACTCCAAAATAGTATATCTTGATACCTTTAACTGTACCCTAGTGGCAGCCCTAACTGGGAGACTCGTTCGGTTAAGTATCCAAGGAGAAGGTACTTGGAGCCAAGAGCTTGCAAAGCTTAAAGCCCTGCATGTTGGAATACTTTTATGCATTTTGCGACGGCCTCATTCGCCTTTTGAGATTCCACACGTTCTTCCCTTTTCTTCTTTTCTCTGCAAGTCAAAACCAACCAGGTGAGCCTTTGAAAGTGTAAAACGGGATTTTCATATGAATGCCATCAAGATGTTTGTCGCTAATTGAGAAATGTAATTTCCATGTCACATAAATTTGGGAGTAGGGCTGTCAATGGGTGATGTTTGGGTCTGGTCCTATAGTAACCATACCCAGGCTAAGCGGGTTCATGTCATGCTAGGTCCTGGTCAGGTCTCGTTCTTGAAGACCTGTCCCTGATCAGGTTCGAGCACTCATTGGGTCTTTGGATCTAGGTTTTGAGTTAAGTTCGGGACAAATTAGTTATCGATTCAATGAGGATCTCGACATCCTCCGAATCGCAAAGAAATTGACAAGAGTGCACCCACAATAATATTTGAGTACAGAGTGAGAAATAACCTTATTGATATCATTCTTCCCTTACAATTTCTTAAGTATTGTAAGGGAAGAATGATATCAATAAGGTTATTTCTCGCTCTCTACTCAAATATTATTGTGGGTGCACCCTTGTCCATCTCTTTGCAATTTTGGTGTTGAGATCTCATTGAATTGATAATTAGGTTGCACCAATTTGTCCCGAACCCAACTCAAACCCTAGATCCAAAGACCCCATAGGTACATGAACCTGATCAGGTCCAAGTCTTTAAGAATGAGGCTTCACTCGGACACGACAAGACATGAACCCGCTTAGCCTGGTATGGGTACTAAGACAATCATTATGAATCTTTAATGAAATCCCCCACTATTAGATTGATTTCAAATTAATCTTAACTGATTTTAAATCAATCTAATCTACCTAAGATGGCAACATGCCTGATAATAATAAAAACAAATCTAGGACACAATTCTCAAAATCTTCAATGACATCTTAAAATCAGCCCCCATATTTTCTACGAGTGGTAAATTGCTATTATGGACTTTTAGGTCCTAAATCTAGCAATCCAAAATCAATACATGTTGGGCCCTATGGGGGCCATGAGCCTACATCACAAATGAGAGCATTTAACTGGATGGACCACCTGATGGATGGATTACATCGCACACACGTGCCACTTTTGACACCCACGTGGTGAGTAAACAGGTTGTATTTCATGTGTGTGTCTTAGGAAACCTCATTTCCTTTGTTAGAATAATCAACATATATAATGTTACTATCAAAATTAAATGGACCCGACACAGATCTGTCTTCAACTAGGTTCATCACACATACCCGACCTGACTTCAACTAGGTCCATCACATGGACCCAACCCGAACCTGACTAGACCCAATCTGTAACCGGGTCCAAAAGGTGAGACCTGAACCGAACCTGATTTCTTAAAGAGTCCAATAAATAGGACCCAGCACTTGTTAAAACTGGGTTGGGTCCATTTGGTACCCACAGGTCCAAATACCCATCAACAGCCCTGCCTAAGAAGGATTATTGGGTATGGAGCCTCAGCAAATGTATAGTTGGCAAAACTTTAGGATGCACAGCTGTGGGGCATATGGTTCCATATAGCAACACTGCTAAGATGGTTTTTGCATCCCATCACATGTAAGAGGCCTTTATGATGTTTATCAACATGGTCTATTGTGCCACACCCCGGATGCGCTATGCCCACCTTTGATAGGACCAATGTTCGAAATATCGGTATCGCACAATGTATCGCAACCTTGGGATACAGATATGTATCGGTTATCGCACGGGATATATCGTTTGTATCGCGTAATTTATTGCACTTTTTGGGAAACATGGGGAAACATCGGCAAAATGGTTGAATTTTTTTATGAAACTTTAGGGATTGTTTAAAAAAACCTTATTACACACTTTTAAATAATAAAATCTCAAAAAAAAAAAAAAAAGTGCACATGATAATTTTCCTTTGTATAGGGTCCTAAGTTATGCGTTATCTGATTGAACTAAATTCTATATTCAAATATGATGCATAACATTAAAAATTGTGGGCCACAAATATATTTTTTTGGATCAAGCTGATATTTGTTTTTTCTTTTCATCCAAGTCCGTGTGAACTTATCAACAGGTTGGATGGTCACAGTGGACCTTAGAAAGTTTTCAATGGTGGGGGATCAATGACCAATGTTTCTTTTAGTGTGGTTCACTTGAAACTTGTATCAGTTTCGTTCACTTGAAACTTGTATCAGTTTCTTTTTTGGGACCATGCCATGAAATAAGCAGTCCAAACAGATGGACGACGTTGATATGCAGTACATACATCAATGTGGGCCCTAAAAGTTTACTCATGTACGCAGTTTGTTTGGTTAAATCCAAGCAACCAACAACTTGAATGAGACCTTGACCATGGGGCTACTTCGACATAAGATTGTGTATCAACACCGTTAATTCATTTTAACATATCATTTTAGGTCATGGGCCAAAAAATAAGGCAGATCCAAATCTAAGGTGGACCACACCACACAAAATAATGGTCATTGAATGACCACCATCAAACTTTTTTGGAGCTACAAAATCTTTGGATCAAGCTAATATTTATGTTTTCCCACCTAGGTTTATCAAACCTTGTGAACGGATTGGATGGCAAATAAACACCACGGTGGGCCCTAAGAAGCTTCAATGATGGACATCATTGCCACCATAGTTTCTGTGGTGTGGTACACTTGAGCCTTACATTTGTCTCCTTTTGGGGCTCATGCCCTAAAATAACATATGAAAATGAATTGATGGGATGGATTGGCTAGTGTACCATGCACCAGTGACCTGGCTGGTGTGAGTACGTGTCGTGTGAAGATGAGCACTGACGCTTGTCGAGCTTCGGTTATACAAACAGTTCAAAGGAGTACAAAGTTACATAGGCTCCACAATAATATATTTATTATATCCACACCGTTCATCCATTTGGAGAGATCATTTTAGATCATGAGCTCAAAAATGAGTCATATCCAAAGCTCAAGTGGACCACACCACAAATATCAGTGAGATAATGATTCTCACCATAAAAACATTCGTAGGGCCCACCATAATGTTTATTTTCCATCCAATCTGTTCATGAGGTCACACGGACCAGGATGAAGAGGAAAAACAAATATCATATCGATTCAAAACTTTTGTGACCCTCAAAAGGGTTTCAATGGTAGACGTTCAATCTCCCACTGCCTATTTCATTGTGGTCCACTTGATCTTTGGATCTGTCTTAATTTTTGGCTCAAACCTTACGACGAGCTCGTCAAATGGACGAACGGTTTGGATATAACATATACCTCATGATGGGACCCACAGAACTTGGTGACGTCAACACACCATCCAAGTTGGTGGTGTGCAGTACACCAGCTTAGCCGCATCCCGTAATAAGGGATCGGATCCCTTTTTTTTTGAAGGAGAGAGGGTTCCGGCGTTCCGGAACCCTAAAATCTCTACCAAATCTATCATTTGGCTGAGGTTTTTAACGAATTTCTCCGGATTTCGCCGAAAATTTCTCTGGATTTCGCGATTTCTCTGAATTTCGACGGATTTCACCCAAATCTCTCCCAAGTCAGAGATTTTGTTGCTGCGATTCAAATGGCCCTTTAAATACAGCTTCCGATTAGGGCTATCTCCTCTATAGGTACCGAAAACTACTTGTTGAAAGTTTTTTTTTCTTCTTCTTCTTGTTTTTTTTTTTTTTTTTTGAATAATGATGCAGTACCAACGTCCCGGAGTTGTAGTATCGTTGATATCGCACGATATCGAATGATATTTGGTGATATTATGCGATATTTATCAATATATTGATCCATATAAAGTATTCTGCAAATTTTTTCAAATTTTTAGTATCTTTCGAAGGGTTTCGTATCGATGGGCTGCGATACCAATAATATCGGCCGATAGTATCGATATTTCGAACACTGGATAGGACAATTGTAGCATTTCTATTTGTGATCTGCAGTTAGATGTTTACGAAGAGAAATTCAACAACAGTCCACATTCAAACCAAGATCTAGACTCTTCATTAGGCCCAATGCATGTTTCATGGGCTGCCTTGAAAACATCACACAAATACGACGAGTATTAACATTTGATTGATGGCCTTAAATATGGACAGTCCTGATCATTTACACAATAAAACCTTCTTCTTATATATATATATATATATATATATATATATATATATATATATATATATATATATATAATATATATATATATATATATATATATACACATATTGGGGTATATACTGGGGGGGGGGGGGGGGGGGGGGGGGGGGGGGGGATCATCACTTTGTTCAGGTTACCATAACCTCCCCATCCATGGCTTGAAAAAAGGATGGCTATAGAAAATAAGGTGAAATAAACAATGGATTAGATCATCCAATCAGTGTGATTTTGGCATGGTAGCATATGAAATGTGTTAAACTTAATGGAGAGCTCAGATCAATCAATTGAACAACATGAACTGATGCAACTAGGAGCACTATAACTTATAGTGCTCTAAGAGCATTGGAGCGTTTCTCTATATATAAAGGATATGCAGCTCTTATCTATTAACCATATAGATATTTTACCATGAAAGTTAAAAATGGAAGTAGCCATGGAAAGTAAGTGGTTCGTACCTATCAACATACTCCTTTAGGAGCTCCTTTGCTTGAACCAACTTGGAAAGAAGGTTCCGATACACATCAAGGTCTCTATCCACGCTGCGTTTGTTTATGTTTAATGCTGCACAAAGCTGTTGCGTTGCAAGAAATCACGAAATGACAAATTCTCTTTCAATAAATGGAATTGAGACATGATTCAGTAATGAACTTTACATTAACACAGCATTTGGAAGTGTGGTCAAACCATGTTTCCATTGAAAACATTTTTAATCCACTCCATGTGAGATTGAAACAGCCCTGCATTTGGAAATGCATGGCAAAACAGATCCCGAACTGGCCTGAAATCGTTATTCTGCTCATCAAGCCTCTCCCTAACCACAATTTCAAGACTACCGAAAACTACCTTGCTTTACAAATGGAAGTGTGCAGTTCGGGAGCATTGGTGAAGTAATAAGAACCATATTTAAAAGTTACAATCTTAAAATAAAAATTATAAAATTGAAAGAACTTCTACGAAAGAATGGGGATACATGCGGACTAAAAAGAACTGCATCACATAAAAAAAAAAAAAAAAAAAACATATGGAGAGAGGAGGGGAAAGTAAAATGGAGAAAGACTGAGGGGAGGGTGTGAATACATGTGCTGCAGGCTGCACGCAAAGAGGAAGTGAAGTGGAGCAGGCTACTCTCATCAATGAATTGAAAAGACTAAAGTATCCCTCTTAAAAGTACTAATTAACACCCCTCTCCATTACTAATTGCAGGGGGAAAAATCTTGGCCATTGAAGCCCTTATGCAGGTAAAATCTCCAGCATACAACAGAGAGCAGCCACACTTTGGTAATGACAAAAATAGCCTACTGCTTTTCATTCCTTTCCGTGTCCTTAGCAAATCAGCCTCTCATACAACTAATTGCAGGGGAAAAAATGTCCAAACGCTACTTGCATTATATATGGTAGAGATAAAACAGACAACAGACCACACAAGGGAGAGACGAATTGTGGTGTTGCAACCTGTAATGAACACTGAAGAATCAAAGAACTACTGCATCATCCAAGTGAATATAAGCACTACGCTAACCTTCTCTAAGATAGTTGGCTCTGTTGCATTTGCCAACTCGAGAAGACGAAATAGACCAATTGCGAAGAAACGGCTATAGCTGAAGCTCCCCTTACCCCCAGCCCGTCCAGAAATATCTTTCAAAATGCCCTCAACTTCTCCTTCCCTAGATGAGAACTCAACCAATGAACTTGCATTCTGAGTGCGGGCCCACTCTTCCAACTTCTGCGCATCGATTCTGTAGTAAATACAATCAGCTGAGTGAGAATGTAGACACTTTGACGTGCGAATTTACATGAGATCTTGATAAATGCTCTTAAAAGTAACATGTTAAGGAGAATGAATGGATGGTCATTGCTTTACGGAACTTCCAGAATATCCAATCTTTTGTAGCCAAACAGTAGGTCATTGGCACGAGACAAAAGCCACTACCTCGAGAACACAAGTCTCCAATTGCTTTACACACAAATATATTCAACTTTTATACTGTAATTTACTAAAATTCTCTTTCGGAGCCATTTGGTATGGGTAACAGCAAGGTGTTCCATGGTACTTAATTCCAAACAGAGCATTGGATACTGAAAAAGCAAAAGACCAGAATGGTTCTGTAGCAATCTTCACCAAAAAGCAGCCCTTTCTTTTTAAAAGATGACTAAATTTCATTAAAACCACAGAAAGTGAAGAGAGTGCAATACAAGCACAGGAGGTGACACTCTCCTCACGAACCTGAGAAAAAAGAAAACCAGAAAAAACCAAGGGACCTTGCTACTGAAAAAACATGAGCTGGAGTCACCAATTTCTCTATCCCAATTGATGTAAGACCAATGCATGAACTAAGTAACATGTGAGATCAAATAGCCAAATTAAGATATTTAACAAAAAATACAAACGTTGCTATATTCATCACTAATATCATGAAAATCAAAAGAAAATTATGCATAAGCCTAATGGATGTAGGGACATTCAATTAGCATACGGTATAGTCTATTTCAAAATAGGAAACCTAATACAAGCTAGGGTGAAAATTAGGAAATTTAGGTTTAGGGTTAGGGTTTGGATTATGGATGGGTATGAGAAAGTTGGGTTTGGGAGAAGACGAAGATTTGGGATGAAAGAATTAAGAATCAGAATAAAATACCTGGATGAGAAAAAAAAGAGAAGATGGTGTAGGAATAGATGGAGACATCACACCTCCGTTGATGAAGATTAGTCTCGCACCAATCTTCCATCCAAATCGCATGAAAGTATCTTCAGATCGCATGAAGATGGGAAAAGAAAGCAAGAGCTTTTCTCTTTTGTTTTTTTTTTAATTTTTTAATTTTTTAATTTTTTAATTTTTTTATTTTTTTAAATAATAATAAAATTTAAATTACGTAATTCAATGAGGGAGAGGTCACACGCCCTCCTCTTTTTATAGATCCAAGAAATTTCGAAAATTACAAAAATTCTCATCTTATGAACTTTAACGAAAATAACCCTAGTCTAAATAAAATCAACTAAAACACTCATAATGTATCAAAATATCAAATAATAAAAAACTAATTCCTAAAATATGATAAAGTCTAAAATTGATGTGGACGATCAACGATCAATGACCCGATCATGTGATCCATGCGATTCAATGGCCCGATTGTCGCGTCCCTCCGATCCAACGGTCTGGATCGCTCTATAAAGCAACTCATATGCATCTTCCCAGTGTGGGGTCTTCCAGATGCTTGCACATGCACATGCACATGGGGTCTTTAGCACAATCACGAGTACTCGCCTAGCCATAGGGAAATCAGCGCGGCTCGCCTCCTCCTCTGATACATACATAAGGGTGTACGTGACATGATGTCCTAATCACCAATCCTCCAAAAGGCCACATAACGATTGGAGGGCCAAGTCAGGCCTTACTAGGGACCAATTAATTATCATGGCCGAGACGTTCCTTTCAAAATTGCATTAGAAGCATACTTATCCTCGAAAACCTTGTTCTCTCTCTTTTCAGATTCCCAAAAGATTACTGAAAAGAGGGAGAACCCATGATATCTTTGTGGGGGGTTTTCAGTGAAGGATATTAAGCCCCTAAGTTGAATATTTTTATATTGAAGAATATAGAAAGCGGTGGATATTTTGGAGGGATCCTGGATTCGTTAGTGATACTTTGGAGGGTCCAGATTGTTCATGCAAAGAGAATACCTTCCTAACAGCTTAACTAAAACCAGGGCATCAAACTCCTCACTTTTGTTTCGAGTCTTGCTCCTGGCGGTAGCAATGCCAGTGTAGCGTTCTTTATCACACAATCAAACTCCCACAATTTCTTCCTAGTTACCTAATTATCGATCAAACACCCTACTTCCGTATTTTGGTCATATTCCTAGTAACGATAAGGATCTTATATTGTCCTTTATCAATAAATCAAACACTATAGCGACTACGATGTATGGTAGCACGAGGTGTAAAGCAAATCGGCAACAGATTCAGGTGCAGGAGTGGAGAAGCATCTATTTCAAAATGTTTTCGAGGGTAATACGTAGGAAGCGGAAGCAGTATCATGAGTCTGAAGTGTGAATGCCACCTCGTTATAAGGATTGTGCAACTAAGCTAGATTGCTCATGCAGTGTTCTTTCATCAACAAATCACTATCTTCATATAACCTATATAGACTAGAAGTGCCTCTGTGAATACTTAGCAAGATGCCAGGTGAAGGAAATAGCCATTGTGTAATTAGGGCCTAAATG
The DNA here is from genome assembly GCA_021015155.1 of Magnolia officinalis. Lineage (NCBI taxonomy): Eukaryota > Viridiplantae > Streptophyta > Magnoliopsida > Magnoliales > Magnoliaceae > Magnolia > Magnolia officinalis. Next base: position 2,126,329 of record JAJHSJ010000017.1, on the reverse strand, counting down.
TTGATTCACACTAATGAGGCTGGGAGAGCACATTTTACATGTTGAGAGCAAAAACGATACATGAGAGCATCAACAAAGATAGTTCAGAACAAAGAAAGCAGAAATCTCCAAAGCCCCAAGCAATCAAACAGGTTATTTCAATGTGAACAGAATATATATTTGCAAATAAAAGGAGCCAGCGGAAGAGATTCACTCGAACACGATCTGCATTCCTGCCAGATGTGTGCAAGAACCAGGTCATCCATCCGCCACGCCCAACCAAGAACACGCCCTGGCCCAAATATCAGGCCAGTTTGCACAGTAGCCCAGCCACACATTTATTACAAAAATAGATCGCTATGGAAAACTCACTAATCATCCATATTCAATGTACATGTGGCCCGCCTTACAAATCAGCTGGCCAGATTTTTTGCCAGAACACGTTCACAGCAGCACCCACCTGATGAACAGCCTAGATCTCACTTTCATGTGCCGCAAAGAAGACCTTATCTCATGAATCACGTTCACATTTTTCAAGTGATAAATAACAAACATTAACATAACATCTGCTCAGGAAATGCAGATTAGGGGTGGCAATGGGCCAGACTCGGGACTGGTCGGGGTGGCCTTAGCCCGGCCTTGGCATGAAAAGGTCTTGGCCCTACTGGGCTGACCTTGTTATAAGAAAAAAAAAGAAGAAGAAGATTTAAATGATCGACTGTTTGAAATAATCCAATTAAAGGATTCTTTTGAGTATCCTTCATCTACAATGAGTCCCATCATATAATTAGTGGGTCGTTGAAACATGACTAGGATCGAACTAATGTCACATGTATGGTGAATAGGAATAGCTTGCATGTCTTTAAACCATCCATTCTTGATGTACAATGGTTGGCCCACTTGATGATTGGACCAGGCCAATGGGCCAAGCCATTCATATTTGGCCCGAGCCTGGCCCGGACGCTGGGCCTAGCTTTCAAGTCCCGGCCTTGCCCTAGGCCAAGTTTAGGGGCCCACATAGGCCCTACAGGGCTAGGCCGGGCAGCCGAGGCCATTGTCACCCCTAATGCAGATGGCTATAGGTATTCTATTTGATTATTAAGATGGGATCGAATCTATGATCTCAGAAACATAACAATTACATACTAACTTCTAGGAACAAGGATTGATTCTCCATGGTTATAGGCTAGTAAAGAATATGCAAAGATTGAAAAGAACCACTTCACTGCATTTCCAAAGATTTCAATTCAAGATTCAACACCATTTTAAGTACTTCATAACCAATACAAAATTGGGTTAAAATCAGATTTCAAAAAAAAAAAAACCTGTATTGCTCGGGATTCTCCTGCAACGCCTGTATATACGCTCTGAAAATCGCCTCTCGGTCTTCATTGCTTGGGTACCCTTCCATAAGCTGATCATAGACAGTGACGAAACCAAGAGCAAAGACTGCATCATACTGATATGTCCTCTTGTACCTCATCAGATGCTGCTGAACGATTAGCTCTTGCAATACGGTATTGTATATGCTTGGAATTGGCCGCTTGTAGGACTTGAGAAATTTCAATTTTGTTTCGGATACAGTGGGAGTTTCTGTATATATCCAACCAACAAAGAATATTCTTATATAATTTTAGGTTGTGTTTGGATGCTCAGTTCAATTGGATATTTGGATTGCTATCGCAAAGACAACCAAAGTAGGCAGGTCCCACTCCATCTGTAACTCAATTCAACACATGAAGACGTACACTCATTTCTTCTTTATTGAATTGGATTATTGCAATCAATTCAATTGAGCTTCCAAACATATCTGTAATGCTTGATTGTCGGTGTCATAAAATCCATCCCAACGCAATTTCTTATGTTGGTCTCAGCCAACTTGACAGTGGATTTAACAAAATATCAATTTGATTTTATGATTCGAAAATTATTGGTTGCCAACCAAAACACCTGAATTCATGGTTCTGACCCCAATCACCACTCATTTGGTATGGAATTGAGCGAAATTTGCAAATTAGCTTTAAGGTGAGATTTCAAAAAGAGCTCTTTTGGGGGATTTTGATTCCTCTAATATCCAAATCCTTCACATTCTTTGCTACCAAACTACAAAAAAATAAATAATAATAATAATAATTATTATTATTATTATTATTACCAGAGAGAATAGCAAATAGCCACAGATCCTTCCCATTCACTGCTGCCAAATGAGCCCTCAGTTGTACAAGAGGCACAACTCAAATTAAACCACCCAAACTGTGGTACCCACAGTAGATATGTCATAAAACTAAACCAGATTGATTGAATGATCCAAACATTTCATTATGGACATTTACCTGTTGAACTCTGAGCTGCTTTTTTTCTTCTATTTTAATCATCCATTGGATGTCCATGAATTGGCTGTGGGAGGCGCCATTTTATTTATGGACACTTGTTGAACTCTAAGCTGGTTTTTTTTTTTTTTTTTCTGGTTTAATTGTCCACTAGATATCCACAAATTCACTATGTGGGTCTGGTCATTTGGATGGTTTAGATTGAGGTACAAGTACATCATGTGAAACAATTTCTGAGTGAATGCTTACCAACCATTACAATCTACCAAAGTTCTCCCCAAAAATTAAATCAATGTCACGATCCTGACCCATTGTATCAACACAATTTCTCCTGTTGAATGTTAACAGTTCGTGTTTTTCTATTTTCACCGTTCAATTGCAAGCCACTGATCAGACAATCAGGATTATCTGATCAGCAAAATCTCAAGTAGGAGGGCCATCTACAACGAAGACCAAAAACACAGATGGTCCAGTTCATCATATGCATTATATACTAAAACAGTGGACATTGCAGCAGACCACCAAAATTCTGAGTGTATGCATATGAACCATCACAATCCACCAGAGCATCATAGCTTTTTATTCCAAAAATTACACCAATGCCACAATCCCAACCACGTTCTCAAGGCTATTTGTGAAATTTAACTATCACTCACTTTCGATGTAAAATGTTTGATCAAGAGACGCCGATCAGACAATCAGGACCGTCTGATTGGCACAATTTCTAGTAGGAGGTCCATATACAATGAGGCATAAAGTGTGAACGGTCCTGATCACCATTTATAGCACACCCAAAGAGTGGGACACTGCGTGGGACCACCAATTCCGGTGGTGCGGCGGGCTACCAAAACAATCTCCCACTGCCATAAGTTCACACACGCACACCCAAACACTCCACTATCCTCTCCAAATTAAAATCCAAATATTTCAAAAAAAAATAAAAAATAAAAAATAACCAAAATAACCCTGAAAGAAAATTCATAAAAAAAAAAAAAAATCCAGTAGATTTTTTTGGAATTTTATTTAAAAAAAAAAAAAAAAAAAAAAAAAAAAAAAAAAGACCTTACCAGATGCAGCTGCCTTACATCGAACGACCAAACGAGAGCTGGAATTCCGGCTCCGAACGGAAATCGGGTCGGAAGCGGACCAGATACGGACCCGACAAACGTCGAAATTGGAAGCGAGAGAGTGGACTACAGAAGCCGATCCTTTCCTTTCGGTAGCATGCCCTAAAGCTGTAACAGATAAGGACGAGATTGCCGCCATCAGAGACAAAGAGAAGAAACGGAGAGGGTATTTCAGGTAGAGATTTCAGGGGTATTTTGGTAATTTCAGATACGGATTCTCATCGTTGAAGAGAAAACACAGAAAAGCGCATTTTTCTTCTTTGGAACGAAGAGAGGAGAGGTTGAACGGCGGCTTCTCAGTTTATCCTTGAGTTCGTTTTGCATCTGTCGCGTCTCTAAATCCACCGTCCGTCGTGATATAATGGGGCCCACATACTCGATAATATGATGTCCGAAACGTTGAATTTTGTAAATAGATGCTACATGGGCTGATACATGAAAATTAATCCGAACAGATGATTCTAAATATTTATAAAAATGAAAGAATATTTCTGATGGTTCGTATTCAACTCTACAAATCAAAGGCCTAGATGATCTATGAATAGTGATTATTGAAAAACAAAAATTTATTGGTAGTAGTAAGTAGAATATGGACGGTTCAGATCATAGGAATATTTTATCGTGTGGGCCGCATTTGGTGGCGACAGACGCTGGATGAAGAGTCGCGACAGAAGGAAAACGACCTCGTTATCCAGTGGCGCAAGGCTGTGAGATTTGGGTAATCTGAAGAAACAGGCGGTAGGATATGGACACGTTGCAGGTCTTAGTGAGGTGGGCCTTTTTGTCTTTACGTCAATTGAGACTGATTGGATGATATTGATGTACGTGTCCACTGTTCTTGAGAGGTATTTATAGGACAATCTGGACCGTCCAGATTGTGGGGCTTGTTATGGATAGGACAATCCAGACCATAAATATATTATTATCTTAACCATTTGATGGATGGATATTTTCATGTTGCCAACGTGAAACACGGGCAGTGCATACGACGGATGAGATGGATAAGGAAGGAAACTCCTTCAAGGAACTCTTTCTTACTCCCACAAGGAACTCTTACTGTTACTCAATGACAAGGAAGTTAGCATCCAAGCCTCCCTTTCAATCAAAGAAGATTTTATTTAAGATATACACACAAGCATGATACTCTACAATAGTGTGATATACGCTTATTAAAATACCTTATTGGTACATTTATACATGGCTTAAGATGCAACATGAGTTCAACCTCAAACCCGTGATGTGGGTGGGGGCATGACCTCAATGTATGCATTGTATGTCTAGGTGATTCATCTATTTTGCCAGCATATTTTAGGACATGAACCCAAAAATAAATTAAATGCAAATTTTAAGTGGACCATACTGTAGAAAACAATGGTCATTGACTATGAAAACTTTTTGTAAGCTAGAAAAGTTTTGGATCGTGCTGAGATTTAATTATATTTTCCCTCATCCATATATGTGTGACCTTATCAACATGTTAAATGATAAATAAACATTGCAATGGGCCCTAGGAAGTTTTTAATGGTGAGCATTTAATAACCATTGTTTCATATAGTGTAGTTTGCATTGAGATTTGTATCTGCTTCATTTTTTGGATCATAATCTAAAATAAGCCGAAAAAATAGATGGATGGTGTTGATAAATGATACATATATTGAGGTGGACCTCATAGTCAGGGTCCCACCCACCATTGATGGTTCTGACGTCGCAGCTAAGTAGCATCCCATTATCTAGTTCTTTCACTATTATAGTCATCGACCAGAGTTCTATATATATCCTACACTAATCAATAGTGGACCATCAAGTATAGGCCAATAAACCATCATCAAATGGGATTAATAATATTATGACGGTTAAAACAAAACATTAATGGTAAAAAAAAAAAAAAAAAAGCTTTTAAAAAGTCATTAAAATATTTTAAGTGTTGGTCTTAGCGATAAAACCACTTGATGCATCCCAATCTAATTAGATATACTCATACACATCTTTTTATATGTAAACTCAATGAATACCTTGTTAGCCTCCGTGGGAATTAATGGCTTTTGAAAAAAGTATCCAGTCATGTTTACCTTCAATGGCCTACTTGAATGTACCTTGTAAGGAGTGTGGATCGCCTAATCGGCCATCGCTTCTCATTGGCCAAGTCATTGCCGATGACTCCAGCTCACAAAGTGCACTAATTTTCTCAATCTTCAGTAGATTGCATGCCACACAACACAAAATTTAACATGTGGAACCTTTCTAGGCCCCACCATGCATGATTTGTATTAGATCTACACCATCCATCATTTTTTCTAGATCATTATAGAGGAGGAGCCTAAAAATGAGGCACATCCAAAGCTCAAATGGACCACACAACAAAAAGCAGCAAGGATTGAATGGCTACTGTTGAAACCTTCCTGATGTCCATGTAAGGTTTATTTGCCATCTAACCTTTTCATAAGGTCACAATGACTTGTATGAAGAGAAAACACAAATATTAGCTCGATCAGAACCTTTTGTGGCCTCAAAAGGCTTTCAATGGTAGGAAATCATTTCCCATTGTTTCCTATACTATGCCCACTTGAGATTGGGATCTGCCTCATTTTTTGTTTCATGCCCTAAGATGATATGAAAAATGGATTTACAAGGTGGATCTAACACATACATCATGATGGGGCCATAGAAGTTTCACATGTCAACACTTCTAGTTTTCTTCTCTCTTCCTGAAATGTGTTACACCACACATCAAGCAATGAAATTTATTTACATTTGCAATTTATGTTGAGCCTACATGATGTCTTTTTTAGGTCCACACTCCATCCATTTTTTTCAGGTCATTATAGGATATGAACCCAAAAATAAGGTAGATGCATGGCTACCCCACATGATGTATTTGTTAAGTCAACACTGTCCATCCATTTTTTTTAAGGTCATTATAGGATATGAGCCCAAAAATAAGGCAAATCCATAGCTCATGTGGACCACACCACAAGAAATAATAGGAATTGTATGCCTATTGTTGAAAAATTCTTGGAGCTATAGAAGGTTCTTATCAAGCTGATATTTGTGTTTTCCCCTTATGAATAGGTTAGATGGCAAATAAACTTCATGGCTGACCCCGTGGAGGTTTCAACAGTCATTTGTTTAATCCCTATTACTTTTTATGTTGTGGTCTAATTGCGCTTTGTATGTGCCTATTTTTTTTTTTTTGGCTCATGCTCTAGAATGATCTAAAAAATTAATGGACAATGTATATCTAACACGTAAACTATGGTGGGGCCAAAGAGGTTCCATATGTTAAAAGTTATTTTTGTGTAGTAAGCAATCAATTTCGGAGATAAAATTGGAGTGTTTTGTGAACTCATTTTTTACACCCATTTTCGGTGTCCTAACATGGACAAGTTTACATATATTTTCGGTGTCCTAACATGGACCGATAAAAGGATGCCATGTGGAGGCACTACGTGTTTGGGATAGTCAAAATCGTACTTGCACCCGAGGAAGATCCATATTTGTCTTTCTTCGGCGTTACATATTTCTTTCATTATTGCGACGGTATAGGCTACTACCATGCCCTTTTAGGAGAACAAACCATCGCACACCACGTGGCCATGATAGAAGCGCCCATTAAATGAGGGATGGGCTCAGCACGCCTATAAAAGACCTATTGCATGATGAGCATATCCTATCTCACAACTGAATTTGTATTATCCAAAAGGTCGTCTTTCACAACCCTTCCAAATGAGAGATTTTTCCAGAGACGTTCGAAGAGCTAGCAACTATCCAGAAGATTTCGGGTGACAAAAAGGCGAATTTATATGCAAGGCAACATGGATCTGGTCGTTTGTCAGAACCATAAAGGGACGACTGAACATACAGGTCTCATTCCATGCAATGATCGGAATAAAGAGAATGGGAGATATTACCTATCCAAATGATAGGCTAGAATTGAGGGACAAATCCCTCTAACACTCCAAACCATCACCTTCTGGGTGATCAGATAAAGGAGACTGCTTGACCTAGGCCATCCAACATTTGGAAGTGGACAGGGTGGGCCATCAAGGGAGGTTGGATAACTACATTTGATAGAGATCAACTCTTGAGGCTCCAGATTCTAGCCTGGCTAGAGAAACTTTGGTGATATCATGCTAGATCTTTAGTGAGCCACAAAGATCTCCATAGTGGGTCAGCTATGAGAAGAAGATTAAAGAATCTAGCAGGTTTAGGGCTCTCTCTTTCTTAAAGTAGATTTAGATCTACCAAAAAGAAATGCGTACCTAGAAAGATCGCGCAAGGAATCTAGAAGGATCCCGAAAACCAGCGATGGGCTTCCACCACCTCGAAAAAGTTATAAAAGGAACACCCAAATAAGAGCTCAAGGCACCCACACTAAACACATTTATCCGCATGTCTACTTTACTTTTCTTAATTTAGTTCTCTATTACCTAGTGACTCCCACTGCATGCAGTACGTTTATCATATGAGTAGATTAAATATCTATAGCTTAAACTTTCCAGATCTTCATGTCCATCTGTTGTTGAGAATCATTTAGACATTAGTGGTGACACCTGATCCTAATGTTTGCATCACAGGTTGAGATCATAGGTGTTCATCATATGGTCCGACGGAGACTGGGTCCAAGCATGAAAGCCCCCACCTGTCCACTCATTGAGTGGACCGCATCTCTTCGGAATAAGTGGATGGTGAAAATTACTCCTGATGGTCTATAGACTCTAGCATGCATGTGTTGCACACCTAATGAGTGAGATGTATTGATCTTGGGGCTAAGAAACTGAGTGTGGAGCCCACCTGGGTCTGCTGGGAAAATTTGTGACACATGCAGAAGCACCACATGTAATTTGAAACTCCGAGTATAAACAAACATTCAGAAATTGTACACGTGGTCCACTTTACTCAAATTAAACAGTTTAAATTGTAGATCTCCGAGTCACAATTTCAAAATCAGATTGGTTGAACGGTCTCTGTCTTTTTTCTTTTTCTTTTTTGGAGGGGGGAACCGAATGTGTACATGCATCGCCTTCATCAATAAACTCCCCTTTTCAAAAAAATAAAAAATTGGCTGAACGGTTGGAGCCCGTGATTTGTGGAAGCTTATTTGTTCAAGTGGGTCCTTTGGATATTTTAATTCCAACCGTCCAATTAATATATGTCCACTAATTTGATAGTAAGGTAATCTAATAAGCATTGTGTTTTTTTTTTCTTTTCCATGGTATATTTGAACTGGAATCCATAATTTGGAAAGTTCAAATTGAGTCGATAGCATGCCATTTATGCAAGTTCTAAGTGCCTACATATCATCAACACACCCTATTAGAGTATCAAGTAGGGCTATCAATGGGCTGGGTTTGTCCATCGAGCTTCTGGGCCAAGCCAAGACTGGATTATCAGGCCCAAGGACGGGGCTTGAGCTTAAATATCGAGCATGTTTCTAAATAGGGTTGAGCTTGGCATTTAGATCCTTAAAAGCCTATCAGCCCAGCCCGACCATTAAGGTTTTCAAACTCCCATCTCTCTCTCTAGTAGACATGAAATAATTCTTTTTATAGTCGTCCTTGTCGTTGGATGGAGGGGAGATGGGGTCCACCAGGAAGTTAGATGAGATTTGAGAGAGGAAGGAGTTTAGTGTGGAGATATGGAGGGCAGAGATGGAGCCTGTCCATGAGGCTTTGGAGGAGGAGATTGTTGAAGGGAAATGGATTGCTGTTGTTGTAGGAGCTCGAGAGAGGGATGGGTTTGTAGAATGATCAGGCACAAATGCATGAGATGTAGGCCTTCCATCAAACAAGCTCATCGTTTACATTCTCCGCCCTAAGAAAAAGCTGCATTGGAATTTCATGGCTTCTTACATTTAGTAAGAAAAAACTACATTGAAATTTCATGGCTTCTTGCATTTAGTAAGAAAAAAGCTGCATTGAAATTTCATAGCTTTTTGCATTTAGTAATTTCGCTATTTCTCCACCCAAAAGTTAAAACCATAACGGTCCTCTCTCTCTCTCTCTCTCTCTCTCTCTCTCTCTCTCTCTCTCTCTCTCTCTCTCTCTCTCTCTAATAGACATCCCTCGGGCTCCAAATGGATAAAGCTTGGGTTGGTCCAATTGTTACACCCTGAAATTCGATACTCGAGTTGGCCAGGCCCGAACTTGAATTCCAGGAATGTGAGTTATATTTAAATGAAATATACATTGCAACCCACATAATTTTAATGCATTTTCAAGGCAAACAGAGCAACTAAGGAGGATAAACTAGTATCATTTCCATTAATAAATGTTCCACTAAAATATCATAAAGTCTTAATTATATTAAAATAAAATACATTAAATTGTAATTAATTTTCAAATAAACAAGAGGAAAAGTCTTTAATCTTGCCCAATTGGCTCTTCATATACAAACTTTATAAAAAATATATATATATACGGGTGTAAGCGCAATGACGTAGGGTCATATCTTTCCCAAAATAAAAAATTCTACGATAATACAAATATAACTCAATAACATAAACATGATTAATTGCAAGTATTGAATTGACATTTTATATGACAATATTAATGATTTGGTATTCATATATAATAATAAAATAAGATAAGATAATCATCTAAGATTTTTTTTTTTTATATATATATTCAATTTAGAGCAGATCCCCCGTGTGTATTGATCCTTTTAGGAAATGACTCTCGGTAGAGCAATAATGTTGATCCTTTTAGAAAATGACCCTCGGCAAAGCACCGGTGAATAAACATTTAGGGTAAATACATAGGGCAGATCATCCATGTCGATCCCTTCAAGAATGACCCTACGCAAAACACTTGAACTGTGCCTATCTTTTCAAGAATGACCTTGGCAAAACACCCATAAAAATGCAATGATCCTTTTAGGGCAAAGCACCCATAACTTAAATACACAATAATCATCAAATAATTTCATTGTCCAATATGTAACAGTAAACAACTAAATTTAATTTACAAAATGTAATATGACGAAATAATTTCAATCTATTACACTTAACAATAACGATAAATTCAATCCACAACATGTAATTATAATGAATTAAATTCAATCTACACATGTAATAAGAGTTAAACCACTCCGATCTACAACATGTAAATATAATTAAAGGTATTTATTCTACGTGATGATACACTAAGTCAAGAATATAAATCCACATGCTAATGTAAAAGTACATTATAACCGTATGGTTCTCAACCGGGAAGATCACTTACCTGTTGTGACTCTTGGATTTTTGTGAGATGCCTTCCGACTCGGTGGGTCAACACAAACGACTACACACACAATTGGATTTTGACTAGAATAAGCTAAAATTTTTAGAACGTTGAGGAGTAACCAAAGCGGAAGGCCAACTTGAGCTCGGTGGTTCAGTGGCGAAGTTTGACAGTGACTGACTCAACTTTGATCAATTCGTTTCTCCCTCTCTCTCTCTCTCTCTCTCTCTCGTTCCTTCTTCTCATTTCTTCTTCCTTCCTTCTAATTTCATCTTTCCTTCTCCTTTAGTCTCTCTCTCTCTTTAGAAGTGTCTAGCAAATAGATGTTGACACAATGACTAGATTGAGACAGCAGGTCGGGCAACTCGGTGTGAGATTTCTCACTTTCAATGTTTCTCTCTCGCACTGGTTCTGCTTCCTCCGTATATTGGATATACAATACGTATGGAGGAGTTTACAAGAACTCTCATGGTCTACTCTGGAAGTCCTAGTTGCACAAGGGATGGTAGGTGGGCCCACCATAATGTTTGTGAGAAATCTACACCATCCATCTATTTTTTTCAGATCATTTTAGAACATGAGACAAAAAATCAGATGGATTCCAACCATACGAAAGGGGAACCGGATAACAACTTAGTTGGTGTTACCCTGCATGTTGGGCCTACATTGATGTGTTTGTTGTATATCCATGCCGTCCATATATTTTCCATCTCATTTTAGGATGTGATCCCAAACCTTAAGAAGATCCACATCTCAGGGTGACCATACCACAATAAATGACCATTAGAAACATTTTGTTTGCTACAAAAGTTTTGGATGATCAAGCAAATAATCAAAAAATTATGGATTTCACATACACATCATGGTGGGATTGTTAAAAAAATAATAAAAAATCAAAAAAATAATCAAGCATAAGCTCCTCTCGACAAAATTATTAGATTTTTTTTTTTTAAATAAAAATTTAATAGGCCCACTGTAATGTTTATATAAGATGTACTCCGACAATTAGATATTTAACATCATATTAGATTAAGAGACAAAAAATAAGATTAATGTGATTCTAGTGTGTCAACTAAGAAATTAATTGGGAGAGATACGTTCACCCTTTTTTTTACTGCCTTACGGGGATAATTATATTAAATCTATTTAAACCATTCCAACCATTAGATTTCACACAAACATTTATTCTTGTGGCCTAAAATCATACCTATGTGTGTTTCAAGTGTGCTGCACTAATGAAAATAATTTGAAGGTTAGGTTTGTCATATACACTATTTCCAATAATGTCGTTTACATGAATCACTTATGTAGCTGATTTTGGGTCCCTTGGCCAAACAAGGGTTGACTCACCTAGTGGCTGGGGTGGATTTTATATAATGTTGGGGCCCACCTAGCCACTGACCCATTTGCTATCATTGCATGCCATGATTAGGGCTGTACATCGAGCTGAGTCGAGTCAAGGTGGGCCAAGCTTGGCTTGACTCATCCATGCTATACTCGAGTTCGAGCTCGAGCTCGAGCTCGCCCTCGAGCTCAACATTGAAGCTTGGCTTGTTTGCGAAAGCTTTCGAGTTGAGTTCGAGTCGAGCTAGTGGTTCGAGTCGAGTTGAGTTTATCTTGAGTCGAGTCGAGTTTACCTCAGTATGGTAAGGGAAAGAAAAAGAGGAAATGGGGACGGGTATGGTCGGGCAAGGTTTTTAGTAAAAACTTTTAAGATTTAACTTCTTTTTTTAACTCAAATATATATTATATATATTTAATATTAATATAATATATATAATATATATTATTAAAATATATTACTCGAGTCGAGTCGAGCTCGAGCTCGAGCTCGAGCTTCGAGTCTAGACGAGTCGAGTTGAAATACACCATGGTCGAACTTGGCTTGAACTCAACTCAAGCTTTAGTAAACAAGCTTGACTCGCCTTGAATTGGCCTTCCAAGTCAAGTCAATCCGAGATATGTTGAGCCGAGCGAGCTTTTCGAGCTAGCTTGACTCTTGTACAGCCCTAGCCATGATAGAAGGCTAGTTTTTTAGAAGGCACGTTTTTGAAAAAGTTTTTTTTTTTTTTTTTTTTTTGGTTTTAAATTCCTTATCTTAAATCAAACTGCCCAAATCTTGGAAACCGTTATTATGAACGGTTAAAAATAAAAGAATACTCCACGGTCCGAAATAAAAAAAATCTAATAACCATTAATCAGAGGTCAGAACTCGCAAAATCTTGTCTATCTGATATGGTTGCTACGTTCCATTAATCAGACTGTCTAACTCGAGGTACTTACACGGCGGATGTAAAGTTCCTGCACATGCGTATCAAATTCTGCGAGAGCATGAAATGCATGACGCGGATTCGGTACTACCCCCGCCTGTACCGAACTCGGAACATGCTGGGCCTATGAGGGGCACACCGTGATGTATGGGTTTATCCACACCGTCCATCCATTTTTTCATATCGTTTTATGGTGTCCAAAAATTACAATGATCCAAGAATCAAGTGGACCACACCACAAAAAGCGTAGCGAAAATGGTGTCCACCATTGAAACCTTCATAGGGCCCACCTTGATGTTTATTTCCTATCCAACCTGTTCATAAGATCACATAGACCCGTATTAAAACAAAACACAAATATCAGCTTGATCCAAGCTTCTGCGGCTCCCAAGGAGTTTTTAATGGTGGACATAAAATCCCCACTGAATGGTCCACTGAAATCTTGGATATACCTCAAATTTATTTTTTTTATACTCTAAAATGACATGGAAAAATGGATGGACCGTATGGATAAATCCATCCATCATGGTGGGGCCTCATAGCCCCAGCCTGTTCTGAGCTCTGGACCGGTGTAGACACTGAAAAATCGGCGTCCACGTTGTTGCTGTAAAATGTGTTGTTGTGGAGATGCTGGGGGTGATTAAGCTGATTCGGTGATTGTTGGAGTCGCCACTAGCCAATATTACTCAGAATCCCGCGGTCGGCTAGAACCCACGGAATACGTAAGGTTGGAAAAATCCGAAGACTCTCCTACCTTAGATTGACTCCTGGTCTGCGATCCGGGATTCCGGGTAAGGGACCTCGGTTACAAAGAGGGAAGGTGTTAGGCACCCTCTCTGCCCGCACAAATGTACGGTCTCAATTTAGTGTGGTAAAATAATCTCAAAGGATGATGATGATGCTATGGTCATGAGGGGACTAGTCACACGTGAATTTCTGATGTAGCAAGATCCGAGTATTTCGGCAGGCTACAGAGCATACGTCTGACAATGTGTCTAGAGGGCGGATGTGATGATGCTTATGTAAAAAGATAAGAAAAGTGGACTAGATCACTAGGAATTTTTGATGTGACAGGATCCGATGTACGGCAAGTCACAGAGCATACGTCCACTAGAGATCTAGAGAAGCAGGGGGGTTGAGAAGGGAGTAGATGTCATGTTGAATGCTTGTAGGATGATGGATCTTTGGCTTGATTCTTGAGTAGGCTAAGACATGAATTGAACCATGATCATTTTGGGCTAGGCTTATAGGTTGGAAGGGTTGAGATGAAGGCTAGGGGGTAGCTAAAAAACTTGGGCTTGAAGGCTTGGGAGCTCCTTCTTCCTTCACTCACTCTTCTCTTCCCACTCTCTCTCTCTCTCTCTCTCTCTCTCTCTCTCTCTTTTCTCTCTTTTCTCTCTCTTTCTCTCTTTTCTCTCACTCTCTCTCTCTCTCACTCTCTCTCTCTCACTCTCTCTCTCCCTTGGTAGCTCTCATCCATGTATGTGAAAATGAAAGGGGAGGGCTATTTATAGCCCTTTCCAATGGTTGTTTGGTAAATAGGGGATAAGAGGGTAAATGCTGATGTGGCATATGGTGATTGGTGGAGAGGAGAGAGATGCCACATGGCATGCTCCCATTGGCTAAAAGGGCTGGTAAAACGGTAAATAGTGAGGATGGGGAGGGTAAATGTATAGGAAAGTTGACTTTGGACGCTGGGACAGCTGTCCTTGCTCAGACCGCACGCGGCGGAATTCCGATTACCGCCGGCGGTAATCCGGCAACCGCCGACGGTAGTCGGACTACCGCCCGGACCTGGTTGAGTCCGGAACTCGTGTGACTGGCTTCGTGCACATTTTCTGGGAGGAAGTGGTAATTTGACTACCGCCGGCGGTAATCCGATTACCACCTCGGTACGGTTTTCCTCGAAATTCATCTGGTGAGTCCTTTTTTGGGTCTTTAGAGTGAAACAAAGTTCCTTTTGGACATTTAGCTCTAAATGGCTTGATGTCGGCTCGATTGTTACCCGAAAGTGACTCAAGAAATGGATCGGTTCTGGACATGGTCTGGATTGAATGATGATTCATGATAGCTCGGGTTAAGATTAGGGTTAGGTTTTAGGATATGATCATGGTTCTCGGAATGTCTTAACAAAATCAAGATATTAGCCTGGGTGGGGTGTCTACAGATGCCCCTCTTTGACCGAGGTTGCGAGCAACCGAAGGTCAAAGCAAGTGGACACCCCACCCTTCTGGTCAGAATGAAGGGTAGTGATTCAAATATATTGCTTACCATTGTATCATTGTCAGTCGACTATCTGGAAAAAGATGACTTGCACATATCACGAGGGTTGAGGAAAACATCGCGATTGTCTCCTGCGCATTCGTCGCGGCTTTACGGATCACCAATCACAACCCTTTCACATCGGATTGTTTACAGCATTGGAGGGTAAGTCTGAAAAGTAAGGGCCTCTGCGCATTTGTCGCGGCTTTACGAGGATTCCCGTACTGTTAGGTTTGTCGTTCCTTTGCTATGTAATCACCCTAGGAATGTTCGTTCCATTTGATCGTCAAAGTGGTTAGCTGCCCTGCGCGTTGGTACGGCCTTACGGGGAACTCACTACGCCGACTTGGACTCGATCAAATTTTGCGAGCATTCCGGACTAGGTATGTGCAGGTAATCTGTTTGCCATGCAATCTGCTGAGTCTGACACTTTGGTTACAATGGATCATCTTCACTTTGAGTTTGATTATTCTTTCCAGAGATAGATCCACTCATCTTACTAGCATCTGTACGACTGCCCAGTTATAGAGATCTGGCCAATCGTACATATATCATGTACGAACTCGATCGTCCTTCGGGAAAACCGGAAGAGATCGGGCCTTATTTAACTGTTTGCACTGTCCACAACTGGAGAATATGGAAGATTCCTCAGTGTACTGCGTGACGCGTGCGTTTTCAAAAACTATCCTCTTTGGAGCTAGGCTCCTTAAGGGTTTTATTTAAAGCTATTTTTTTGATTTTTTGGAAAATATCCGTTCGATCTCGTGGGTGGGCGTCGTCGTTCGGTTTTTATTTTTGCAAGATAAGTAAACAGCCGCATTGCCTCCACTAATGAGTTGGCGGGGCTAACGGTTTTTATTTGAGAGTCAGATGGCCTCCACTAATAAATCAGTGGGGCTAATTTTTTTTGTAAAAAGTTAGATGGCCTCCACTAATAAATTAATGGGGCTAATGTTTTTAGAAGAGGCAAACCTTTTGGGCTTATACTTACAGGGGGTTTATTTACTTGATATTTTGAAGATTTTAGGATTTTTGGAAAACTCGAAGGTTTTATGGAATTTTTGAAAACTTGGAAAATTTTGAGATTTTTGGGATTTTTTGGATTTTTTTGGTTTTTTTTTTTTTTGGAATTTTTTGGGTTTTTGGTTTTTTTTTGGGATTTTTGAAATTTTTTGGATTTTTTGGGATTTTTGATTTTTGATTTTTTTTTTTTTGGAGATTTGGGATTTTTTTTTTTTTTTGAATTTTTGGATGACAAGTTTATTTTCAAAATTCTTTGGGGTCCATTTCAAGAGTTTAGAAAGACTGGAATCTTATTTTTAGAAATTTTGGGACCTTTTTTGGAGATTTAGAAGAACTGAAGTTGATTTTTAAAATTTTTTGGACATTTTTGGAGGTTTTAGAAAATCAGAAGTTTATTTTTGAGATTTTTGAAGACCTTTTTGAGCCTTTAGAAGAAACAGAAGTTTGTTTTAAGAATTTTTTTGGGCTTTATCCACCGGTCCAAAGGGAGGACCGGTCGCAAGAGGTGAGCATGGGGGACAGCACACTGCCCCATGTCAGATTGTCGCGGCGGCAGTCCGACTGCCGCCGGCGGTAATCCGACTACCGCCGATCCGACTGATGGACCGCTGGTCCGTTTCTCTTCGCTGGTCCGTCTGATGCGGCCTCTTCCCCATTTAGTCCGCTCGTCCGATCGTCCAGGGACGCATTTGTGGTCCCTGGAGCTCTCTTGTTGATCCATTACCCTTTTTTTGTGTTTTTGATTCCAGGTATTTTTTGGCCGTTGGATTCTCCTTAGGCTTTTGGCGGGCCATCCTCTTGAGGAGATCTTGGACTCTTTTTTTTCTTTTTTTTTTTTTTTTAATGTTTTGGGAGGACCCTGATCAGGACCATTGATCAGTTTTGATCTTTGCAGGACTTGGCATAATTTATTTTATTTCGCATATTATTATTATTTTTTATCCATGTTGCTGGCTGTACATATTTTTTTTTTTTTTTGTTTTTTTTGTTTTTTTTTTGTTTATTTGTTAGAGTGGGGTGTGATAAGAAAGGGGCCCCACCTTTTATTTGATCTGATCTTTTTCTGTTTTGTTTTTTTTTTGTTTTTTTTGGTTTTTTTTTGTTTTTTTTTTTTTTGGGCGATCTGGACCGTTGGATGGGTGGATGAATGATCGACCTGGATGATGGATTTGGATCCTGTATGGATGGGTGGATGATGGATGATCTGTACCGTCAACTTGAATCATGCATGAATGAAGGGATGACGAGTGTTTTGGACCCTTAATCTGGATCAAGTATGGACGGATGGATGATGGATGATCTAGACCATTGATCTGAATGGATGATGGACGGTTTGGATAATGGATGGTTGGGATCATGTACGGATGGATGGATGATCGATCTAGATGATGGATAATCTGGACCATCAATGAATGATCTGGACCATGTATGGATGATCTAGACCATTGATTGAATGACCTGGATCATGGATGGATGGATGATTGACATAGACCATGTATGGATGATCTGGATGATCTGGACCGTTGATTGAATGATCTGGACCATGTATGAATGATCTGGACCATATATGGATGATCTTGGCCATGTATGAATGATCTGGACCATGTATGGATGATCTAGACCGTTGGATGGATGATCTTGGCCATGTATGAATGATCTGGACCATGTATGGATGATCTGGACCATGGATGGATGATCTTGGCCATGTATGGACGATTTGGATGGTCTGATCATTGGATGAGATGATCTAGACCATGTATGGATGGTCTAGATCATGAGATGGATGATCTGGATGATCTGGACCATGGATGGATTTGCTGAAATGGCCCCTCCCTTCTTTTCTTTAGAATGGACCTTGATCTTTGGGCGGGCCTTTGATTTTAAAGTGGCAATGGCTTTAGAGAGGATTTAAGCCTTGGAATGGGTCATTTTGGAAAACGGGCTCTTAAAGGTGGGTTTGCGATCATGGGCCTCCGAGATGGTCCTTTCACCATGGACCCTCTCTCCCTTTTTTTTTTTTTTTTGGCCTTTTAAGATTGTCCTAGAAAGTGGGCTTTTAAGATGGATCTTTTGAAGTATGGGCTTGTCATGGAACTTACCTGTAGGCTTTGCCTGTGCAGCATGCCCCGTCGAGGTAGGAACGATGCTGGTCCGTCTCAGCGTTCGACTGACCCATGTTTTGTGCCGCGGGAGGGTCGGCATCTTTCCGATGTAGCTCGGGAAGGTGGTGCGCCTGCGATCCTTAGAGGGCGTGGGGTCAGAAAGCATTGGCCTGATTGGTTTCATGACCCTCAGCCCTTGTTCTTCGAGGTTTTGGAGCGTACTCCTTTCGCTCATCTTTTCCGGGTTCGTCTAAGTAAGACGAACATGTCGCTCCTATCTGCTTTGACCGAGCGATGACACCCCGAGACACACACATTTCAGCTGCCTTTTGGAGAGTGGGGGATCACCCCATATGACATATACATGCAGCTGGGTCTTAGATATGATGGTGGATCTGTGCCTTTTGAGGAGGATCTTCCAGTACCTACTGAGGATGACTGGATGGAGCTGCTAAGGATGATGCCAGATGCTACAGAATTTTCAGGACATCGATTTAGACTCCTGTGGCTTTCTTCGAATTTTGCCAGACGCATCCCTGAAACTGAGGCTGCAGTAGTAATAAAAGCTCGGGCCTTGATTTTATACACCATGGGAGCGATGATCTTCTGCCATGGGAATGAATTAGTGAGTTCCCGTCTGTTGTCGCTCGTGGCAGATATCACTTTTCCCATACCTTACAACTGGAATGCGGCCCTCCTGGCGCATTTGTACGAAGGGCTGGACAAGGCCAGCCGCTGCATCAGCCGCTCCTTGACTGGTTTTTACCCAGTCATTGAGGTACTTTCTCGAGATCCTTTCCGTAACATTTTCCTTGAAGACAGTCCGGTGTGTCTTCTCTGATTTCGGTGTGACGCAGGTTTACTTTTTTGACCACTTTCCTCACCTAGCGCCCACCCTGATCAATCATTCACCTCCATTCCCGCGCATGATGCTGTGGTACAAGGATAACCGCAGCCGTACACGTTTGTTTTCTGATCTGGCTTGGAGGTCGAATGTTGATGCCCTCGTTCCTGACGATGTGAGTGGCTTGTCTTGCCCTATATTACCCATATCTTGTTTTCCGCATGTCTGACAATCTTTACCCTTTCTTCCCTTTTTGTAGTTTCATACTCGGCCATATCTTCAGTCGAATGCAGCTCTCACTCCTGGTGCACAGGAGGCTTTCCAGGCCTCTCGACGACGCCGCATCCTGGAGGACCCGCGGGTGACCAAATGGTATCTCGGAGAGAGACTTTTTTGGCAGCTGACTGGCAGCCCTTTGGTCCCGCTTAGTCCACCATCTGGACCATCTGACTGGAGATCTGTGCCGCAGAGGGAGTTGGCCGTTGCTTTGGAGGGCTACGAGGCCAGCGCCTTTGTCGATCCGGACAGAGAGTACAGCTCTTGGACTGAGCAGTATGGCATGGGTCCGATTCTTCAGCCTGGTTATGCTCCGGGAGGTGGCGCCCGTTTCGCTGGAGGAGGGATCTTGGGACCATATTTTCATAGCAAAGATAATGATGCCTATTTTCCGGATGACGATTAGTTCATCAACTGTGTAATCTTCTTCATTTGATATAAAATTTCAGTTTGTTCAGCACTGTCTTATGCTCTCACAGTCGCATTTATCCAGTTGCGCACATAGAAGCAAATTACTTGTTCCCTACCCTTTGGAGTGGATCTGATCCGGACTGCACTTGGAACTGGGCCGAGGCGGTAATCCGACTGCCGCCGGCGGTAATCGGACTACCGTCCGTTGACATTTGCCAGTTCTGCCCGCTCTGTCAGGTGCTGCAGTGATTCAGTGATGACACCTCTGTTCCAGAACGGTACTCCGAGTACCGCTAGCGGTAATCCGATTGCCGCCTCCGTCCATCTTTTCTTCCAGCGAGCCTCGTTCTTCCCTGTTCATTCTTTTTGTCCCTTCCTCCGGTATTCCCGTCCGTCCGTTCTCTGATCATTCTTTTTGTCTCCATTTTGTCGTTTCTTCTTTGTCCTCATCCATCACTTGTTCTTTTCTCCTTTTCTGATTCATCATGGCCAATCATGATGATGGGTTAGGTGGGTTTATTGATGGTGAAGAGGTGGGTAGTTCCATAAATGATAGGGAGTTTATGGGTGGATTGATGGGGGTAGGTGGAGAAGTAATGGGCCCTTTGGAAGGAATGAACACCATTTATGGCTTGGATTCTTTTCCTACTGATGGGCTGATGGGATTGGATGGTTTGATTGATGGAGGGATGGCTATGGGTGGTGTGGATGGATTGATGGATGGGAGGATTGCTATGGATGGTGTGGATGGCTTGATGGATGGGAGGATTGCTATGGATGGTGTGGATGACTTGATGGATGAGATGATTGTTATGGATAGTGTGGATGGCTTGCTTGATGGAGGGATGGTTATGGATGACATGGATGGTGTGGGTGGCTTGATGGATGAGGGGATTGCCATGGATGGCTTGATGGGTGGAGGGATGGTTATGGATGGCATGGATGGTATGGATCAGATTTTGGTGGATGACAGGCTCCCTCTTGATGTTTTAGATGGCTTGGATCTAGTAGACGGTGGACTTCCGACAGGCGGCCTGAGTCAGATTTTTGGCGCAGATTTCGAGGCGATGGTTGGACAGTCAGCTCCTGTTATCGTACAGGATGTACCTCCTATGTGCCACTGGGATGCTCCCGATGTTGCAGCTATTGGGGCTTCTTCATTTCAGACACCTCCCGATATAGCAGTTGTCGGGGGTTCAGGTCCTCCTGTTGAGGCTTTTCGGGATACACTGCGAAATGCGATGGGTGCATCTGGTTTCTTCCACCATCACGAGATCGATCTCTTGGATGAGGGCATGCCCATTTTTGATGACTCATCGGCTGATCCAGGGATTCAGATTGTTGAGGGCGTGCCCGTTCGGACTTGTCGACTGCAGCCACGTGGCACCTGTTCTGAGCGATTACATATCTGGATTGACAGTTTAACCGAGTCCGAGATCTTCGAGTTGGACTCTTTGGGCTTTCGAGAGGTTCTCCACTTTCACTGAGTTCGCTTAGACTGGCGACTGCTGAGTGCGGCATTGTACGACTGGGTACCATCCCTGAACTTGTTTTCCTTTAATGATCTGGAGTTGGGTCCATCGTTGGAGGAGTTTGCACGTCTGTCAGGTCTTCTCTTGACTCGAGAGGCGTACATTCCCTTGTCAGAGTTGGTTCGCCCTTCCGATCTGGTTGCCTGGTTTGGATTTCCCGTTGATCTTCCTACTGCAGAGGGCGGGGTTGGCGAGCTTTCTCTGGAGATTTTATATGACCGCTGCTCTACTGGCCGTGGGAGGCCTGGATCTGATCGTCAGCTTCAGTGCCTGAATGCACTGATATTTTTTACCTTGGCTGAGCTGCTTTTTTCATGATGGAGACGATCGTCGCTGGTAGTTTTGCTAGATATCTTCCGATGTGTCCTTTACCGCAGGAGCATTGTTTCGGTAGTGCTGGCCGAGCTTTTCTTGGGATTGACTGAGTGCTCTCTTGGACATACTCACATCCTTAGAGGCTGCTGTTCATTTCTTCAGGTACTTTCTGCTCTTTTGCCACTTTCTCATGCATCCCATTTTTGTTGGAATTTTGAGCTTAATTTTAAGCTTCTCCCAGGTATGGTTATGGGAACACTTGTACATGACTCCCGTGCTTGCATTTCCTGATTCTCGTCGTAATGACGTGCTGTGCTTGTTACTCGACGACCTTCCATGTGGTGTTAAGGCCACGGAGCCATTGTATCGCCGCATGTTTTCTGAGCTTCGAGGGTGGGAGATCAGCTGGGAGGCTACTTGGCTCTGTCGGGCGCCCCTGATTTGTAGTGCGGCTCGCACTCCTTTGCTGTTGCTTGGCCTTCGGGGATGCTGCTCCTATCATCCCCTACGCTTCCTTCGTCAGTTTGGTTTCTGGCAGGATATCCCAGAGTTCGCCTTTTCTGGATTTGGGCATTCGTCTCTTCCATCTGATTTGACGTCCTTGTATAGGCGAGTCCGGGTTTCTTGGCAGGGTTCTTTGGACGCGATGGCTCTAGGTCTTGAGTCTTGGGCTCCTCCTATGGCGACGGTACCATACCAGCGATGGGTGGCAGAGCAGTCGTTGTATCGTCAGGTCCCAGGCTGGCATTTAGCAGATGAGGCCGCTGATCAGGACATGATAGGTGACACTGCTACATCTTCCTCCTGTGTTATTGATTCTTTTGAGGCCTTTGAGGAGTGACCCTTCATTGATCCTTCATTTCTGCTAGCCACACATGGCCACCTGATTAGTGAGATTGCTGTGCTTCGCCATTCGTGTGAGGACATGGCCCGCCGACTAGCCGTAGGGCGACGGTATGATGAGAGCATGCTTGCGACACATCGTCTGGACAAGGATGAGATCTTCTACCTGCGCATAGAGATAGAGAGACTCAGGGAGAGATTATTAGCATATGAGAGGTAGGAGCTTACCTGTAATTTCTGCTGTTGATTGACTGCTTATTTCGTATGCACAGGGAATTTTGTTTCTGAGATATAAAAGGGAAAATAATGTACTTTGCAAAATGGTTTAAAAGAATGAAATGTTTTGTTTATGCCATGTTTGCTCATGTTTGGATTTGTACTTTGGATGATAGGGATCAGAATTTTGGGCTCAGCCCACGTTGTGTACAGTATTCTAGACTGTGTTCCTTGGGGTCTTGATTCCCTGAGACGGTGTTCGGGATTGCTTCCCCTAGATTTGAGTAACATCTGATGGAGTACTGATCTGAAGTTGATCCTTCTTTGTATCTCGTTGTGACGTTTGCTGCTTCGGCTTCTTCTGTTCCTGCACTTTTTTTTATTTTTTATTTCTTGCAATTTTTACCCGTAGCGCCCTTTTAGGTTTTCACTACGTCTGGCTCTTCCCGTCATTTTTGCCCGTAGTGTCCTCTCGGATTTTCACTACGTCCCGGGTTTTTTATCTTGCCTGCCCCTTGACAGCTTGTGCTATTTTTACCCTTGGTGCCCTTTCAGGTTTTCATCAAGTCCGCTACATGTCCGCTGTTTTTACTCGAGCCGCCTTTTCAGGTTTTCAACTGGCCCCTTTTGCTTAGGCATGCCTTTATTCTCTCTCTCTTTTTTTTTTTTTTTAGTTTTGTTAGAGTGCGAGGAGTGATGGGGGAACTTCCTTCATAGCTTGCCGATTGGCTATCTGCCTGTCCTTGTCTTTAATCACAATCGTAAGCTGCTTGAAATTATTTGGGGATACAGGATAGATTACTAGGGATGTGGGATGGGTTTCTTCACTTTTCTTTTTGGGTTTTCTTATTGAGGTTTCTTTTTGTCTTTTCCTTTTTTTTTTCTTTTTCTTTCTTTTTGTTTTGCTTTCTTTTGTTTTGCTTTCTTTTTTTTTTTGGGACATGATGGGTGTTTCTGGAAAGGGTAATTGATGGATATATACAGTCTTTGGTAAGGGGGTGAGAAATGCAGCCTTTCGATTGTAATCATTGACAAGGTTAGGTAAGGTTACCCGTGATAAATTTTAACATTGTCGACGTTGATGGGCTCGGGAAGATCCTCGCCTTTTAGATTAGTGAGCCGAAGAGCACCTCCTGGGAGTACTTCCCGAATGATCAGTGGTCCGTCCCACAATGGTTTGAATTTTCCTCTGGGATCTGGCAAATGTGGCGGCAGGATACGTTTCATGACCATGTCACCGACTTTGAAACTTCTCTTTCGGACTCTCTTGTTGTAAGCTCGAGCGATCCTTCTTTGATAGCATTGGGAGTGGCTTAGCGCTCGCATGCGCTTTTCATTTGCCAGATGCAGCTGATCGTATCTTGCTTGTTGCCATTCGCCTTCCTCGACTTCACTTTCCAGCAGTATCCGCAGTGAGGGGATTTCGATTTCAACTGGTAGTACTGCTTCCATTCCGTAAACGAGCTCATATGGAGTTGCGCCTGTAGTAGATCGTACAGACGTGCGATAAGCCCAGAGTGCATAAGGAAGCATTTCTGACCAGTCACGATATGTCTTCACCATCTTTTTGAGTATGCGGACGATAGTCTTGTTTGCGGCTTCCACCCCACCATTCATCTGAGGGCGGTAGGGGCTCGATCGATGGCGTTGAACTTTAAACTTGTCGAGGAAATCGCCCATCCTCTTGTTGACGAACGGAGTTCCATTATCAGTGATAATGGCGTGAGGGACCCCATATCGGCTGATGATGTTATTCTTTATGAATTTGACCACATGAGATGCTGCAATAGTGGTATAGGATGCTGCTTCTATCCATTTAGTGAAGTAATCTACTGCCACCAGAATATATTCATGCCCATTTGAAGCTTTAGGGTTGATTTTGCCTATGATGTCGAGTCCCCATACAGAGAAGGACCATGGTGCCGTCAAGTTGTAGAGTTCGGAGGCAGGCGCATGTATCTGGTTTGCGTGCTCCTGACACTTGAAGCATCTTCTGACGTGCTTGCAGCAATCTGTCTCCATTGTAAGCCAGTAATAGCCGAGTCGTAAGATCTTCTTTGCCATCATGTGTCCATTCATATGCGGGCCGCAGAGTCCTTCGTGGATTTCTGACATGATCTGGGCTGCCTCTGTCTCATCCACACAGCGGAGAAGGACTTGGTTGAAGGATCGCTTGTAGAGGGTACCCCCAATGATCACGAACTGAGCTGCTAGTCTTTGTATGGTGCGTCGATCAGTCAGAGCTGCTCCTTCCGGGTACTTCTGATGTTCGAGGTATTTTTTGATGTCTGTGTACCATGGTTGATCATCAGGGGCAGGCTCGGCTTCTTCGATTTGTAGGCAGAATGCAGGTTCCTCCTGGAGTTCGACAGTGAGTTCCCATTCAGCTACTCCTTTTGGGATTTCCAGCATTGAAGCAAGGGTAGCTAGAGCGCCCGCAAACTGATTCTTGACCCGAGGCATGTAAGAGAACGTGATCTCCTCGAATTTCTCGATCAAATTCTCCAGATAGACGTGATAAGGAATCAGCTTCTCATCCTTGGTCTTCCAATCGTCATTTATCTGATTGATGATGAGTTGCGAATCTCCGAAGACTCGTAACTTCTTTACGTTGAGGATGATGGCTTCTCTTAGACCGGCGATGCATGCCTCATATTCAGCTACATTGTTGGTGCACTGGAATGCTAGTCTTCTGGATATGGGAACTGAGACGTCTTCGGGGGAGTAGAGTATGGCGCCTACTCCACTCCCCTTCGAGTTTGTAGCTCCATCGAAGAAGAGTGTCCACTCTCCTGCCTTTCTTTCCTCTTCTCCTTCGATCTGGAGGATGTCCTCGTCGGGGAAGAAGGTTTTCAGAGGTTGGTAGTTGGGCAGGGAGTGTGCTGCTAAGTGATCGGCCAGTGCTTGCTCCTTGATTGCCTTCTGGGTGACATATGTGATGTCAAACTCATAAAGCAGTAACTGCCATTTTGCGATTCTGCCCGTCAGTGCCGATTTTTCGAACAAGTACTTCAACGGATCCATGCGAGTGAGCAGAAGTATCGGGTGAGCGATCATGTACTGCCTTAGCCGTTGTGTTGCCCAAACTAGGGCGAGGCATGTCTTTTCTAAGCTGAAAATTTAGCTGCATAGCTTGTAAACCGTCGGCTTAGATAGTAGATTGCTTGCTCCTTTCTTCCTGCATCGTCGTGTTGGCCGAGGACGCATCCGATTGCTTCCGCTGCGACAGAGATATACAACAGAAGTGGCCTACCTGGAGTATCTTCAAAGTGTCCTTCGATCGTGCGAGACTTGACAATCATGTCGTCCACATAAACTTCCATCTCCTTGTTTATCATGTCATGAAACAAGGCAGTCATGGCTCGCTGATACGTAGCTCCTGCATTTTTCAATCCAAAGGGCATGACCCGATAGCAAAAAGTTCCCCATGGCGTGATGAAGGAAGTCTTCTCACGATCTTCGATAGCCATCTTGATTTGATTGTAACCGGAAAAACCGTCCATGAAAGAGAAGATCTTGTGTCCAGCAGTATTATCCACCAGTGTGTCGATATGAGGCAGCGGGAAGTCATCTTTAGGGCTTGCTTTGTTGAGGTCCTTAAAGTCGATGCACATTCTGACTTTCCCATCTTTTTTTGGAATTGGTACGATATTTGCGAGCCATTCCGGGTAGTTGGAGACTACTAGAAATCCCGCGTTGTATTGCTTGATGACTTCATCACGGATTTTCAGGGCCCATTCTGGCTTCATCCTTCGCAGCTTTTGCTTGACTGGCTTCATTTCTGGCTTTGTTGGCAGATGATGTACCACCAACGCTTCATCGAGCCCTGGCATGTCCTCGTAAGAGAAGGCAAAGTTGGACAACCTTGGTTTCAGAAACTCCATCATCTTCTGCTTGTATTCTGGGGGAAGCGATTTCCCGATATGCACTTCCCTGGGGGATTCCATTGACCCTAAGTTTACGATTTCGAAGTTGTCTGCCACAACATTGGCCTTTGTTTCGAATTTTTCGAGGGAATCCTCGAATTCGAGAGCGGTATCATCATTTCCCTCATCCGGGGCTTCATCCAAACCCATGAGTTCGAAGTCTAATTCTAGATTGAAATCATATGAGTCAACTTCAAACTCGTGCATGTCATGAGAAGTGTTTGGCACAGTGATTTTTGAAAAATTTTCTATTGTTTTTGTATTTTGGAAGTTTTTTGATGTTTTGTGATTTTGAGGAATATATGATGTTTTTGTATTTGAAAGATTTTTTGCTGTTTTGTGATTTTGAGGAATATGTGATGTTTTTGTATTTGAAAGATTTTTTGCTGTTTTTGTGTTTGAAAGATTTTTTGATTTTTTTGTGTCGCCAAGATATCTTGAACAGGACGGTGTCGCAAACCATGATTGGTCTTGTCCTGGTTCGGGATACCAATTGCTATTTACATTGGTGTTTTTTTTTTAAGGCTGGTGCTAGCGAGTGGTTTGCTAGCTGATTCGATTGTTTGGGGGATGGCTGACCATCCTGGCTCTTTTTCCCTTTCGATCTTGCTGATCTGCCCTGTCTGTTCCTGTGGGTCACCTGTCTCGATGACCATGATGTCTGCCGGGCTGGGCTCAGAGTCAGAATCTGATTCGACCTCTGTGCCCAGGAGCTGAAATTCCTCTTGTTTCTCGGATTCCTGGGACGGGATTTGGACATCCGTCCAATCCAGAGCAAGCCACTTACCTTTGTCAACCCAATGGATGGGTTGCTTCTGCCCTGTGTTCCCCTGAATAGGTGTCTCCTTGTTCTGGCCTACATTGCCCGCAAAGGGCATTCCCAGTTTTGGGTCACTTGCGGGTGGACTTGTTTCCATGCCCCTAGTCTCATGCGGTGGATCTGGGGGTTCTGCCCCTGGCTTTGTGTGTTCCTCTGATGTCCTGAGGATCCGATCCCACCTTATTGGTGGCTAAATAGACTCTTGTCTAGTCTGTTTTGCGAGTCTAAGTGCTTGAAATTGGTCCTCAAGAGATATCATTTTGCGCTCGTCAACTGACCCAGCTTTGACAAACTCGATGGGTGTGCATTTAAACAGTTGGCCCCTTTTTGGCCTTTCAGTCTGATCTTCCGATGTCGGCTGATATCCCAGTCCCTGTCTCTGTACATTGGCATGTGCTGGCTTCACTACCATACCCTTTTCATGGAACTTGGTACGGTAATTTAAGACCAATCGCTCAGCGGGGGGAATGACGTATTCAGCAGCTAGAAGGCGAGGGTTAGCGATCGCGTTTACTTTTTCGAATTCAAAACTGTGATATGAAATATCGCCTTCTGTATGCTGAATGTCAATCACTGGAATGTCAGTTTCTGGGATACTGACCGTCACCGGGAGGATGGTTTCTGGCTCAGCCAGTACTGAAATGATTCGATTTTTCAAAGGGAATTTAACCCTTTGGTGGAGGGTAGATGGGATGGCTCCAACAGCGTGGAGCCATGGCCGCCCCAAGAGAAGGTTAAATGAGGCAGGGATATCGATGACCTGAAATGTGACAAGGGTCATGTCTGGTCCAATTTGTAATTCTAGGTCGATTTCCGCCTCCACTTGCCTTCGGGAATTATCGAAAGCTCTAACACTCATGGTACTGGGTCTGAAGGAGGATGGTTCTATCCCCAACCGTTCAACAGTCCTTAAAGGGCAAACATTGAGACTAGATCCATTATCGATGAGCACAAGTGGAATCTTGAAATTCTTGTGGTGAGCCACTATGTTTAGTGAACGCCTGTGCTCACGGCCCTCGGGTGGTAGCTCATCGTCAGAGAAGGTGATGGCTTGTGGTGCAAGAAGTTGACCAATCATACTTGCCACCATTTCGGGGGGTACGTCAGGAGAGATATGGGCATCATTCAAGGTCTTTGCAAAGATTTCTCGATGAGACCTTGACGTGCATAGGAGTTCCCAGATAGATATTTGTGCGGGAATGGTTTTGAGTTGGGCTGCTATGTCATAAGCAGTGTCAGTTCTGCTAGTGGTTCCCGACGAAACTCCCCGAATTTCTTTTGAGTTCTGACTATCTCTCCTGAGGTATCTCCCATTGTTACCCACCTCATCGCATTCTGGGTAGTGCCATGGGACTGCCTTCGGGTTATAGGAAGGAACCGATCTTCCTTCCAAGTATACCAATGGTTCTTGAGGCTGAGGGGTTATTTCTGGAGCAGTTTGTGGTAGGCTCAGTGATATCTCTTGAGGTGCCACCAAGTTTTGATTAGTTGTGGCCATGGATTTTTCTTCTTTCCTTTGATGTGGGGGAGGGATCCTTTGGGCGTGTGCCAGTTGGTGAGGCATCAGAAATTGCGGGGCTTGAACTGAGGGTGCCCCTTGCAAGGTTGGCAGAGTTAGGTCAGGGAGACCTATCGGGAGAATGACAGGTTCAGAATTCAACCTTTTTGGATATGCTGAGGATGGAGTTGAGCGTGTCCCTTGGAGGGCGAGATTCTGAGGGTATGACCTGTTGGGTGCTGCTTCCAAAGTTACGAGAGACTGAAATGTTGGTGCTGCTTCAAGAAATATGAGAGATTGAGTAGCTGGTGCTGCTTCAAGGGATACCTGTGGCCCAGGCGACGGTGCTTGCTGGTGTCCCCATGTCCGATTGGCTGTGTCGAGCATGATTGCTTGGATGGAATGATGTGGATAAGCATGTGTGGGTTGACCTCCTTCAATGTGATTGACGGTAGAGGTGCTGGATGTGCTGGGTCCTGCCTGATGCGAGGGCAGGGGATTTTGGAGAATGTTGGCTTGAACTGCATTGCTGGCCTGTGGGGTGATTGCAATCTTCTGGCTTTCGATCAAATCTTGGACCGCATGTTTCAGAGCGAAGTAGCGGTCCGTCAGATGGCCAGGAGCCTGATGATATGCACAGTACTGATTTTCATTGTAACCAGGTGGCAAGGGATTAGGTGGAAGTCGAGGCTAGAGAGGTGTTAACAGTTGCTTTTGCATGAGCATTGTTAGCACTTGGCTGTACGATTGTGCTAACGGAGTGAACTTCCTCCCTAACATTCCTTGCTTGTATGGTCCTTGCACATTTCCCCTAGGCTGTTGCGATTGCTGTTGAGATGACTGTGCCTGATATCCTTGCTGGGTTTGCTGGGGTTGGTACTGCCTATTCTGTTGTGGCTGGTATTGCCTGTCCTGCCGTGGCTTTGGTGGTGGAGCATACTGGTTGCCTTGAGTGTTAGCGATGATGTTGTTAACTTCAGAAGTACGCTGCACGGGAGCAGTGCTGCTTCCATTCCCGTATCCAACAGGTTTCCCCTCGACTTTGTTTCTTTTGATTGAGGGGGTCTGATGTGGCCATGGGGAGATGGTTCCAGCTCTGATCCCAGCTTCTACTTGTTCTCCGGCTCGGATGAGTTGGGAGAAGTTTACGTATGGATACGAGATCAGATATCCTGAAATGCTGGGATGTGCTGAATGCACAATCATGGATATTTGCTCTTCGTCGTCGATGGGGTTTCTCATTCGAGCTGCCATGGCTCGCCATCGTCCTACGTATGCTGATAAAGATTCATCGCTTTTTTGTCTCAGGGCAGCCAAGTCAGCTCTCCTTGGAGCCATGTTCAGGTTGTATGAGAACCTGTCAATGAATGCTTGGGAAAGTTTTTCCCAGGTTCTGATCTGATGGCTATCTAATGAGGTGTACCAATCCAAAGCGTCACCCTTAAGGGATTTCTGGAAAAGTCTTATCAACGCTCCATCATTCCCTGCTATCGCATTAAGCTCCCCACAAAAGGCTTTTAGATGTGCTGTGGGGCATCCACTACCGTCATACCTTTTGAACTTTGGTACCTCAAAATTTGGAGGTACCCGGGCGTCTGGGAAGGGACAGAGGTCCCTGAACTTGGTGGATGGGTGATCCACTCCTTGTTGTCTTTGAAGCTGGTTTTGCATCATTTGTAACTGCTCTCATAACTCCTCAATCTCTGACTTACTTTGCTGTGGGTATCTTGCCCCTTGTTGTAGGGCCTGTGCTGCTTCTTCTTCATATGGATCCAGAATGGGGGTTTGATGGAAAGAAGGTGGACTCCCGGTGGTGGGAGGTAGCTGGAATTGAACACCACTCCCTTTCGGAGGAGGGTGGGATGTTCGGAAATGGCTCCTGCCTGGGGTATCTGCCAATTCCGGGATGTTACTCCCGTTAGGGGGAGTGAGCTGGACTCGAAACTGGCCCCCTTCATGGGCATCCGCCAGTTCTTGTCTGTGATTTGCATGTGCTGTGACCGGATTGTTATGATGTGTTGAGTAAAGATGTGGGGGAGGGTTGCTCCCGATTGCTTGCTGTTGTTGGTCTTGTGCTGATTCTTCTGGGAAAGGGAGCACAGGATTTGCTGCAGGAATGAGAGAGAAGGCAAAAGGAGTCTGAGGGAGTGAGCTGTTCTGCACACTAGGCTGGGTCATTTGTGTATTCGGTGTGGCACCTGACACTAGGCGAAGCAGTAGCTCTTGCATTGTTCGAAGTAATAGCTCTTGTGTGGTGACATTGGTTGGCAACTCTGTCGGAGCTATTGGTAAAGGTACGGGTGTAGGCATGGGTGCGGATGCGGGTGTAGGTGCGGGTATTTCTGGAGCTGGTTGGGGTGACGACTCTTCTTCATGGGTTGCTTGAGAAGTTATGGCTGCACGGGATCGAGTGGTCATGGTTTGAATCTTGGCCTAAACAAGTACAAGCCAAAGTGATTTTTTTTTTTTTTGTATGTATGCAGTGATAAATGTCCCTTGAGATTGGTATACCACACGTTGTCGAGTCGGGTCTCAGCTAGTGCATTATACACTGTCCCCAGTGGAGTCGCCATTCTGTAGACACTGAAAAATCGGCGTCCAAGTTGTTGCTGTAAAATGTGTTGTTGTGGAGATGCTGGGGGTGATTAAGCTGATTTGGTGATTGTTGGAGTCGCCACTAGCCAATATTACTCAGAATCCCGCGGTCGGCTAGAACCCACGGAATACGTAAGGTTGGAAAAATCCGAAGACTCTCCTACCTTAGATTGACTCCTGGTCTGCGATCCGGGATTCCGGGTAAGGGACCTCGGTTACAAAGAGGGAAGGTGTTAGGCACCCTCTCTGCCCGCACAAATGTACAGTCTCAATTTAGTGTGGTAAAATAATCTCAAAGGATGATGATGATGCTATGGTCATGAGGGGACTAGTCACACGTGGATTTCTGATGTAGCAAGATCCGAGTATTTCGGCAGGCTATAGAGCATACGTCCGACAATGTGTCTAGAGGGCGGATGTGATGATGCTTATGCAAAAAGATAAGAAAAGTGGACTAGATCACTAGGAATTTCTGATGTGACAGGATCCGATGTACGGCAAGTCACAGAGCATACGTCCACTAGAGATCTAGAGAAGCAGGGGGGTTGATAAGGGATTAGATGTCATGTTGAATGCTTGTAGGATGATGGATCTTTGGCTTGATTCTTGAGTAAGCTAAGACATGAACTGAACCATGATCATTTTGGGCTAGGCTTATAGGTTGGAAGGGTTGAGATGAAGGCTAGGGGGTAGCTGAAAAACTTGGGCTTGAAGGCTTGGGAGCTCCTTCCCTTCCTTCACTCTCTTTCTTCCACTCTCTCTCTCTCTCTCTCTCTCTCTCTCTCTCTCTCTTTTTCTCTCTTTTCTCTCACTCTTTCTCTCTTTTCTCTCACTCTCTCTCTCACTCTCTCCCTCCCTTGGTAGCTCTCATCCATGTATGTGAAAATGAAAGGGGAGAGGGCTATTTATAGCCCTTTCCAATGGTTGTTTGGTAAATAGGGGATAAGAGGAGGGTAAATGCTGATGTGGCATATGGTGATTGGTGGAGAGGAGAGAGATGCCACATGGCATGCTCCCATTGGCTAAAAGGGCTGGTAAAACGGTAAATAGTGAGGATGGGGAGGGTAAATATATAGGAAAGTTGACTTTGGACGCTGGGACAGCTGTCCCTGCTCAGACCGCACGCGGCGGAATTCCGATTACCGCCGGCGGTAATCCGGCAACCGCCGGCGGTAGTCGGACTACCGCTCGGACCTGGTTGAGTCCGGAACTCGTGTGACTGGCTTCGTGCGCATTTTCTGGGAGGAAGTGGTAATTTGACTACCGCCGGCGGTAATCCGATTACCACCTCGGTACGGTTTTCCTCGAAATTCATCTGGTGAGTCCTTTTTTGGGTCCTTAGAGTGAAACAAAGTTCCTTTTGGACATTTAGCTCTAAATGGCTTGATGTCGGCTCGATTGTTACCCAAAAGTGACTCAAGAAATGGATCGGTTCTGGACATGGTCTGGATTGAATGATGATTCATGATAGCTCGGGTTAAGATTAGGGTTAGGTTTTAGGATATGATCATGGTTCTCGGATTGTCTTAACAAAATCAAGATATTAGCCTGGGTGGGGTGTCTACAACCGGTGGGGGTAGTACCCATTCCGCATCTTGAAAGGAGAGAGAGAGAGACTCCAACTTTTTAACCAGAGCGTAAAACATCCAAGCTCGGACGTGAAATCCAATCCGCCTATCAGGTGATAAATCTTATTTTCACCGTACATAAAAAATTATCCTGATAAAACCTCAGATGGACCACAGATGGAGCTGGGCATCGGTGCGAGTCGGATCGGATTCGGTCCAACCCGATCAGATCCGAAATCGCAACTGCTTGACTCGAACTCATTCCGATCCGGGGATCGAGTACGGGTCACCTGAATCGGATAGATTTGAAATTTGAATGGGCTGATCCGAGTCCGATTCCGACCCGTTGATAAAACTGAATCGGATCTGCGAACCAAACCTTAATCATATTTTTGTATTCAACGGCTAAAATTATACCTCAAAATGAATGAACGGCTTAGTTAAAACATATACATCAAGGTGGCCCCACATAACTATGAGAAAAGTAAAGCTGGACGTTTACGTGTAGTGCACAACACTTGCTTCTTTTCAGGCACGTCCGCGGATGTGACGTTACGAGCTGTATTAAGGTTAGTGGTTAACAAGCCATATGAGTCTGACGGTGGGGTATATGTTATATCCAAACCGTCCATTCATTTGGCGAGCTCATCTTAGGGCTTAAGACTAAAAATAAGACAGATCTAATACCATGTGGACCACACAAATTGTTTAACGGTGAAAATCATTATCTGCTTCTATTTGTGGTGTGGTCCAGATGATCTTTAGATATTATTAATTTTTTGGAAAATGGTCTGTAATAGTCTCTAAAAAAATATGACCGGTGTAGATATAATAAATACATCACTGTGAGGCCCCATTTAAGTTTGATATCCTTTGAATCGTTCGTACCACTCGGAGCTCGAGGAGCATCCGTGCTCGTCTTGACGAGACAACCTATTGGCTACAGCTAAGTTGTCTTGTGTATGGTATATCACTAGACTAACATGTTATTGTACACCTAAATTTTATTGGGCCTAACCTTGAATGCATGTTATTTATCCACGCTGTCCATTCGTTTTTGCATATCATTTTAGTGGTTGAACCCAAAATTGATGCATATCCAAAGCTTAAGCGGACCATACCACGGGAAAAAAATAGAAAAATCAATAAGAACTACTCCGGATCGGGTAGGATCAGATCTGTTCGGGACCATTCGGGTCGGGTTTTCGGGTCGGGTCTGGTCGGATCAGGGCCAATCCGAATTCGTCCCAAAATATTTCGGATCTGGATGGGGCTACCCTATCAGCACCGAAACAGACCGTCGGTTCTGTTTTGGTCGGGTAGGATCGGGTCTGGTCGGGTCGGATCCACCGGATCGGGCCCATTTTGGCCAGCTCTAACCACATACACAATATAAAATCGCGTCTAAAACCTTTTAGCTCACCTGTTATGGCACTTATGAGTTTTGTATATTTCATTCATCCTGGTTATTCAAATCTGATGAACGGTTTTGATGCCAATATGACCTCAGATACAATCCTATGGTTGGTGTCCCATCCCCATTGTGCCATCTAGTGTGGTCCAAAGAAGTTGTATATCTGACTGATTTTTGTTCCTAAAGTCTTTAATCGAGTCGTAAATCTGATGGACGGAGTGGATCCAACATATACAACATGATAGGCCACAAAGAGCATTGGTGTTTCACGCTCTCATTAAAGTTACATAGGAATCCGGTCCGTCCTAGGAACTCGCAAGTAGGTATCTAACAATAATCGGGTCTATCTTTGAACTTTATCTTTACATCTCCAAACCAATAGTGTAATTTTCCTGACCGTAGATGTTATGATGATAAGATCTTACCCATTGAACGTTTGGTAGCGTTCGGAGTGATCATGAACCGTGACCGAGGTTTCTTATTAATCGTCTATTCATGGCCCCTAATTCAAAGGTTAAGAGTTTCTAAATATAATACAATTTTTTATGAATAAATGATCTATTTTGGTTTCTGTCATATCAACGGTTTGGATGATAGAAACATGGGCTCGAAGCTGAAATCTCACCGTAGAAACATTCGGCCGAGCACCGTAATGCACCTCATCTGCGGTTGAAAGGAAAACGGGAGCGGATTAGATGTTACCTGGGTAACACCTTAGTGGGTATTACTCTGGGTATTACTCTAACTGTTTGGGCCTATATTTATTTATTTTTTGTATATCCACTCCGTCCATATGTTTTTAAATATAATTTTAGCATGAGATCCTTAATTCTAAGAAGATAAAAGCCTCATATGAACCACACTACATCAAAATATTGATAAATAACCATTAAAAGATTTTTATGGGCTACAAAAGTTTTGGATCAAGATGATATTTGTATTTTTAATTCATGTAGATATTTTTGAAATTATAATAATATTATATGGAAAATAAACATTAATAAACCTTACTATGGGCCCTTTGGAATTTTTAACAGTGAGACACTCAATCACCATTGTTTCTTGTGGTGTAATATAATTAAGAGGTATGTATATCTAATTTTGGGTCCAAATTATAAAATTTTCTGTAGAAACAGATGGACGGCTTGGATATATAAAAAATCATTAGAGTGGGCGCCAAAGTAACGTAACACATAGTAAGGGTTCACGAGGAAAACTATCGGCTGTGACGGCGGACTCTACGAGAAAACCACAGGCATTAACTGCTGGTTTTTGGATATGAATGACACGTGTCAGTTACATGTCGGAGATTATCTAAAAAGAATCTCCTTGACGAGAAGACCTACTAAGTCCACACGCTTGGGGAACACTTTCTCTCCAAACGCAGGACCATATAGTATCATCGAATCTGAGCCTTTCATATGTCTGAAAACAATTCATTAATAGCAAATCTTAAAAATAAATCCGTACGATTTTTAAAATTGGACAGGATAAAACAATATTTTTATCTGTCCATTTATTTTATAATCTTATGACCTATTTGAGATTTAAAATTATATAAAGTTCATTCTATATGATTTAAACAAAGCATCCAAGCTTATGAAAAGCTTAGATCTTTCACATGTTTTCTAAATCAGCACGTATACCTGCGTTCAGACAGATAGACTCACGCGCGTAGATCACGAAACTTCATTCAACGAGCGCTATATATACCTGCATTCTCACCAACCCAAAATCAATAGCCTATCTTGAATAGCCCGTTACGATACTCTCCCGATATCTTACATTTCGGATACGATATCTTGCCACATGAGCTTGCGATACACGAGCAGGATCTTGTTACAAGCTGCCATTCGTGCCACCCAAGGCATGAAAGACCAAGCACCTAAATCCCTCAAGGACCCTACATCAACTTCCAAGCAGGTGAGGCGTTTGTCAAGCGCCTTTGATTCCTCCTCCCCTTCTCTAAAATCAAACAAGACCGTTGATGAGAAGCTAAAACAGGCCGAGGAGTCGTTGAGGACGGTCATGTACTTGAGCTGTTGGGGACCCAACTGAGGATTGTAAATCTCTTTTGTGATTATTTAGAGAGTTGGGTCTGATTAGATCTCTTAATTAAGTCTTAATATGTAAATATTGTATGATGTATGTTAGCTCTTGGGAATGCAATTGAGGAAAAAAAAGAAAAAGATTTGTTGGATGTTTTTGTGATTTGGGTGTAATTAGATGGCTTGATTATCTGCTAATTATGATTAATGTTGCCATGTAAATGGATGTATGTGTATGTGGAGATGTTTACCCTACCTATGTTGGGTTTTGTAGACATTGGAAGGGTTTATCTGTATAGAAATTTTAGATCATGTGGACCCAATTCATGGTTTGAGGCAAAAACAAGATCTGATGGATCTTTTTGCGGGAATTTGGTGATTGGGGTGTAATTAGATATCTTGATTATGTGCTAATTATGATTAATTTTGCTACGTATATAGATGTATGTGCATGTAGGAAGGTGTATCCATGTTGGGTTTTTGTAGAATTTAGAAGGGTTTATCTAATTTGAAATTTTAGATCATGGGAACCCAATTCATTGTAACGGTCGGATTTTTAATGTGGGGTTTCGGTGTGATTATGAGTTGAAAGGGTGGCATCATTACTTTGGTCAAATTGCAATTCGGTTCAATTTAGCATCCAAACGCACCCTTTCTATTTCACTCAGTGCTCCTACCTGTGGGGGTAGAAATGTGGACAGGGCTGCCAACGGAATGAGTTTGGGTCGGGACCTATAGTGCCCATACCCGACTAATCAGGCTCTGGCCTTGCCAGGACCAGGGCTGGGTCTGGGTACCTATCCAGTACCCATCAACCCAGATGGATGGTAGATAATGTAGAGTATGGAAAAATAAAATAAAATAATGGCATTTACGTGGTTGGGCTCACCCGGATGGATGGACTAGACTGCACACATGTGCCACTTTAACACGCGTGCGGTGTGTAAACGAGGTTCTCCTGCATGTGCGGTGTGATGCGGGTTGGGATTTTGCCCTGCACATGCAACCGGGCAAGATTTGATTAGCCTACGAGCTTCTTTTGATATGACCATGTACCGGTTCTGCGCTGATGCAGAGCTTGTGAAAGTTGCACCAGTTCTGTGCAGATGTATAGCTTGTGGGCCCAAGATGGATCAGAAAAGGCCCGGTCTGCAATAAAAGCGATCCCGGCACTACTTAAAATGGACGTATTTAGTAAATCGGAATGAGCCATGGACATGCCATATATGATTTTGGGTTAGGGTGAACTACTTTAGCCACCTAACCCGCTGTGCTGGGTTGCTCATGCCAAATTTGCGAAATACCATCAGAAACGTTGAATTTATGTTTTAATTTCACTTTTACTATTTATAATAAGTTTAGTTTGAGTTTAACTCTTTATCTGTTGGGCTTTAGGAGTTGTGCCCAACATGAAAAGTAATTAGAATAATTAGGAGATTAGCATGGTCGAGCCATATATGACACTATTTTTGGCCGAAAACCATAAGATCTAGTGGAAATCATGACCATATGTATATAATAAGTTTACTATTTATAGTAAGTTATGATTTATTTAAAGAGTTGTAAACTCATTTTTCATCATCAATAAAATTATTTCAGATAGTTTAGAATTATTTCTATTTTCTCATTCACGAGGTTTTCCCGTGAGGAGTCCGAAAAGGTTTTGTGGATTCAAAACAATTATTCCTATGAGGAAGACGGTGCTCGCCCTCTTCATTTGAGAGATAAGGCACCCATGCAACTTGCTCGACAAATGCCTGAGATCATGGCCAATCATATGGGGGAGATCCCTGACTCGATGAAGCCTCATGCAAGTAATCAATACGACCACATGCCATCTAACAAAAAGAATAATTGCTAGCAAAAATTTAGCCAATCGAAAGTATAGAAAGGCAAAAAAAAGATACCAAATTGGGCACTTCTAACTGTCTTATTATCAAATCCGGCCCATCCAATGGCCGGATCACCAAATTAGGCCAACTCAATGGCCGAACCTCTCAATCAGGCCCATTCAACATTCCGATCATCAAATCTCACCCATCCAATGGTTGGATCACTGAATTGGGTTAACTCAATGGCCAAACCTTTTAATTGGGTCCATCCAACTATCTAATCATCAAATCTGCCTCATATGATCGCCACCTAAACTCCAATCCAGGCTGGAATTTGATACAGGGCAGCAATCATACCCAAAATCACCATTCAAGGCTAAGAAAAGCTAATGCAATGGTTAAGATCACCAAAAAGGAGGAGACCAACAAGATTGCTTTAGACAGGTGCCATCTGATAGAGTTTGAAAATATTGACCCTTGATTTGTTATTGCTATCTTAGAAGAATATATACAAGTATATAGAATCTATACTAGAAAGGAAAGCTAAAAATAAGTGTAACTGTTACAAAAATTTTGACTCGTGA
Organism: Magnolia officinalis; assembly: GCA_021015155.1. NCBI lineage: Eukaryota > Viridiplantae > Streptophyta > Magnoliopsida > Magnoliales > Magnoliaceae > Magnolia > Magnolia officinalis. The sequence goes on along the minus strand of JAJHSJ010000017.1, from coordinate 2,087,294 downwards.
TTTGCCTAGCTGTCACGAAAACTTTCTAGCTATTACACGCAACTGTTCAGCCTAATAATCAGCTAGTTGTTATACGCAGATGTTCAGCCTAATAATTAGCTAAGAGTGATCTTGTGCTTGATTTGAGGAGTCCTCCGTTATACGCCCCCGCAAGATGGAACTGCCATCGGCTAAGCCAATCTTGTGTTTGAGAGAATCTGTGCGGTGTCGTGACAATGGTTTTGTCAGTAAATCCGCGAGCTGATCTTGAGTGTTGACGTGATGAACATTGAGAATGCCACGTTGAACCATATCACGAACAAAAAATAGATCAATCTGAATATGTTTCATCCAAGAATGCTGCACTGGATTAAAACTGAGGTGAGTTGCACCCAAATTATCACATAACAGTTTCGGTGAATCTTTCATTGGTAACCGAGTTCTGTGAATAGTGATAGCAGCCACACAGTTTCTGAAGCCGCATTTGCAAGGGATCTATATTCAGCTTCGGTCGACGATCTTGCTACAACTCTTTATTTTTTTAAACTCCAAGATATGGGGTTTGATCCAAGAAAGTAGATGTATGCGGATGTGGATGTACGATCATCAAAATTGCCCGCCCAATTAGCATCAGAGTATGTTGTGAGAGCAAAACTAGAATTTTTGTTGATGTGGATGTCATGAAAGATAGTTTGCTTCAAGTAGCGGATGAGTCTCTTTGTAGCTGCCCAATGAGTTACTGTGGGGTAGTGCATAAACTGTGAGAGTTTATTTACGGAGAAACAAATGTCTGGATGAGTGAGAGACAAATATTGAAGACTGCCAATGACACTTCGAAACTCGGTACTATATATCAAAAGATGTTGTACCATCAACCAACTTTAGAGTTGTGCTTGTGGACAGCGGAGTGGAAACTTCTTTAGCACCTGTCATGTTGGTTTTAGATAGGAGGTCCCAAATATATTTGTGTTGTGAGAGGAAGAGACCTGATGGAGTAGAAATAACTTCCATACCCAAAAAAAGTGAAGTTGGCCCATGTCCTTTAAAGAGAATCGAACATCAAGTTGGTCAATGATATGAGACACAAAGTGCATGTCACTGCCAGTGATAACTAGATCATCCACATATACCAATAAATAGCATGAGACATAATTGTGGCAATATATGAACAAGGAGGAGTCCGCTTTTGAATTTTGAAAATCAAGATTCATGATTGCCAATTTTAGTGCCGAGTACCAGGCTCGAGGAGCCTGTTTGAGGCCATAGATGGCCTTATTTAACCCGCAAACATGGTTAGGTTTTGAGGCATCTTTGAATCCCGGGGGTTGGACCATGTAGACGGTTTTAGTAAACTCTCCATGCAGAAATGCATTGTTGACATCAAGTTGTCTCAAGGGCCATCCTTGCATAACAACATCTGTCAAAACAGTGCGAATAGTAGCGTGCTTTACAACAGGGCTAAAGGTTTCCTTATAGTCCAATCCAGGACGCTGATGATAGCCTTTAGCGACAAGCCTTGCTTTAAAGCGATCAACAGACCCATCAGCTTTGCGTTTTACACGAAAGACCCATTTGCAACCCATTGATTTACAGTTATTTGGTGGGGGAACCAGTTCCCATGTACCATGGCTCATGAGCGCAGTGAGTTCTTCTGACATTGCTATTCTCTAGTGTGTTTCACAGAGTGCTTGACCCACACAACTTGGTTCAATGGTATTTGGAATGGGATGTTTGGTTGTGGAATGCAATTGTTTGGGTTTATAGATGTTGTTCATCGACCGAGTGGTCATGGAGCGGGGGCGGGTAATTTGTGGTGCAGGTAAGTCATAGAGAACAGAGTCTATATTTCGGAAAGTAGAAGAAGAGGAAACAGAGGCGTTACCTGGAGGTGATGCAGAAGTAATATCCCCTGCCGAAGTCACTGGTGGAGGTTGTGGTGGAGATGAGGCGTTGATGAGTGGAGCAGCTGCCGAGGACGACGAAGACTCTGGGTTGTCGTGAGGACCATTTTGGTTTTCGTCGAAGAGGACATGTCGAGAATGATATATTCTTTTGATTTTTGGATCAATGCATTTGTATGCATTTTGGGCTGAAGAATAGCCCATGAACAGACAGGGAATGACTTTGGTTTGAAGTTTGTTGGTATTGTAAGGCCAGTGATCAGTGGAAAGCATAGACAACCGAACTTTTTTAACTTGAGATAATTTGGTGGTTGTTTAAATAATGCCTCAAATGGTGATCTGTTGTGTAGAAGAGGTGTTGGTTGACGATTAATAAGGTATGCAATAGTGGAAAAAGCATGGGGCCAATAAATCAAGGATAATGAAGCATCATGTAATAGTGTGAGGTCTGTTTCCACAAAGTGATGGTGATGACGCTCGGAAACACCATTTTGCTGTGGTGTATGGGGGGCAGTCGTGTAATGGCTTATTCCGTGGATAGAAAAATATTTTTTTAAGGCAACAAATTCACCACCATTATCCGAGTAAATGCTTTTGATTTTTGATTGAAATTTGGTTTCAACGAGATGTTTAAATTGAGGAAATATGATGCTAACACTAGATTTTGTTTCCATAGGATAGAACCAAATATATTTTGTGAAATGATCAACCAAAATCAAATATTAGAGGGATCCGTCAATGCCAACAGAATTGGAGGGGCCCCAAACATTAGTATAACTTGAGTCAAGTGGTGCATGACTTTGAAGACTAGTGGGCCGAAATAGTTGTTTGTGTGCTTTATTGACTGAACAAGAAGTACATAGTTGAGAAACTTTTTCTTTTATTATTAGAAGAGAAAAAGAGTTGACAAGTTGATGAACTATTTTATGAGACGGGTGTCCAAGACGTTTGTGCCACCCATCAATGGATGTCCGTTCATGCACGTTTGCAACCATTTTTGGAGAAGATTTCACCATTGACTCCGGTAGGGTGTAAACTCCATTTTCACATGCACCTTTGAGTAGAACCGTCCCCGTGGTCTGATCCTTAACAAGAAAAAAAGAAGGATGAAATTCAATAAAAACATAGTTTTGAGATGTAAAATGATGGGCGGAAATAAGATTTTTTCGTATATGAGGAACACAAAGGGTGTCATTTAAATGAAAGGTGTGGGTGGGTGAGTGAAGAACCAATGAACCAATGTGTGAGACATGCAAACCTGAACCATCACCGATTACAACCTCGTCAGTGCCATCATATTCAGAAAGAACTGATAAATTAGCCAAATCACCGGTGATATTGTGGGATGCTGCCGAGTCAATAAGCAATTTTGTGTCATGGGTTGGTGATGTTGAGGCACGGTTTGCCGTTGCTGCAGAGAACTGCACACAAGGACAATATTTTGCAATGTGACCCAATTGATCACAAAGTTGGCATTTTGGGGTGTAACGACGCTATCTAGCGGGCTTGTTTTTTCTATTGTCTCGTAGGCCACCATTGTTTCGGTACTGGGCCAAAGGAGAGTTTTGTTGTTAAGATCCATTGTTACGGCCATACCCATTTTGTTTTGAGAAGCCTTTAGAGTTGTGACCTCCAGAAGAAGAGGTGGGACCAGGTCGTTGATTGAAGTAATTGGCAGAGGTGACCAACTGCTGAGATGTGGCTTCAAGACATTGCAAGTAGGCATCGTGACCTACGAGAAGGTCATGTAATTCCTCGAATGTGAGTGGGTGTTCCCGTGCGTGAATGGGGGCTGCGATTTCGCGGAAGTCAGCTCTCAGTCCATTTAGGATGTAGAGCGTAAGATCATCTTCAGAGATAGGATGATCAATGAGGGAAATTTCATTTGCAAGAGATTTGACGGTATGCAGGTATTCTTGAACCTTCTGATTGCCCTTCTTTATCAAGGTGAGTTCCTCTTTAAGCTGTATCGCATAGTGCGGGATTTACTCGCATACATGGTGTATAATTTTTTCCATGCTTCTTGAGAGGTTTTGGCAATGGAAATGAATGGTGTTATAGTGGTGGTCGTTGAAGCCAAAATAATATTGAGGATAAGCTTATCTTGTCTTATCCAGTGGGTTCTTTGAAGGATGGAAATAGAGGGCTCATTGGGGTTGGGACAGGGTTTATCACTAGTAATATAATCAAGTAGATTATACCCAATGAGGAGGGCTTCGAACTGGGCACGCCATTGAGGGAAGGTTGAGGGTGTGAGTTTTTCATTTATTTGGCCAGTAATATTAAGAGCAATAAGAGGGATATCTGTTGGAGATGGTGGAGTTGTGATCGGGGTATGGGTATTTTCAGTGTTTGGGATCGAGTTCTCGTGGGAGGAAGGCTCGTTTGATACCATAATAGAGTTTTTAAAATATTGACCCTTGATTTGTTATTGCTATCTTAGAAGAATATATACAAGTATATATAATCTATATTAAAAAGGAAAGCTAAAAATAAGTGTAACTGTTACAAAAACTTTGACTTGTGATTTGCCTAGCTGTCACAGAAACTTTCTAGCTGTTACACGTAGCTGTTCAGCCTAATAATCAGCTAGCTGTTACATGCAGATGTTCAGCCTAATAATCAACTAAGAGTGATCTTATGCCTGATTTGAGGAGTCCTCCGTTATACCATCGAGCCATAGTAAATCATATGTAGACCATGGGACAATTGGCCTGAACTCCTAATGTCAGCCCAGATGTCTCGTATCTAATGTCACAATTACGCTTCAAATAACGAAAAGCATTAGCTCAGCTGCGATACTAAGCGCGAAGCCCCACATGGCAGAAGAATAACTTGGAGAGACTCTATTCAGGGGCATTTGTTAAGATAGGCATGTTGTAACGCGAGAAATTCGTAAAACCATAGAATGCGCAGAAAACTACCCATTACCCACATCCATCTCCAGGTGATCCCATAGGACTGTATATGCATCATAATCAATTTCTCTAATTTAAATGGTTACTCTCATAAGGTCATAGAATGTGCAGGGGTTCTAACCACTTTAAATTCCAACCAATCAGTATCTTTGATGTATTCATATCAGTCACGATGTGGACAAGTTGCAATTTAATGGCTCGTAAAGCTATAGAAAGTGTAGGGAGAAATCACAACGTCTTCCTTAATGATCAAGTGACATTCGGGTTAGTCCTTGACTAAGTGGGTATTTTGATCAAGCTACTATTGTAAGCTAAGAAACAATCGCACCATCCTAAAAGGTGGGGTGTTCACTTGCTTTCGTATTCGGTTGTCAACAATATCTGTGAAAGAGAGGTATCTATAGACACCCCACCTGAATCACACAAACACTACTCTAGAACTGCTAGTTGGGTTTTGATAAAACCACACCTAGCCTCCTTAATCACCATCGAATGACCAAGCGAACTTAGAATTAGTAGAACCCTTGGTCCATCCCCAGTAATTATACCGGATCCTACGATTGCCAACTCCCGATCCTGCAATAGGAGCTCTTAGGCAACTCTTTCCAAAACTCACTGTCCTAACTCCTTTCGGTAAAACTGCACTTATCTGCCAAAGGAACCCTTGAAAACCCACTCAAAAGGGATATTCAGGCCAATCTTCCTCCCAAAGAGGATGAACGACTTGGATTCCCTAACACTGGCCTTTAGGAGCTAAGAAAAGCCATGAAAAACTGAAAGGAAAGGAGGAAAACACTACTATTGGACCAAAATTGAGAGGAAGCAAACATCGGCTAGCCATTGGCCGACAGCCAGTTGGTACCCCTTTGTGCTGACCGAAGATTTCGATATCTTTTGACAAATCTAGTATTACAAAATTTTACCCAGTGTCTGAAGTTGCATGGATAGTCTAAATTAAACAAAACTACAGCTATGCGTGAAAGCTTAGCGAAGCTTAAAATTATGGCTAAGTCCTGAAGATGAGTAGAGTGATGCGAATAGGACTACTTAACAATTCTTTATCTAATTAAATATTTTATCAATTTAAAGAAACAAAAATAAATATAAGTAATTGAGAAATTAGTTTATTTAAATGAGATGTGAAACATTAATTGTGTGCGCTTATAAATTAAGTGCCTAACATATACTTCTAATATGTATCTCTACGAACTAAACAAATTCAAATAGAAATAAGAATAGATAGAAATGCATCCATATAAGCCAATCATAAACACAACGATATATAATGGTTCGACTAATTGCCTAGTTCACTCTCGGTGAATGCACTCTCCTCGAGTGTAGTAGATTTCACTATATCAAATGTTTTCAATATGTTCACTTCTAACCTTTACATACATACACTCCTTTCGAAGGCCTACGTAAGGTCTTTTACATGTACAGTCCTGTCAGATGCCTACACAAGGACTTACACAAGCGTACACTCTCGTTGGAGGCCTATACATGGACTTATACACGTATACTCGAGTCGGAGGCTTATACGATGACTTAATCGAGTTTCGGTAACAAACACTATACTCAATCCTATATAAGAAAACAATATGTGTAGTCTAAAATAACAACCTAATTACTTATTAAATTGAGTCTCGTTGATACGCCTTCTTACGATGCTTCTTCTCTTTTTGAAATCGTTTCTTTCCTGCTTCCCCATTCTTTAATGCGGATGCTTCAGGTCTTATAGTTAACTACCTTTCATATCATGTACATATGACGCTATTACGGCAATGTAAAGATAAATGAATCTCCTACAACTATGGGATAATTATTTTTCAATTAGTAATTCATATAGATGAGTATTTCGAAGGATTTAGACAACGGTTTACCTATAAATTTATGTCTAATCTTTAGAAAATAGATGAATTCATGCACACCTTCGTAATAAAACTTACAATTATCAATTACACACATTTCCTAACACCTACACATGCCACATTGCACTTAGACCCATGGCCTCAAACACCTACACATGCCACATTGCACTTTGACCCATGGCCTCAGTGTTAATATGGTACATTGTCTACCATCGAGCCATGAGTAGGGACCTGCTCACTTGCGCACTTGGTTAAAGGATAGATTAGAAACATTAAGTAAGAAAAGTAAGCAACATAAGGATTTTATCAATTTTTTTTTTTTAAAAGTTGGTCTATTAAGCCCAAGGTTTAACTAATTATCAATTTTTTTAGGGTCACGGTGTAACCAAGTTTTTTTTCCTATTGCCCTTCGGCCTACGAAGCTAGGCCCGGTTGGGCTTGGTTTGAGGTCAAGCCTTCAATGTCCAGTTTAGCTGGGTTTAGCCCAAATCGAATCTAAGATGCGAAAGTATTTGAAAAGAAAATTCATTATCATGTGATTAAAATGTAGTAATCTCTATTTTTAAAAATTAATAAAAAAAAACCTTTCCAACTTCTCATTTCTTAATAAACAAATTAAAAAGGGTTAACCAGCAATTTTTTTTTTTTTTAAAAAAAAAAAAACTGAATATTGGACATCCAAACAACTATTTGGTTTCCTGGATATTTATTGGAAGGGTAAAAGTGAAAAATAGCAACGGCCTTATTTCGAGTAACAAGTGTCCAACAGTCAGAGGTTAAGATTGTTCAGTGAATCTGATTTTTAGACTGTAATTTAGTCACTTTTGGATCAATAACTTAATCAATTAGTTTAAGTTAGTAGTAGTGAAATGTACCATTTCTAAGTGCCGGCGTATTGAGTGTCATGGTCAGCCAGAGTATCAAACAACTCTGGAAAATAAAAATAAAAAATAAAAAGTAATATGAGATTGGTGTAATTAGTGTTATTAACCCCTCAATAATCAAAACATACAATCGTATAATACAGATCACATCGAAATATTTTCAATATTCCAATTTTGCCCCTAATCTTTCAGTTAGGACCCCAACAGCTCATGTACATGACTTTCTTAAGCGATTCTTCCGACTGCTTCATTTTCTCATCTCCAGCTATTCTCATCCTCTCCGAAATCATCACCATTGAAGAAGAAGAAGAAGAAGATTCAGAGAGATGGAGAGGGTCTGTGGGCTTGCGTGTAAGATCGGATGCTCTTCTTCGCATGTTGATGGAGAGATCTGAGACCATAATTCCATCTGCAAAACCCCATCTGATCTTTCAAGGCTTCAACGGCTCCTACGCTCGCTGCTATCATCCAAGCTCTGCTCGGGTAACTCATCTTCTCTCTATGTAGGAATGAGTTTTTCTTTTATGAGAAGGGTAGTGGATTGTGAATGTTTGGATGAGATAAGCGATGGGTAGATGGGGTCATTTTATAGAGAGAGAGAGAGAGAGAGAGAGAGAGAGGTGTTGGTTGGTGAGAAAACCGTAGGCGTTTTATGGTGGTATGGAAAAACTGGGTTCGCTTTTCCCAGATACCAGCGGCTTTTCTCCACTAAAAAAGGGAGTCTGTGTGCGGCGTCGCAAGTTGGAATGTTGCTTACGTGTGCGGCAATTCATGGAAACGGATTGGCTACTCCCCCTGACACCAGCCCTGGGGCTGATGGTCGGTGCTCTGTGGGCCCCACAATGATGTATGTGTTTCATCCATTCCGTTCATACATTTTTACCGATCATTTTATGGCTTGGTCCCAAAAATGAGAGGTATATAAATCTCAGGTGTACCACACCACATGAAAGAAATAGTGGTTGGATATCTATCATTAAAATCCTCCTAAGGCCCACTGTACTGTTTATTTCACATCTAATATGTTGATTAAGTCATAGAGGCCCAGATGAAGCGAAAAAACAAAAATCATCTTGATCTGAAACTTTTATGGCCACATAATTTTTTTTAATGGTCGACGCTTACTCAACACTGTTTCATGTAATGTGGTCCACTTAAGATTGGGATATAACTCATTTTTAGTCTCATACTGTAAAATGATCCGTAATAATAGATGGACGGCATGGATGAAACACATACATCATGGTGGGTCCCACGGAGCACCGACCATCAGCCATTGGCTGGTGTCAGGGGGAGTAGCCAATCCGCATCCGCAATTCATCCACTTGGCCGCGTGGCACGCATGCAGGCTCAGATCATCCAAGTTGCGGTGGGTCCGTTTTAGATGCTGCGTAGTCCGACCGTTGCATTTCAAATCATGCACGTGTCTGTGGACAGGAATAGTATGATATTATGAGGCCCATGGGCAGGAAGCGGATTGGATGGTGACACCGGCCCGAGATTTAGATGTTTTATATCCACACGGTCCATCCACCTTTTCTACCTCATTTTACGGCATAAGCACGAAAATAAAGAAAATAAAAGTAGATCAAAGCTCAAGTGGGATCAGATTATAGATTTACACTGTACTAGGCCAGGAGGAAGCTTGAGATTCGTCAAGCGCGCTTCTCTCCATGTTATCCCAAGGGATCTTAGCCCTTTTATCTGATCAAATCCTGCAAATCTATATTCCAGGAGTCCGCCCCACTCCGGATTCTGATGTTCAACTTCTTCAACTTGTCCAATCTTGCCAACTCGCCCAACTTACATTGATCACAGCTCACAGAGCCGCAGAACACGAACCCCTTCAGCACCTTGAGATCTGATAGGGAACCAAGCCCCTTTGGCATGTGTTCGAGCATGTAACAGTCTGATACATCCAAGTGGGTCAGCTTCTCTAGCCATTTTATCCCCCCTGTCAATTCCTCCAGGTCTTGGCATCCATTGAGATCCGAGATCTCCAGATTCCGTAGCGCCCTAATCGAACTCGGCAGCTTCTTGATCTTAGAGATGCCTCTCAGGCTCAGGTATCGTAAGTGCACTAAAGCACTTAGCCTATCTAAGATTTGAGGCTCTTCAATCTCAATGCAGTGGTCTATGTATTTTGGTTCTTCCACCTCCATGTGATCTTGGGTGGAGCCCCTCCAATTCCCTAGTTGCAAAACAACTAGGGTTTTCAACTTCATCATGGATTTGATACCGAAATTCAATTTCAGATGCTTCACGTTTATGTTGAACAGCGTTAGCAAGGTGGGTTCTTTCAGTTTCAGGCAATACTCTTCGTCGAGCTGCCTGTCTTTGTTCTTGGTCATTAAGCATGCACGACGGGCTTTGGAGGGAGATGAAGATGGCATATCTGATTCATTCAAGTTGAAGAACTCTTCCTTCCTGGACAGTGCGATGATCATCCGATGGATCGAAGGGTGCAATTTGCACCGAAGGATGTTCGGCCGGTGTCTGTTGTAGATACGGTGGATGAAGTCGCGGTCCACTAGCTCTTTGAAGCAATCTTCCCAAACCTCCTCAGAGGTCTTTTCTTCTTTTGCCATCACGAACCACTCTCCAATCCACCAATAAATCAAGACTCTCTTCTCGATATCGGCATCCATTGGGAAGATAGAGAAGCATAGCATGCACAGTTTCAGTTGCTCGCGTAGGCTGTTGAATTCATCCTCCTTACTCTTGATAGTTGCCTCTTCCTGCGCTGTGTCCATCTTCGGCCATTTAGACTCCAATTCTACATCTCCAGCTGCCTTTCACTTTCCTTTAGAGGCTGAACCTTGATATCGTGGCCCGTTAGGTGTTAGATTCCTCTGACAAGCCTCCACATTTGTCTTTATACCTTCCATTTCCTTCATCTTCTCCTCCAACTTCTTCTTATCATGTTCCATCGCTTCAGCATTTTTGTCGATGCCTTCAATGGTTTCCAGACGTTCAATGATATCTTGAGCTTCTCGGGTTATCTCTCTGAGCTGGTAATTCACAGATCGTTCATACCATGTGAAGATCTCCAATATTTCTTGACGAACAAACGCCATTTTCCTTTGTTTGGCGGTCATCTTGCTAACCATTGTCATCTTCTCCGGTTGCGAGGATTGAAGGATAATGTATGTATTTGTGTTTTGTTATACCCTGCAAGCCAAGCACAAAGGAACCAAGAAAATTCTCAATATTGTATGTATGGCGATTATGGAATTTTTAGGCTTTATTGTGTGGGTTTCCAAAGAAGATACTTCTTATTTTCCTATTGTTAGCAACGCAAAGAATCGCTTCAAGAAATAGCCAAGCAAAGAATTATTTGAAACTCTGGCAACGTTTATGATTCATACTCAATTAAAAGAATTGCACAACTGGCATGTTCTAATTCAATTAAACTTACCGTTAGACATACTTTCTTTAAGCAGGACCTGGATAGCCTACTGGACGGTTCTCTGTGGCCCCACCATGTGTTTTTATCCATGCGGTCCATCCATTTTATCGGATCATTTTTGGGCTCATTACTAGATCGCATGAGACTAAAAATGAGTTGAATCCTCTACTTGCCACCAACAGAAATTGCCTGTTTACAATATGATTGGGTCACATTATCGCAACCACATTTAATGTAGCATTGCCAATGATGTCAGCCATGATGCGGACCAATCACAATGCAGGCAAATAGAAAATCCTTATTCATGGCAAGTAGAGGTTCCAGATTCTCCAAAAATGAGGGGGATCCAAATATAAGGTGGCCACCCCACAGGAAATAGCGATGATTGAAGGCCCACCATTAAAATTTTATTAGCGATCATAAAATTAGTTTTGTATTAAGCCAATATTTGTGTTTTCCCATGCCGTCGACGACATGATGAAGGAGCGATTCAAGGATTACCGCACTAGGTTACACCGGCAGTACAAGCGGTGCGTGAGCCACGAGGAGGCCGTACAGTCCGCACCGCTGCACGTGATCGATGGGGACTGGCGGATACTCTGTGATAGGTTTTCGTCTGATTCTTTTCAGGTAATATTTACATATTTACGATATCTTAGCGTAATAATTAATTTCGCAATTAATAATAATGTATTATGAATAATGTGTTCAGAAAAGGAGCAAAATAAATTCTGACAACAGAGGAAAGTTATAAGTGAACCATGTACCTGGTTCAAAGTCATTCGTACGACTTCGTCACGACATGGTAAGAAAGTACTGGTAATTATTACGTTTATATATTCTTTCAATGCATTTATATTAACTCTATTGTCCTTTCGATTGTGTAGCGAGATTCCGTCACTGGCCAGGAACCCGGACCAGTAGACTTCTACAAAGGGACTCACTGTCGGCGGACGACGGATCTTGGGTACATCCCAGAGCCAGCGAGATTTGGTAAAATCCTTACATTGTAAAATAATTGCATTAAATTATAATAATGTCATTTATTATGAAAATTCATATGTTTTCATTACAGGAGGAGATGAACACCTTACGCAGTCAGCCCACTCCCGATGGTACTCAGTGGAGTGAGTCAGAGATCCTGAGTCAGGTGCTTGGCACCCGTTCTGGATATTTGCGTGGGTTTGGCCATGGTGTCAAGCTCATAGCACCCGCTAGAGCTGCTTCCAGCCGATCCATCGTCGTTGGCGAGAGCGTCGTACGCCGAGCTGATACCGCAGAGAGAGAGGTTCAACAGCTACGGGTCATCGTCGATGACATCAAAGATCAGTTGGACAAGCAGAGGGAGGAGCAGGAAAGGAAAATGATAAGGAGCTGGCGAGGAGAGGGAGGAGCAGGAGAGGAAGATGGATGATCATCTGGCGAGACAGACGGAGGAGCAGGAAAGGAAGATGGAGGATCATTTGGCGAGGCAGAGGGAGGAGTAGGAGAGGAGGATGGAGGATCATCTGGCGAGGCAGAGGGAGGAGCAGGAGAGGAAGATGGAGGAGATGCGGGCGGACCATGAGCGACGGATGATGCATATGTTAGAGGCTTTCCCTGCACGCTTACCCACCGATGCTCCACCACCTCCGCCTTCATCTTCGTAATTTTTTTTATATTTGTTTATTATGTTAAGTTTATATGTATTAATGCGTGAATGAAGTGATGCGGATAAGATTGTTTGTGTTTGAATAATGTAGTTTATGTTTGGGTTTGGGTTTGGCTAGATGTGAATGTGAATATGAGAAATATATTATATAACAGGTGTATATAGGATGAATATGATGAAATTATTGTTAACAGGTGTATATCAGGAATTTTGTGCGGAATTTTGAGCTGTATACTAAAAAAAAAAAAGACATTTAGCAACGAAAAATTTCGTCGCTAAAAGTGGAACGATTTTTTTGTCGGATTCTTAAAATGTGAAATGCTATAAGTGGTTTTGCGTGCAAATTTTGTGCAAAAGTCTGGAAATTTTGTGCATAAAAAAGTAACGAAATTTCTGCGAAAATTTTTTTTCTTGCGAAACGTTTTTTTTCAAAATTTTCGCTGCTAAAGTCTTGGAATTTTGGTTTTTAGGCAGCGAAGGTTTCGGTGCTAAAAATTGTTGGAAAAATTATTTGGCGCGGCGAAAATTTTCGCTTGCAACGAAAAATTAGCGATGAAAATGTTTGATTTGGCGGCGAAAAGTTTCGCTGCTAAAACGAAATTTCGGTTAGAAGTTTTTTCTTTGCTGCGGTGAAAAATTTTCGCTGCTAAAGTCTTGGAAATTTTGGGCAGCGAAAATTTTCGGTACTAAAAATTCTTTGGAAATTATTTGGCGGCGAAAATTTTCGCTGCTACAAGTGTTTGGAAATTTTTTGGCGATGAAAATTTTCGCTGCTAAAACGTCTTGGAACTTTTTTGGCGGTAAAACTTTTCACTGCTAAAAGTCTTGTAATTTCTGGATTTTTTTTTTTTTTGCAGCGAAAATATTCGCTGCTAAAAGTCTTGCAAGTTGTTTGTTTTGCCGGTGAAAAGTTTCGCTGTTAAAAGTCCTGAAAATTTTTTTGGCAGCGAAAATTTTTGCTACTAAAGGTCTATTTAGCGATGAAAATTTTCGTCGCTAAAAAGCTTGCATTTAGCGGCGATTTGAATTTTTCGCTGATAAATGCCTTGTACATCGGTCTTTTAGTGACGAATTTGGCGACGAAAAGTTTCGTCGCTAAAAGTATTTAGCTGCGAAAACTTGACTTTTAGCGACGAAAATTTCCATCGCTAAAAGTGGTGTTTGCTGTAGTGAAAGTTTTGTATTAAGCCAATATTTGTGTTTTCCCATCGTCCACGTCTTGGTGGCCTAATTTACAGTTGGATGGCAAATAAACATTACAGTGGGCGCTGGGAAGTTTTTAATGATGATTGTTTCAGTCACCACTATTTTCCCGTTGTATATATGGTCCACCTCATATTTGGATCTGCCTCAATTTTGGACTCATGCTCTAAAATAATAATTCAAAATGGATGGATGGCTTGAACAAAACATATACTGTGGGGCCCCCGGAGCACCGTCAAGTAGCCATGTCGCTGTGGACAATGTCGATACGATATGTCAACAATTGTAAAATTAAATTCATTCAGCCATCTTAATTAACCTCCTCTATTCAATATTCATGGACACTTACTAGTTGGTATAGGACCATTTTTAATGTACAATAAACATCCAACACCTGATCATGCTCAAATGATCAAATAGGCTTAGTTTTGGTTCATGATAGATGGAAGTCATAATTTGGACCTCTTAGTTTGAATTACTTGCATGCCACATTTGCTGTTTCTTAGCAATTTCTAAGCGCACGTATATCATCCATGACACTCATTCAGAGTATCAAAGCTTTCCTTGATATGGGGTAAAGAGTTTCCTTTTATTACTCCTTTCCTGACTGTGGGTTTCTCCCCAGCTCAAGTAAAGGTCTACTCTCTCTCTTCTCTTCTCTTGCTTGGACTGTGGGCCTCCCTTGTATTCTTTGGGCTGGGTACTCTTTTATAATATATATATAATATATATATATATATATATATATATATATATATATATAAAAGAATATCTTTTTTTTTTTTTTTTTTTTTTTTTTTTTAGGTAACAATCACTCTATCAAAAGTCATCGCACATATAAATTCCTGCAAATTAAATCCAACTTTACAAATTGTACAGATGATTTACGTCTTCCTGCAGACGCTCATCTTCATCATTATCCACCTCATCATCATCTAAGCCTTATTCCAACTAATAGTGTTTAGTGACATGAATCCTTTTCCATCATTCCACTTTATCATGGGCCATAACTTTAGTTACACTTAAAAGTCTTTTCTTACCATTAAGTCTTCCTACAGATGCTAAGACGCAAATTACTGAATAGTAAACAATCCTCCTACCAAAAAAGATTTAACCTTAACTATTTTCCCAATGTAACAAAGTTGGTGAGGGTTTCATCCATTGTCCCACAGTGGGATGCACAAATTTTAAGTGTGGCCCGTAATGGAGCTAACAGCCTGAATCAAGGGTACGTTTAGGTCCGTGTCTATTTCAGTCCAACTCTTAAGCAATTCGCAACAAACTTTGAAGGACGAGGCCGCTCCTCTGTCCTCTTTCTCCTCATACACCACAACCTTGAGTATAGAGCCTCCCCTTCAAGAAATGAACCAACTTGAATTCCACATGTCCAATGATAGCTTTCTTCTCATGATGGTCACTGTTCTGATGATGCTGATGACATCCATCTGCCTCTGGGCTATTACCACCTTCATCGCTATCTTCACCATTTTCTTCATGGATATTTGATGATGCTCCTGACCTCACCGCATGTGAATGTTTGGAAGCCGATCTGTGATATTTAGTACGCCTCTTGATCGGATTGTAGTTAATTGATAGATGCCTAATAAAATGAAGCTGATCACCATCCATAACTCCAAATGTCTGAAGAGATTCCTTATCATTGATTAATTTTTTGCCTTCATAAGATAAACAAAAATGGCCCCACACATGAGACCAAGAAATCTGGTCTTCGCCCTCCTTGGGTGACTGTCTAAAAACCTCCTCAACCGCTTGCTTAAGTTGCAAAACCGAGGCTGTCCTCGAAATCTGAACCTCGAAGCAAGAACCGTCCAATTTGAGGACAGAGAGCTTGAGGAGCTGCTGAGGGAGCTTATGGTAGGAGAAACTACGGCGATTATGATATGGCGACGGGCGAGGATATCATTATCATCATCATCGCCGTCCCTGTTGACGGATGCCAAAGGGGTGCAGCTTCGACAACGCCGAACCTGAGAAAAGCTTCGCATAATCTCTCCTCCTTTCCAAACGCTCTCTTCCCCTTTCCTTTTTCTTTCTTTCGGGATCAGACGACAGAGGCTATTTGAGATTGAAGGAAAGAGAAAGGAGATGCTTGAGACAGAAGAGCACGTATTCCTTTAGAAGGTGTCCGTACTTTTAAAAAAAAAATTATTTCTTTCGTCTTTGTGATTTGGGGTGGGTTCGCGAAGAAGGTAGAAAGAGGATTGCAGAGAAAGTATAAAAGAATATCTTATTTTTAAAGGAAAGCTTTTCAAAATCTGCTTCCATCTTTACAAGGCAAACAAAAGGGAAGCCAAGCATTCGTGCCAAAGACGTCTGGTATAGTAACTTGCGGACTATACTGAAGTTATTATTTCGTAGTACCCCAGTTGGGCCATCTATGAGAATGAATATTAGAACCATTCAAAAGTACGATTTGCTACAGACGGCCATAGCTATTTGATTTTACTGACTAAAAAACCATGGAATGGGCAAATGTTTATATTAAGGTCTATTTTCTTGAATGGTTGACATTCCTCCTACAAGGAAATTGGACCATCCATGACCTACTCAGCATCAGGCCAAGGTCATGAAGTGCAAATTTCTTATAATATTTTCTAAAATCCCCAACAATCTCTCATTGCAGTTTACCATTTAGGCACTATGGCAAGCATTGTATCAGTCATCAGCAAGCAAGACGTCTCACATGCCACCCCATGTGCCAACATGGCAGCATACAAGATCCAAACCGTCCATCAATTAATGGGTCTCACATCTAGATGCCCTTGCCCAAAATGGATGTATGAAAAATGCTTGGCCATTTTTTTGCCTAAGCTATTCTTTTGTTTCTAACATTGTGGACGATTTATTAGGTGATGATGAAGGGAAAACACAAATGGTAGCCTTGTTGAGAAGTGGAACCACATCTGGGGTCGCCCACGACCAGTCGAGGTTGCGCGGATTTCGTGTTGCAAGTCCTTTCGCAACTGGGATGCGAAAGAAGTTTCGCGGATTTCGTGTCGCAAGTCCTTTCGCAACTGGGATGCGAAAGGAGTTTCGCGGATTTCGTGTCGCAAGTCCTTTCGCAACGGATGGGATGCGGAAAGGGAAGTTGCCAAAACTATAAATTGGGGTCCTAGGGCTATTCTAGGTTAAGGTGAATTTTAGGAAATTATTCTGAGGTGTGAGCAAAGGATTTTCTCTGTACTTCCAAGGGAGAGGTTAGTAATTGCCTTGTAATCTTCGTTTCTCTTCATAGTAGATTTTGAATCCGTGGTTTTTTACCATTAGTTTGGGTTTTCCACGTATATTTGTCTTGTGGTTGTTTTGGATTGCTTTGATCTATTTCTAGTTTATATTTCTTCCTGTCTATCGTTTGTGGGTGAGGCCTTAGATTGGATCTAGGCTCACTGCGTTGTTGGTGTGTGTAACGCCCCGAACTTTTCGATGCTCGGGCATCGAAAGTCCTCGGGCGTTACCATAAGATTCAACGTGACATATACATGTGTACGATACCAATCCAACTATTCTAGCCTTACATTCTTGCCCTGACATAAACATAACCATTGGGGATGATCTTCATCCATAAATCAAGCCATCTGACCGTTGAATTTCAAGACAAGCTCACCCATCACGTGATTTGACGTAAGTACTTTCCTTAGATGACGTGACGAATAACTCCCTATCCATAATGATTTAGATATACGTTCTTTTGTAAGAACTGCTTAGAAAAGTGTTTATAACCATGTGGAGTGATTAGATTTCCAAAATAATCGTAGTCGATAGTAATTACGAAATTGCCACTAACCTAGACCCTGAACACTAGATCACATGGTTCCCACGGTCCGTTTCATCTGAAATTTTATATCATGCCTAATTATCACAAATTAACCGTAAACCTCAAATTTCAGCCTTTAGATCATAGTAAATCAACTACTTGACCTCTACATCCGTTCGTACACTTATCAGATCAAGATTCTGACCCGTCCACCTTGTTCACACTACATGAATATGCTTAACCCACCATTAGAATCAGAATCTGAGAAACTTTCACGTGTAGAAAGTCACTCGAATCTAACGTTATATAAGCCTACCCCTAATCACTCCAGAAACCTATTTTACGACCATTCATTTACGAAACTTACCGTACATCCACTGACATACATGGCCAGAGTGCTAACCATCAAGTCCCCTTATTATTAACAAGTCATCTGACCACCCATCATGTTTGGATCCGCCAAACGGCCCATGTAAACATCATGGCAAACTGATCATCATGAAGATCTTAGGGTTTAGGTCCCAACTGCCCGGTAACTTGTCAATCAGAGGAGTAGAAATATTATTTTAAAATTTTAAAATATATTAACCATTAAAGGAGAATCTTAGTCATCCTTGAGAGATCATAGCTCAAATTTGGGTGACGGAAAAGCGTGAAAGATAAAGACCACCTGTCAAATTTCATCACATTTAGACGGTAGACTTATGAGTTACAGACGGCGGAAGTTTTGAAAAGAAAAGGGTACAAGTGTAAATACAATATCATGCATGGCACTGTTGAATTTCTAACGGTGAGAATTCTTGCTACTCGGCGGGATCGTGCGGTCCATTGGATTATCTAAATTACTCCATTTTCGACAGAGTGTCCTAACATAGAGATACAAAGGTGGTGAATGGCATGGATCCTCGGAAGTCATCACAAACGGACCCCACCTAATTCTTTTTCCAACCGTGCATGCAAGCCACGAATTCACGTGAAATCCATGTAACGTAAATGACATCCTGTTTCAATGGGAATACAGCCCGTCCACGTTGATTAACATATGACCCACCTAGTACTTAGATAAGTTTCATAGTTTAGCCCTTGGCCCTTTCCAACCGTTGACACTCAATCCCGGGATGATCCAACCATTAGATTGACAAAAACCCACCATTGGGAGTAAAGGTTTAGGTGTATGGCCCACCCAAGCTTCGGCTTTCCCTCATCTCCGGCCAAGTAACCCAAATGGGCCCACAAAGAATCATGGATGGAGTGGATTTCTCAAAAACATCCTATGGACCCCATATTATGTGGCATGTATGCATGTCCTATGTGCATCAGAGGTGCACCAGACCTACACTAACCTTACGTTTCCAAGATAAGGAAACCTCCTTCTTCACGTTTCCGCCTGCAACATCATGAGTCGGGCCGTTTCTGTCTAATTGATCAGTGTCCCACCTACACCGACCCTATAATCGATCTGACCCGGCCATCGTGATCAGGACTTGGGCCCCACCAAAACCCACAAACTTCACGTGTTTTGGCACGTACTCGAGCACACGATTCCTGGCACAAACCGACCTTATAAACACAACATTTTGGAAACGGAAACGTTTTGGCAAGCCAGTTGGCACAATCTGTGTGAGAGGAGGATTCCTCCAATCCTAGCCATCCATACGGCCGTTCAATTCCCTAGGGTTTTCCAAACAAACCGTGGGTGGTTTCAAGTTTTGCCCACCGTATTTGAAGATGGTTTTGAGCAAGATAAATCTCCATCTCCTTGCTATAAATGGGGAGATCAGCCCCTCAGACTTCACGTAGAAAGAGAGTCGAGAGAGAGAAGAAAGAGAGAAAACAGAGAGGAAGAGATGAGAGGAAGAAGGAGAAGTTGGTACGTGCGTGACCACCCAAGTTTGGGTCGGAACCAACCGTGGAAGGTAAGACCTCTCTCTCCATTATTTTCTTCCTTAGGAGACTCTAAAATAACTCATGCTAAAGCTGACACCTCACCACACATGTATAAAAACACCCGGTCAGCAGAAAATATGCACATAGTGAACGGCGGACCCTGTTTTGAAGCAGGTTGAAACCTTCCTTGCACTCTGTTTGGAACTCTAAAATGAGCTCAAACCATAACCCCATCACACCTTGTTAACGCCCCAAGCAGTCTTCTAAAAACAGGCTCTGTTTGTGGCTGATAACCCAACCTAATAACAGTTGGTTCCCAGCATGAAGCAAGGCTAAAAATGTGACTGTGAGCAGCTGTGTATTCAGTAAAAATGATTGGAAATCAGCCAAAAGATAAGCCTGGAAATGAATAAGCTTGTAGACATGGCAACAGTGGAAAAATGGCTGGAGACTGTAGCTTGGAACGGCTGAGATTTCAGCCCACTTGCAGCAGGGAAAAAGGCCCTTGGCTGGACCGTTGGCAGCAGGGGTGCTTAAACAGTTTTGGGCCTCACCAAAAATTTGTGGGCCCTGCACGAATGCAGGTGGGCCTCGCCCAAAGCAGATTGTTGCACTGACCTTGGACCCCCATTAAAAAGCTGGTGACTTGCACTGCTGGTGGGCCACACTATGATCAAACGGCCACCAAGGGATGGTGTGCCCAGGACCGTCCATCTATGGATGGTACCATTTCGTCAGACCCCTCACGTTTTAAGAAAAGAAAAAGAAAAAGAAAAAAAAAATAATAATAATAAAATAAAATAAAATAAAGGAGGAGTATGTATATATATGTATGTATACATGCACATAAATTTTATAATAAAGGATATCATGAAATACCACAATAAATGGTAGGTCCCACACGTGTGGACCCATCTGTGGTGAGGATGGCTGGAATACTCTCCAATAAGTGTATATAATAAGATATATTAAATGGTCCCACATCTGTGTAAGACCCACGTTCAAATGATATACATATATGGTATATATGTATGGTGGGCCCATGTGAGACCCACGTTAGTATAATCTCACCTGTACCGTCCAAACAATATTTGACGATAGGTGGCCACCACAGACTATGTTGCAATCTAAACCGTTCACCCATTTAAGACAGTAACTGGGGCCCCCACCTCGCATTCATTGAAACCAACTCAACCCAGCAGAACATGGGAACTCTCCCACGCTTGGGACCTACGCACATGTCGTAACATCCACATCGTCCCCCTAAACGGTGATCCAGACCATCCAAGGTCAGTATGGCCCACCTTACTACACACCCCACATCCACTCCTCAAAAGGTCTTGGATTCCGGGCCGACCATCAATGGACAACCCCAGATCATCCACCTATGGATGCCCAACTCTGGACATGATTACTCAAGTCCATAGCTAAACTGGTAGAAAGGATGGTGATACCTCATCATCCAACACTAGAGGTACTTAGTGTCAATCCTTAGCAGGGTGACTAACATGGCAGTGTGTGCCAACATATGGTGGTGGTCTGTGCCATTTGAACCATTAGATGCGCCCCATGTTGGTCACATATGGACTCCACCATATACAAGGTTCATCTAACTGTCCATCTGTGCGGTAAATTCCATCTCATGGTATGTTACACAACCATGGACTTCACCATGAAACATCCGTTAATCAATCGGGCCGTAGAAATACCTGACAAATATGAACCATGATTTTAGGAAATCCCTCAAGCAACCCTGGACCACAAGCAGGCTCGGGCCAAGTTCGAAAAACTACCAAACAGGTGATGATTCTTCCCCTTGAGCTTCCCATCTTCTCATTAGCTTAAGTTATAGTTTTTATTTGAGTTCATAATTGATATCTCCCTTTTTGATCACATGTGTTAGCTGATGGAAGTTGAATTGTTGTATTACATGCTTTATGATTATCTTGTATAATTGTTTATGCTTGGGGATTCTTTTGTGGATTGCTGGAACTTAAACTGGTACATTAGTGGAAAATTCCCACATATGAATGTACACCCATACTTGGGATGTAACTTGACTAGTTGTGATTGTAATGGACCTTCGACTTGGTGGTTATTGAGTGGTGGTCTAGATAGATCATTGATGTGGGCCTACCATCCAAGGTTGTTGCGTCCGATGGTTTTCAAGGATGGTCTTTATTGTATGGTTTTGATATTCGCCCTATGTGGCATATTTTGATACACGCCCTATGTGGCTTATTTTGATATCTGCCTACGTGGTTTGTTTTGGTATTTGCCCTATATGGGTTCAACGTTTTATATCGTGCAACCACGAGATGGTAAGCCCCATATGTTGCAATATGATTGACCACTAGTCGACGGCTTTCCATTAAACATCCTAAGGTGGTAGCCTCATGAGCCGGGGATGGTGGTAATGGGACACTATGCCCGAGCTGTCGGCCTACGCTGGGCTATACGCTCCCCGTAGTGACCTTGAGCTTACCTAAATTGGCTGATTGTAACTGGACTAATAATGGTTTGGCTAATCATGCATCCATAGCATATTGGCGATGACGGGTGGCTAATTCTGGATGCTGTAGCACATGCCCTAGAGTTGTTGGGGTATCGTTTCGCTAGCTCCCAGACCACCGACTATCGACCCCTGTTCCGACTGGATGATTTTCCCAGGTCGATGATTTGCATGGGCGACGAGCCCAAGTCCGACTGGATGTGCATCCCCAGGTCGATGTGCATTCACGCATCCATGCATTTAAAAAGACTGCATCATGTATTATTTTGATTGCCTCGTTGTTTTATAACTATGCTTACCTAATGCGGCGGTGTGTAATCTTGAGGGGAATTCACACTGAGTTGGCCACTCATCCATCAAAATATAACCGTACAGGTAGCACAGTGGCCCAAGTGATATGCAGGTTCAGATTGGTGAGGAGCCATTATGGGGGTCAAGGACACGTGATTGTATGTTGAGGAAGCTGCGCGACTTGCAGTTTTCGTTGTGTTTCAATGTTTTTAAATTTCTCATGTGTGTAATATTTATATTTTGTTATTGTGGAGACATTGGTTTGTATAAGTCATTATGGGCAACTCTTGTATATTTGAATGATAATGAAATTTCCTTTACGTCGATTTGTCCACACTACGCTCATTTGCTTACTCTGATGAAAAAAAAAAAAAAATGTACACTCGAATTTGACCATCCTTTAAGGTTAACACTCGGGTTTTCGGGAAACGAGTCATATACTCGGGTCCTGAAAACACGGGGCGTTACAGTTGGTATCAGAGCATAGTTTGGACAAACTTGGCCTTGGGAAATGATCTTATACAAACTTTAAATGTCTCAAGTTAGGATGTTGAAAGTAGAAATTTGAACTTAGGTGAATCTCCCCTAGACTTAGGGAAATTTGGAGAACGTAGAAACCCAAACTTAGGTCCTCCTTAGAAATTATTAGAGTAACCATTCGAACTTCTGTGAATTTCCCCCTGTTAGCTAGAAGAAATTTGAGAATATAGGAACTCAAAATTTTAGGCCCCTTAGAAAGTGCTTGGAGGACCGAAGAACTTAGGAATGAACTTTGGTTCCCCTTAGAAATTATTATAATAACCATTTGAATTCATTTGAACTTCCCCTGTAGTTAGAAAAAAGTGTGAATATAGAAATTCCAGATCTTAGGCCCCTAACACATTGTTGGATAATCTTAGGACTTGGGAATGGAACTTAGTTCCCTTGGAAATCTCATGTTTGGTCAATTGAACTAGAAGTTAAACTTAGGTACCGTGGAAGAACAAATACCCACCACGACGTATTCGAAATCCAACGAGAGCATTCCTTGGACTTGACCCTTGGTGAACAAATTTTATAAAATCTAGAAATTTGAACTTCCTTAAAAGTTTTGTAGTTAGAAATCATGTTGTTGCCATTTCCAGGGAATAAAACAACCTTAGGCATTGTAAGGAACCCCCATTACTCATCACATCGTACAAACTTGAAGAATCATAGTAGGGTATATAGTTTATATTCCTTAATGCATCTCGTTAATCAGAGACAAGAGTTTTCATGAATCTCAACATTTAAGATTTATTAGTGACGAAGTCATAGAATTCTGAGTAAAATTTCAACCTGAGACTAAGCATATTAGGAGTAGATTTGAAATCCTAGATAAAGTACCAAAATTTCAAACTCAGGTTCTATATAGAAATCTTGGTCTTGAAACTTTCAAGTAGTGCATTAGGTGATCAGAGCGCGTAGTGGAAGCGTAATGGGCCACATAAACTTGAGGATATAAAATTACCTGATATTCCCCAGGAGTCTAAAATAATCGAGGTCACGAGTTGATGGAACCACATTTAAACGAAGTTCACATGGTTTGTCTCAAATTCTAAAGTCCTAGCAAATCTCAATGATTCCAATGCCCTGATCAAGCAAAGGATCGAGATTTAACAGGATTGTGAATTGATACCGAAATCCTCTGTCCTGCAGGCAGACGACCGATGTATCGGGATCAAACCTACTACAACCATCTATTCGTGTTGACTCGAGCATTAAAAGTAGAAAACTGTAATGTACTTTAGTCAGCAGTGAAACCATCATTAAGGGAAAGAGAAAATAAAGAGAAGGATGTAGGATATTATTAGTGGCCACCTAAATGAATTTGTAACCTTAGTAAATACTATAAGAAATTTTAATATTGACAAGCATCATCAAATCTCGGGGACGAGATTTCTGTTAAGGGGGTAGTAGATTGTAACGTCCCGAACTTTTCGATGCTCGGGCATCGAAAGTCCTCGAGCGTTACCATAAGATTCAACGTGACATATACATGTGTATGATACCAATCCAACTATTCTAGCCTTACATCCTCGCCCTGACATAAACTTAACCATTGGGGATAATCTTCATCCATAAATCAAGCCATCTGACCGTTGAATTTCAAGACAAGCTCACCTATCACGTGATTTGACGTAAGTACTTCTCTTAGATGACGTGACGAATAACTCCCTATCCATAATGATTTAGATATACGTTCTTTTGTAAGAACTGCTTAGAAAAGTGTTTATAACCATGTGGAGTGATTAGATTTCCAAAACTCGTAGATCGATAATAATTACGAAATTGCCACTAACCTAGACCCCTGAACACTAGATCACATGGTTCCCACGGTCCGTTTCATCTGAAATTTTATATCATGCCTAATTATCACAAATTAACCGTAAACCTCAAATTTCAGCCTTTAGATCATAGTAAATCAGCTACTTGACCTCTACATCCATTCGTACATTTATCAGATCAAGATTCTGACCCGTCCATCTTGTTCACCCTATATAAATATGCTTAACCCACCATTAGAATCAGAATCTGAGAAACTTTCACGTGTAAAAAGTCACTCGAATCTAACGTTATATAAGCCCTACCCCTAATCACTCCAGAAACCTATTTTACGACCATTCATTTACGAAACTTACCGTACATCCACTGACATACATGGCCAGAGTGCTAACCATCAAGTCCCCTTATTATTAACAAGTCATCTGACCACCCATCATGTTTGGATCCGCCAAACGGCCCATGTAAACATCATGGCAAACTGATCATCATGAAGATCTTAGGGTTTAGGTCCCAACTGCCCGGTAACTTGTCAATCAGAGAGAGTAGAAATATTATTTTAAAATTTTAAAATATATTAACCATTAAAGGAGAATCTTAGTCATCCTTGAGAGATCATAGCTCAAATTTGGGTGACGGAAAGAGCGTGAAAGATAAAGACCACCTGTCAAATTTCATCACATTTAGACGGTAGACTTATGAGTTACAGACGGCGGAAGTTTTGAAAAGAAAAGGGTACAAGTGTAAATACAAATACAATATCATGCATGGCACTGTTGAATTTCTAACGGTGAGAATTCTTGCTACTCGGCGGGATCGTGCGGTCCATTGGATTATCTAAATTACTCCATTTTCGACAGAGTGTCCTAACATAGAGATACAAAGGTGGTGAATGGCATGGATCCTCGGAAGTCATCACAAACGGACCCCACCTAATTCTTTTTCCAACCGTGCATGCAAGCCACGAATTCACGTGAAATCCATGTAACGTAAATGACATCCTGTTTCAATGGGAATACAGCCCGTCCACGTTGATTAACATATGACCCACCTAGTACTTAGATAAGTTTCATAGTTTAGCCCTTGGCCCTTTCCAACCGTTGACACTCAATCCCGGGATGATCCAACCATTAGATTGACAAAAACCCACCATGGGAGTAAAGGTTTAGGTGTATGGCCCACCCAAGCTTCGGCTTTCCCTCATCTCCGGCCAAGTAACCCAAATGGGCCCACAAAGAATCATGGATGGAGTGGATTTCTCAAAAACATCCTATGGACCCCATATTATGTGGCATGTATGCATGTCCTATGTGCATCAGAGGTGCACCAGACCTACACTAACCTTACGTTTCCAAGATAAGGAAACCTCCTTCTTCACGTTTCCGCCTGCAACATCATGAGTCGGGCCGTTTCTGTCTAATTGATCAGTGTCCCACCTACACCGACCCTATAATCGATCTGACCCGGCCATCGTGATCAGGACTTGGGCCCCACCAAAACCCACAAACTTCACGTGTTTTGGCACGTACTCGAGCACACGATTCCTGGCACAAACCGACCTTATAAACACAACATTTTGGAAACGGAAACGTTTTGGCAAGCCAGTTGGCACAATCTGTGTGAGAGGAGGATTCCTCCAATCCTAGCCATCCATACGGCCGTTCAATTCCCTAGGGTTTTCCAAACAAACCGTGGGTGGTTTCAAGTTTTGCCCACCGTATTTGAAGATGGTTTTGAGCAAGATAAATCTCCATCTCCTTGCTATAAATGGGGAGATCAGCCCCTCAGACTTCACGTAGAAAGAGAGTCGAGGAGAGAGAAGAAAGAGAGAAAACAGAGAGGAAGAGATGAGAGGAAGAAGGAGAAGTTGGTACGTGCGTGACCACCCAAGTTTGGGTCGGAACCAACCGTGGAAGGTAAGACCTCTCTCTCCATTATTTTCTTCCTTAGGAGACTCTAAAATAACTCATGCTAAAGCTGACACCTCACCACACATGTATAAAAACACCCGGTCAGCAGAAAATATGCACATAGTGAACGGCGGACCCTGTTTTGAAGCAGGTTGAAACCTTCCTTGCACTCTGTTTGGAACTCTAAAATGAGCTCAAACCATAACCCCATCACACCTTGTTAACGCCCCAAGCAGTCTTCTAAAAACAGGCTCTGTTTGTGGCTGATAACCCAACCTAATAACAGTTGGTTCCCAGCATGAAGCAAGGCTAAAAATGTGACTGTGAGCAGCTGTGTGTATTCAGTAAAAATGATTGGAAATCAGCCAAAAGATAAGCCTGGAAATGAATAAGCTTGTAGACATGGCAACAGTGGAAAAATGGCTGGAGACTGTAGCTTGGAACGGCTGAGATTTCAGCCCACTTGCAGCAGGGAAAAAGGCCCTTGGCTGGACCGTTGGCAGCAGGGGTGCTTAAACAGTTTTGGGCCTCACCAAAAATTTGTGGGCCCTGCACGAATGCAGGTGGGCCTCGCCCAAAGCAGATTGTTGCACTGACCTTGGACCCCCATTAAAAAGCTGGTGACTTGCACTGCTGGTGGGCCACACTATGATCAAACGGCCACCAAGGGATGGTGTGCCCAGGACCGTCCATCTATGGATGGTACCATTTCGTCAGACCCCTCACGTTTTGAGAAAAGAAAAAGAAAAAGAAAAAAAAAATAATAAAATAAAATAAAATAAAGGAGGAGTATGTATATATATGTATGTATACATGCACATAAATTTTATAATAAAGGATATCATGAAATACCACAATAAATGGTAGGTCCCACACGTGTGGACCCATCTGTGGTGAGGATGGCTGGAATACTCTCCAATAAGTGTATATAATAAGATATATAAATGGTCCCACATCTGTGTAAGACCCACGTTCAAATGATATACATATATGGTATATATGTATGGTGGGCCCATGTGAGACCCACGTTAGTATAATCTCACCTGTACCGTCCAAACAATATTTGACGATAGGTGGCCACCACAGACTATGTTGCAATCTAAACCGTTCACCCATTTAAGACAGTAACTGGGGCCCCCACCTCGCATTCATTTGAAACCAACTCAACCCAGCAGAACATGGGAACTCTCCCACGCTTGGGACCTACGCACATGTCGTAACATCCACATCGTCCCCCTAAACGGTGATCCAGACCATCCAAGGTCAGTATGGCCCACCTTACTACACACCCCACATCCACTCCTCAAAAGGTCTTGGATTCCGGGCCGACCATCAATGGACAACCCCAGATCATCCACCTATGGATGCCCAACTCTGGACATGATTACTCAAGTCCATAGCTAAACTGGTAGACAGGATGGTGATACCTCATTCCAACACTAGAGGTCTTAGTGTCAATCCTTAGCAGGGTGACTAACATGGCACGTGTGTGCCAACATAGGTGGTGTCTGTGCCATTTGAACCATTAGATGCGCCCCATGTTGGTCACATATGGACTCCACCATATACAAGGTTCATCTAACTGTCCATCTGTGCGGTAAATTCCATCTCATGGTATGTTACACCATCCATGGGACTTCACCATGAAACATCCGTTAATCCGGGCCGTAGAAATACCTGACAAATATGAACCATGATTTTAGGAAATCCCTCAAGCAACCCTGGACCACAAGCAGGCTCGGGCCAAGTTCGAAAACACTACCAAACAGGTGATGATTCTTCCCCTTGAGCTTCCCATCTTCTCATTAGCTTAAGTTATAGTTTTTATTTGAGTTCATAATTGATATCTCCCTTTTTGATCACATGTGTTAGCTGATGGAAGTTGAATTGTTGTATTACATGCTTTATGATTATCTTGTATAATTGTTTATGCTTGGGGATTCTTTTGTGGATTGCTTATGGAACTTAAACTGGTACATTAGTGGAAAATTCCCACATATGAATGTACACCCATACTTGGGATGTAACTTGACTAGTTGTGATTGTAATGGACCTTCGACTTGGTGGTTATTGAGTGGTGGTCTAGATAGATCATTGATGTGGGCCTACCATCCAAGGTTGTTGCGTCCGATGGTTTTCAAGGATGGTCTTTATTGTATGGTTTTGATATTCGCCCTATGTGGCATATTTTGATACACGCCCTATGTGGCTTATTTTGATATCTGCCTACGTGGTTTGTTTTGGTATTTGCCCTATATGGGTTCAACGTTTTATATCGTGCAACCACGAGATGGTAAGCCCCATATGTTGCAATATGATTGACCACTAGTCGACGGCTTTCCATTAAACATCCTAAGGTGGTAGCCTCATGAGCCGGGGATGGTGGTAATGGGACACTACCCGAGCTGTGCGGCCTACGCTGGGCTATACGCGCTCCCGTAGTGACCTTGAGCTTACCTAAATTGGCTGATTGTAACTGGACTAATAATGGTTTGGCTAATCATGCATCCATAGCATATTGGCGATGACGGGTGGCTAATTCTGGATGCTGTAGCACATGCCATAGATGTTGGGGGTATCGTTTCGCTAGCTCCCAGACCACCGACTATCGACCCCTGTTCCGACTGGATGATTTTCCCAGGTCGATGATTTGCATGGGCGACGAGCCCAAGTCCGACTGGATGTGCATCCCCAGGTCGATGTGCATTCACGCATCCATGCATTTAAAAAGACTGCATCATGTATTATTTTGATTGCCTCGTTGTTTTATAACTATGCTTACCTAATGCGGCGGTGTGTAATCTTGAGGGGAATTCACACTGAGTTGGCCACTCATCCATCAAAATATAACCGTACAGGTAGTACAGGTGGCCCAAGTGATATGCACATTCAGATTGATGAGGAGCCATTTGGGGGTCAAGGACACGTGCTTGTTTGTTGAGGAAGCTGCGCGATCTTGCAGTTTTCGTTGTGTTTCATATGTTTTTAAATTTTCATGTGTGTAATCTTATATTTGTTATTGTGGAGACATTGGTTTGTATAAGTCATTATGGGCAAGCTCTTGTATATTTAAATGATAATGAGAACTTTCCTTTATGTCGATTTGTCCACGCTACGCTCATTTGCTTACTCTGATGAAGAAAAAAAAAAAAAATGTACACTCGAATTTGACCATCCTTTAAGGTTAACACTCGGGTTTTTGGGAAACGAGTCTTATACTCGGGTCCAGAAAACACGGGGCGTTACAGTGTGCTGCGCAACAACTGGTATCAGAACCAAGTTTAGTTCTATTGGGAGGGATGGATAGCAGAATATGGGAAAACTAGAATTGAGAAGTTTGATGGTTCAAACTTTGCCTTCTGGAAGATGCAGATGGAAGATTATCTGTATCAGAAGGACCTCTATGTTCCTCTAGGAGGAGGAAAAGAGAAGAACCAGAAAAAGAAAAGATGACAGATGATGAATGGTTTTTACTGGATAGGAAGGCTTTAGGAACGATCCGACTCTCTTTGTCTAAGAGCGTCGCCATCAATATATCCAAGGTGAAAACTACAAAAGAATTAATGGAAGCCCTAGCCACCATGTATGAAAAACCCTCAGCATCCAACAAGGTTCATCTTATGAAACAACTATTCAACATAAAGATGTCAGATTGTGGGGCGTGGCTGAACATCTAAACGAGTTCAATACAGTCACGAGCCAGTTGGAATCCGTTGGCATTGTTTTTGAGGATGAGGTCAGGGCGTTATTGATCTTATCCAGTTTGCCAAACATTGGGATGGTTTAGTGATTGCTGTGAGCAATTCTTCAGGATCAACAAAGCTGAAATTTGATGATGTGGTCGGTCTAATTCTCAGCGAAGAATCTAGAAGGAAGGCATCAGGAACTTCAGGGGATTCAGGGAATGCTTTAAACGTTGAAGGAAGAGGAAGATCGCTGAAAAAGGAGGAGGCAATAAACATGGGCGTTCTAAGTCAAGGAATAAGTCCAAAGGACCGAAAGACAAAGACGGGTGTTGGCATTGCGGCAAGAAGAGGCATATGAAACGTGATTGCAGGGCGCTCAAGAAACAAGAAGGAAGCTCTCAAGGTGGGAAGGATTCAGTGAATCTATCTGAGGAGAGTGACACAGAGGCGTTGATCTTGTCTCTTGATGCAAGGAATGAGTCTTGGGTTATAGACTCGGGTGCTTCGTTTCATGCTACTTCGTGTAAGGAAGTTCTGCGTGATTATGTGTAAAGTGACTTTGGGAGAGTCTACCTGGGTGATGATGAGCCGTGTAGTATCGTTGGAAAGGGGGACGTTCATGTAAATCAGAAAGACGGAACGTCTTTGAAAATGAAGGATGTCAGACATGTACCGAGTTTGAAACGTAACTTGATCTCTGTGGGGCAGTTGGCCGATACCGGTTATGTGACGACATTCACCAGTGATTCCTGGAAGATCACAAAAGGTGCCTTGGTGATATCTCGAGGCAAAAAGGAAGGCACTTTGTACGTGACTTCAGGATTGTATAGTTCACTCGCAGTCGCATCAACTGGAGTGAATGGGCAGCTATGGCATCAGAGGCTGGGACATATGAGTGGGAAAGGGATGAAAGTGCTATTATCAAAAGGGAAACTACCAGGGCTGAAGTCTATTGACTTGGAATTCTGCGAGGACTGCGTGTATGACAAGCAGAAAAGGGTAAGTTTCAAGAAGACTGGACGCGCTCCAAAGACGCATTTGTTGGAGCTTGTACACACTGATGTGTGGGGACCGGCACAGGTATCATCTCTTGGTGGCTCACGTTATTTTGTTTCCTTTATTGATGATGCCAGTAGGAAACTGTGGATTATTTCTTAAAGCACAAATCTGATGTATTTGATGTATTTAAGAAGTGGAAAGTTATGGTAGAAAATGAGACAAGTAAAGCAGTAAAGTGTCTCAGATCTGACAATGGGGGAGAGTATTGTGATAAGAGGTTTAAGGAGTATTGTACAGCAAATGGAATCAAACATCAGAAAACGATTCCAAGGACACCACAACAGAATGGTGTGGCTGAGCGCATTAACAGAACCATCCTTGAGCGCGCCAGGAGCATGAGGTTACATGCAGGGTTGCCCAAGACCTTTTGGGCAGATGCTGTGAATACTGCCGCATATCTCATCAATAGAAGTCCCTCAGCACCATTGGATGGTGGGTTACCAGAAGAAGCGTGGACTAGGAAGGAAGTGAACCTTGCACATCTCAGAGTATTCGGTTGCACTTCATATGTTCACATTGACGCAGAGCACAGAAACAAGCTGGATGCGAAGTTCAGGAGGTGCACGTTTATAGGCTACGGGCAGCATGATTTTGGCTACAGGTTCTGGGATGCAGAAAACAGGAAAATCATCAGAAGCAAGGACGTATTCTTCAATGAAAAAGTGATGCATAAGGACAGTGTGCAGGAAAATAAGGCCGAGAGAAAAAGGAATTCGTAGAGTTGGAAGAGTTAGAGGACATGGGTGTTACAGCGCCACAGGATGAGGCAGAGCCTCATACACCAGTTGTGAGGAGGTCTACTCGGGGAGATGAGACCCACGGTCCGATACTCACCCTCCTTACATTATCTACTACTGACAGATAATGGTGAGCCAGAGTGTTTTGAAGAGGCATTACAGTCAGATATACGGGTTAAGTGGGAGCAGGCCATGGATGATGAGATGGACTCTCTTGAGTCTAATCGTACATGGGAGCTAGTCACTCTACCCAAGGGTAAGAAAGCTCTTCATAACAAGTGGGTTTATAGACTGAAGGAGGAGCACGATGGTTCGAAACGGTACAAGGCCAGATTGGTTGTGAAAGGGTTTCAACAAAAGGCAGGTATCGATTTCACTGAAATATTTTCACCGGTAGTGAAAATGTCTACGATTCGCATGGTCTTGAGTATAGTGGCTTCAGAGGACTTACATCTAGAGCAGCTAGATGTTAAGACAACCTTTCTTCATGGGGACCTTGAAGAAGAGATATATATGCATCAGCCGACAGGATACGTGGCACCAGGTAATGAGAACAAGGTGTGCAGACTGAAGAAGAGTCTATATGGCCTGAAGCAGGCCCCGAGGCAGTGGTACTAGAAGTTCGATAGTTTCATATCGGGAAACGGTTTTAGGAGATGTCATGCAGACCACTGTTGTTACTTGAAGAAGTTTGATACGTCATACATCATCCTTCTTCTGTACGTTGATGATATGCTTGTGGTTGGCTCAAGCATGGAGGACATCTCAGATCTCAAAAGACAATTATCTAGAGAATTGCAATGAAGGATTTAGGAGCTGCAAAACAAATCCTAGGCATGAGGATAAAGCGTGATAGGGAAAAAAAAGAAATTAGTTTTGTCACAGGCAGAGTATATAGCCAAGGTACTTGATCGATTCAATATGAGAGGTGCTAAGCCGGTTAGCACTCCATTAGCCAACCACTTCAAGCTATCTAAGGAGCAAGGTGCAAAGACGCAGGAGGAACAGGACTACATGGCTAAAGTCCCATACGCGTCAGCTATTGAGAGTCTCATGTATGCTATGGTGAGCACGAGCCCAGACATTGCTCAAGCAGTGAGAGTTGTTAGCAGGTTCATGAACAATCCCGGGAAGGAACATTGGGAAGCTGTGAAGTGGATCCTTAGGTACTTGGTAGGTACTAAGGACGTAGGGCTGTGTTATGGTGGATCAAAAATCAAGTTACAAGGCTACGTGGATTCAGATTTAGCAGGAGATATCGACAGCAGAAGAAGCACTACGGGTTATGTTTTTACTCTGGGTAGTGCTGCAGTAAGTTGGGTCTCTCAGTTACAAAAGATAGTATCTATCAGTACGACAGAAGCAGAATATGTTGCGGCTACAGAAGCATGCAAGGAGATGGTGTGGATGCAAGGTTTTATGGAAGAGTTGGGTAAGAAGCAAGCAGATTGCAAGCTGTACAGTGACAGTCAGAGTGCAATACACTTGGCTAAGAATTCAGCCTTTCATTCAAGGACCAAGCATATTGCCATCAGATATCACTTCATGCGTTTATTACTGGAAGATGGATCGATTGCTCTGGAGAAGATTCATTTAAGTGAGAATTCTGCTGATATGCTGACTAAGGCGGTCACAAGGGAGAAGCTGAAGCTCTGTTCAGCTTTGATTGGTCTTCAGGCTTGAAGACAGGGAGGTGGTGCACTCCGGATGAAGAAGACAAAGGTTTATGGAGATGTGTCTCCAAGTGGAAGATTGTTGAGAAGTGGAGCCACATCTGGGGCCGCCCACGACCAGTCGAGGTTGCGCGGATTTCGTGTCGCAAGTCCTTTCGCAACTGGGATGCGAAAGGAGTTTCGCGGATTTCGTGTCGCAAGTCCTTTCGCAACTGGGATGCAAAAGGAGTTTCGCGGATTTTTGTGTCGCAAGTCCTTTCGCAACTGGGATGCGGAAAGGGAAGTTGCCAAAACTATAAATTGGGATCCCTAGGGCTATTCTAGGTTAAGGCGAATTTTAGGAAATTATTCTGAGGTGTGGGCAAAGGATTTTCTCTGTACTTCCAAGGGAGAGGTTAGTATATTACCTTGTAATCTTCGTTTCTCTTCATAATGGAATTTTGCATCCGTGGTTTTTTACCCTAGTTTGGGGTTTTTCCACGTATATCTTTTCTTGTGGTTTGTTTTGGATTGCTTTGATCTATTTCTAGTTTATATTTCTTCCTGTCTATCGTTTGTGGGTGAGGCCTTAGATTGGATCTAGGCTCACTGCGTTGTTGGCATGCTGCGCAACAAGCCTTATTTGAAACTTTCATGGGGCTCGATAAAATTTCAATTGTATACGTTCAACCTCACCGTTTCCTCTGGTGTGACCCACCTGAGTTTTAGATCTAACTACTTTTGAGCTCTGGTCCCACCATGAGCTCGTAAAAATGATGCACGGAGTGGATGTAATAAAGTCATCGCAATGGGCCTTCTAAATTTTTACTTGCATTGCTTCTACTTCATAATAGTCGACCTCATCGATACCCCTATGGTTTTCATTACGGGGGAGGTTGGACTTGATTGTGGCTCTCAATAAGGGAATATTGATCAAGCCTAAATATTACATATTTATCATTTCAATTACATTAGTTTTCATGCATTTGATTGTTAAATCGACATACTAATGTGTGTTTTCTGCATACAAGGTGATTTTTTATCTAAAGAAGAATACGTGCTTAAACGGACACTTTAAAGCCCAAAATCATGAAGTGTGAAGATTTGAAGAATCAAGGACTCTAGGATAAAGATTTAAAGCACTCAAGATTCATGGAGACAGTATTAGAGTGAGGAATTAAAGATCGAATGCATAGAAGAAGAACGGAAGAAAATCAACACTTATCAATTCCATTTATAGGTTTTCGATCCCATCAACAGGCCATCGATAGGACTCGATGTGATCAAGTTTTATATCGAGAAAATTCAGAATTTCCAAATTGCTTGTTAGATTGTTTCTTCGATCCCATCAAAGAAACTTTGTTCATATCGAGAAAATCATGAAATTTGAAAGTTAGTTGTTAGACAGTTTTTATACATTCTTCGATGCCATCGAGCACATCTTTGATCATATCGACAAGTCCTCAATAGGTTTCGATCTAATCAAGCTCCCATCAACAAAAGCGACAAGTGTGTAAATCAAAGTCGGTTTGCTAATTTTCTAGAGAAATGCGTAACTTGGGTCTTAAACACTATTTAAAATAGACTTTTGGATATTCCTAACAATCAAGTCAAGGTTTAGGAGG
The DNA here is from genome assembly GCA_021015155.1 of Magnolia officinalis. Lineage (NCBI taxonomy): Eukaryota > Viridiplantae > Streptophyta > Magnoliopsida > Magnoliales > Magnoliaceae > Magnolia > Magnolia officinalis. The sequence continues at coordinate 2,052,046 of JAJHSJ010000017.1, read as the reverse complement.
TGATTTTAAGTGAGGCGGCGACGTTTTTCCTCAATCCATCCTCTCTAGTTAGTTTTTTTTTTTTTTTTTTTTTTTTTTTTTTTTTTTTTCCTTATTTAAGATGTTAGTCATACTTGGCTAATCTCTTAGCTAAGGCTAAGGGATGAACCTTTTGAAGAAGGAATCAATTTGTACAATCGATTGATCCATTGTCGCCTCCGAGTACATTAGACGTTTTTTATTCCATTCAATTGATTACCTAGATCTTCATGAGAGATCAAATCTATTGTGATTCTAACCTATGTTAGATGTTTATGATTGGTATTTTTGTGCTTTCTTCCATTAGAACATATTGAAATCCCATCTAGAAAAAATAGCAAAGGCTATGGACTAAATCTGTAGCTATAGGTCTATTACCATGATTTTGGTCCATAGCATGGCCATAGCCATTGGTACCGTAGCCATTGTTATTGAAGCAATAGCTATAGCTAGAAATAGCTACAAATCTAGGTAATGGCTATGGATTTAGTCCTTAGCTATTTATTTCTTTAAAAGAAATAATCAGGGAAACAACTTCTACCGAACAATTTCAGGAAAAAATCACCATATTTTTTCAGCCAATTCGCCTACTCAAAGGCCATTCAAATGAATGACACATGTTAATCCATTCAAGACTTGAAATGAAACTAGGGAAACTAGGTTTGATAATAGCTTGCCAAAATATCACCACAAAAAATCATTTGATTGATTTTTGATTGGCCAAAGTATGTCCCTTCCTCATGTTCTAGTTGCATTTATCGACATGTTTCCAGGTATTTATCACAAGTATATGAGAACTATGGCGGTAATCAAAAGAACCGCAACAAATAAAATCATCAAATCAATACAAACCTGAACAATTCCCAAAATGACTTACCTCTTAACTGCGATTCACTACACCAATGTAATCAAGCCATAGAGGAATCACATCTCCAAGCAAAAAATTGAAAGCATTAGTCCCCTTGACCACAATATCTACTTGAAGATAGAACAAATTTAATATGCTTGTACATTTCCTGACAACATTTTTCTTAAAAAAATCACAGCTCTTTTTTAAACAACTGAAGCCCGACCTTTGTTATTACACCAATAATCCGAGACCCTGCTTACCAGCAAAATAGAAATCAATAGCCAAAGAAACATGAAATCAGCAAAATAGAACTATCTATGTTATGAATTTAATTTGCAGCCTTGCCTGAATTTGAGGATGCCTTGAGAATTGGCATCATGACAACTGGGCCACTCCCTGTACCAAGTAACCTTATTGAACTCGTAATGAACTTTGCCAAAGAATCCATGTTCGAGAACCCATATGTACAAGGTCTTTACCAAATTTCCATCAACCAAGGCCTTCACATATTTCAGCTCTTTTACATGAAAAGAAATTCCGTCGTGGAGGTCTCAAAACGTACTAGCATTTGGTGTCCTTAGTAAATATAGGTAATCTTGGCAAAGGCAACTCACAGTAAAAAATGAAACCCAACATCCATTAGTACAGTAATAATGCAAAAATGCAAATAATAATAACTCGAAACTTTACAAAAAAAAAAAAATCAAATGAAAAACCGAACATCCCACGCTTATCTTTTGCCTTCCACTCTATCAAGGGTCATAACTTGGGGTCAGGCATACATGTTCAGTGTATGTATAAGAATCCAAAATTCAAATTCCTCCATGCGTTGTGGGTGTATCGTGTGCATGTTAAATGAACTTGTAAACAGAAACAAAAACGTATTGGATTGTACTTGAACACCTAAATGCAAAGCACAAAATGTATAAGCTCAGATATCTAGCATAAAATTACTCTTACTTTAGCAAGTAATTCTTCAATTAGACACAACAAGAAATATGATTTTTATCGACGAAAATTATTTTCATCTGTAAAAGCTGTTTTGAATTTTTGAAATTTTTTTTTTCAAAAATATACTTTTCCCGATGAAATTTGAATTTCGTAGGTAAATGTGCTTTTGTAGGTTAAAAACATTTTTACCGACGAAAACTTTCGTTGGTAATGCCTGTTTTGAATTTTGAAAAAAATACTTTTCCCGACGAAAGTTGAATTTCGTAGGTAAAAAGCATTTTTACTGACAAAAAGTTTCATCGGTAATCACTTTTGATTTTTTGAAAAAAATAAAAAATCAAAAAATTTAGTTTTACCGACGAAATTTTAATTTCGTAGGTAAAACTATTTTTCGATACAAAGTTATTACCGACGAAATCTATTTTCGTTGGTTCAAGTGTTTTTCCCAATGGATCTAAATCGTCGGCAAAAATCTGGTACTGTTTTTACCGATGAAACTTAACTTCGTCGGTAAAACTGTTACAATTTTTAAGATACAAAATTTTCACTTTATTTCGAAAAATTATAAAACTGTTATAATTTTTAAGATAGTTTTTATATCATATGAGTGGATTTTTTTTATATATATAATTAAAAATTAATATTTAAATGATTTGTAATATCACATGAAAAAGAATATTGCGAAATTTAAAAAATTTAACAATGTTTGAGAAAAATTCTGAGAACAAAATGATGCTTTTAAAGAAAAAAAAAAAAAATCAGCATTTTGAAATTTTTGAGAAAAAAAATTAAAATATGAGAAATTTTTTGAGATTTTGAAAATAAAAATTGAGAATTTGTATTTTAAATTTTTTTTGAAATATTTATAATAAAAATGTTATTTTGTTAAAAGAGTAAAAATATATACATTTTTAAAAAAATGTTATTTTTAAATGGAAATTGAAATTTATCTGTGAAAAATAAAATTACTAGATTATTAGGCACATCCACTAATTGTACCTTTAATCGTTTTTGGACAATCTAATTAGTTCAAATTGAAGAGTAAATAACTTCAGATGTTTAAATCAAATTTCACTGAAATTGTTGATCAATCTTGGTATGGCCAATATCTTTCTCATATGTAGCTTGATTGAGGCGAGTAACTAGTCAAATTGAGGGTATTGATCAGTAAAATAGAGTGAATGGACCAGACATGTAAAATGGGCCAAATATTCTAGTCAAAATTGTGACCCAACTTACTGACCTCGTGAGAACCTAAGAATTGATGTTAGTAAGTTTTATGGGCCCCATCATGATATGTGTCGAACATCAACACTGTGGATTTGATGTGTCCCCTTTAGGTTATGAGATATCTCAAAAATCATCTGTATACGAAACTCAAATGGGCCATACCATCTAAAACTATGTGAAGACATCCTAAAAATATAAAAGCACTTGGTGGGGCCCACATGAGTTTTGGATGTGGTTGAAACTTGGTCTGACCCCTCATCCAAGTGGGACACACATAATGAGTAGGTTGGATATGTGAATCACATTTAGGCAGGCCCAATATATGATTGTGAATGTTTTAATTAAACCCTTCTCCACTACATTTAGGTGAGTTACTCGTTACCCTTACCAGAGTAAACTTCGTGGGGTTCATCGTTATTTATTTATTTTACCCACTCCATTCATCCATGTTAACAGATAATTTGAGGTATAAAGAACAAAAAGGAAGCATATATATCCAAAGCTCAAGTGGACCACACCACAGGAAATAGTACTGTGATTGAACCTCTACCATTTAAAATTTCTTGGAGGCCATAGAAGTTTTGGATCAAGCTGATGTTTGTGTTTTCTATTCATTCATATATTTTTGATATTATGAACAACCTTTAATCGTTTTTGGACAATCTGATCAATCCAGATTGAAGAGTAAATAACTTCATATGTTTAAATCAAAATTCACTCAAATTGTTGATCAATCTTGTTTGCCCAATATCTTTCTCATATGTAGCATGATTGGGGCGAGTAAGTAGTCAAATTGAGGGTAATGATCAGTAAAATAGAGTGAATGGACCAGACATGTAAAATGGGCCAAATATTCTGGTCAAAATTGTGACCCAACTTATTGACACCCTGAGAACCTAAGAATTAATGTTAGTAAGTTTTGTGGGGCCCATCATGATGTGTGTCGAACATCAATACCGTGCATTCGATGTGTCCCCTTTAGCTTATGAGATATCTCAAAAATTATCCGTATACGAAACTCAGGTGGGCCATACCATCTAAAACTATATGAAGACATCTAAAAAAATATAAAAGCACTTGGTGGGTCCCACATGAGTTTTGAATGCGGTTGAAACTGGGTTTGACCCCTCATCCAAGTGGGACACACATATAATGAGTGGGTTAGATATGTGAATCACATTTAGGCAGGCCCAATATATGATTATGAAAGTTTTAAGGAAACCCCTCTCCACTATATTATGTGGTGTGGCCCACCCAAGTCATGGATTGACTTTATTTTTAAGCTCTTGGCCACCCAAGTCATGGATTGACATTCTTCATACCATTCAATGCTTTTCTCGGATCATTTTAAGATATTAACTAAAAAATGGGGGCAGGTCCAAGGCTTAAGTGGACTACAAAGTGGGGATTGAACATCCACCATTAAAAATAACATTCATAGAAGTTTTGGATCAAGCTGATATTTGTGTTTTCCCTTCATTCATATCTTTTTGATATTATGAACATGTTGGATGACAAATAAACATTACTGTGTTCCCAAGGAAGGTATTAACGGTGGAAATCATTATTCCACACTGTTTTGTGTGGCATAGTCTACTTGAGTTTTGGATTTACCGAAAATTTGGGATCAACCCACACCGTTCATCCATTTTTTGAGATCATTTTATAGAATTATCCAAAAAATGAATCATATCCAAAGATTAAATGGACCACACCACAAATAAGGGGAACGGATTGGCTACTCCCCCTACACCATCAATTGGCTGGTGGTTGGTGCTGTGTGGGCCCCACCATGATGTATGTGTTTAATCCATGCTGTCCATCTATTTTTAAAGATCATCTCATGGCATGAGACCAAAAATGAGGCATATCCCAATTTGAAATGGACCACATTACAGGAAATAGTATTGAATGAGCGTCAACCATTTAAAACATTCTGGGGGCCATAAAAGCTTTAGATCAAGATGATTTTTGTTTTTCCCCTTCATCTAGGCCTGTATGACCTAATAAACAGATTGGATGCCAAATAAACAGTACAATGGGCCTTACAAGGATTTTAATGAGGGATATCCAATCACTATTGTTTTCATGTGGTGTGGTCCACCTGATATTTATATACCTCTCATTTTTGGGCCCCACCATGATGTATGTTTTATACCCACACCCATCCATTTGGAGAGATCATTTTAGGGTAACATCCAAAGATAAATCCAAAGCTCCAGTGGACCCCAGCACAGAAAATAGTGGGGTCAGTGACACCCACCATTAAAAACTTCTAAAGGCCACGAAAGTTTTAGATCAAGCTGATATTTGCGTTTTACCTTATTTCATGTCTTTTTTAACTTTTGAACAGGTTGGATTTCAAATAAAAATTATGGTGGGCCTTAGGATAGTTTCAACTGTGGGAATCACTCTCCCCACTGTTTTCTGTGGTGAGGTCCATTACATCTTTTTATCTACCTCATTCTTTGGCTCATACCCTAAAATAATATCTCAAAATAGATGGACGGTGTGGATACAGCACATACATCATAGTAGGGCCCATAGAACTTGGTGATGTCACTTCAGTAGCCAACTCGCTTCTCAACCTATATCTAATCCGCGTCTGTCAGAGACTGCCCTAATCTGCGGTAGTCTCCTCTCTCTCTCTCGCACCCTCCCTCCTCTTGCCTCTTATCTCTCTCTTCCCCTTTCTCTGATCTCTCCACCCTGTCCTCTCTCTATCTCTCTCGCATCCTCTCCCTCCTCTCTCTCTCTTCCTCTCTCTCTGATCTCTCTTACGGACCGTTGACGAACGCCCTACCCACGCACGCCCCCCCCCTCTCCTCTCTCTCCTCTCCTCTCTCTCTCTCTCTTCTCTCTCTCTCTCTCTCTCTCTGAAGCTTGGTTGAAGGTCATTCACAACAGTGAGGTATCTCTCTCTCTCTCTCTCTCAATCTCTCTCACTCTCAATACCAATTTAGGGATTTGGGAATTTTGGGATTTGGGGATTGATACACAGGCACTTCGAAATTACTTAGAAATTGCACATGTAGCATACAAGTATTCAAAATAAACTGCCCAAATTCAATAATCTGACTATTGGAATGGTGGACATTTATTGGATGGCTAAAAGTAAAAATATCCGACAGACTTATTTCCATAAAATAGTGCTGAATCAGAGGTTGGGATTGTTCGGCCAATCTGATCTTGAGATTGTGACTTCGCGATAGAAGTCAACGAAAATTGAGATTTTTCTATTTCTTCTTTAGTTACTTTTGTTGTTTTCTTGCTTTTTGAATTTGGGTTGGATTTGTTGTTTGACTAATGTTCTTCGTTTGGGTGATGGGTTTTGGTCTTCGTTGCAGTTTTGGGTGGTTTCAGCTGAGGTTTTTTTTTTTAGTGGTATGATCTTGAATTGGGTTATTTCTATATCTGTTTGGTTTTGATTTCTGTTTGTGTAGTAGGAATGTTTGGGTGCTGGATTGAAATAGGAATGCTGATTTGGTCACACATTTTATAGTGTAAAAGGTTTTAGATAAGTGTTGATTTGCTATATTTGGCAAGGATTTTCTATATAAGGTAAGCATTCAATCCTTGAATAATATAGTCAAGTTTTTATCTTGAATTTTTATTCAATTGGATTTGGGTTGTCTTAGCTTAGGTAAAAGAGATCCAGAGAGAGTTACAGTGGGTACTTTGTAGAAGCATAAATAAAGAGGTTTGGGTTGAAAAATTCATGTGTCGTTTCTTTTAGTTTCTTTTCTTTTTTTAGTGAAGGAAGTTTTCTCTTTTTTCAAACTATTGCTTCTAATATAGTTGGACGTGAATTTCTTCGCTCCCTTTTTTACTACTAGATAGAGAATTGACTTTGTTTCCCAATCCCTACATGAGGGCACTGGAATTTTCCTGTATGCATTGTTTGTAAATAGTAGAGTCGATGCTTTGGTTCTTATGGTTTGATCCTTTTTTGGTTTCAGGAGATCAAATTTCACTATTGGTGGATTTCTGTAGAAATGTTTGCTTTGGTTCTTTTACTCATAATGCAAAATACTTCAGTTTATTTGGTGCTTTCAAGCTTGATATAATGTAAAATGATTGTTGAAGTTCTTGATACAAGACCATTTGTTGTTTTGGCATTTGCTTTGAAAAGCTTAAAGAGTATCACAAAGCCCATTTAATTTGAAAATCTCAAGTATCTTAATGTTCCCTAACCCATTTTGAAGGTGGTCCCTAATCCCATTTTCAATTTGGGAATTTTGGTACCCTAATCCCAAATCGAATTTGGTGGTTTTGAAATTGGGGATTTGGGTACCCAACTCCCACTTCGAATTTGGGGATTATGGTACCTTAATCACATTTCGAATTTGGGGGTTTTGAAATTGGGGATTTTGGTACACCTGGCCTGGTGGATATCCAATCACTATTGTTTTCCTATGGTATGGTCCACCTGAGATTGTTGGGGGTTGCCTACCTTTTGGAATGGTCTAAAATTTAGTGTAACCCTTCATCTAAGTGGGACACATATCGCAGATGGGGTAGATGTCTGAAACACATCTCAGTTGGCCCTACAAACATATAGCAACTCTTTAGAACATCTTACACCTGCACATCAGATGTTCGATTAAATTCCTTAAAGAATGTTTAGTAGTATTTCTTAATTTATGTGGTTTGCTAATTCCACACGCATGCACATCCACTTGGGCACATGTATTGGGATGTGAGATCTGAGCTTGACATCAAGTGATATTTTGGCATAAAAATCTGATTTGAGCTTGCCATCAATTGCAGAGTATGATGTTTAATATGCATGCATTCAAAGCTTGTACATGAGGCATGCATTAACTCAAAATAAACTAATTAAAAAAGTGTAGTTTTTGGTTCACGGTGCATCTAAAATGCAACCTTACAATTTGGACTATTTGATTTGAAGTTCTTGCATGCCACATGCAATGTCCAAGTTCCAAGTGAGTTTTTGGTTCATATTCATCCACATTCCAAGCCATAATCATATTCTGCCATATGCAGCCAAACACTATTTGAATTGGATTTCAAGAGAGAGCATGCTCATAATTTAGATTACATAATTTGTACATAGCCTGATCATGGTGAGACTTGCCTCTTGAGTTGTTCCAAAATGATGAAAATGCTATAGATTTCTTTTCTATAAGAAAAAAACAAAGCCCAAAACAAACAGAATTACTAGTTATGGATTGAAAAGGCTGGCAACTGTTAATTGAATTGAGTTGGAGAAAAATGTTAAAAGAAAAATGCTAGTCGAAGCATTTTATTGATCGGAAAGAAAATGTTTTCATTTATTTTATTTTTGCACAAGTTGGTTTTAGCCATGGCTTTTGCATGAGGATTGACACTTGTTTATAGCTTGCTCTTGCCTGTTAGTCCACACGGTTGATAGTTCACCTGCTTTCCCGATCCTTTTCATTTCATCTTTTGCTTGAAACAAAATGGATAGGGCTGCCCTATCTATAATTGATTTGGCATCAAACAATTTAGGTGTGGATTATGTAAAAAAAAATAAAAATTAGATGTAACCATCTGCAGATTTTTTTTAGTCTCTTTTCCTATTTATGTATTTATAAGGTTTTGTGGGAAAAATTTAGAATTATTTTCTAACACTATTACAGAGCCCTTTTACTTGCATTTCCATTGATTGAGAATGATTGAATGATTCTTCTTTTCTGTTTCTTTTAAAATGTAACATCCCGGATTTTTGCCAACCTGGGATTAGACGTCCTTAGGCAATGGGTCGCTCCTAACCTTATTAACTTGTCAGAACTCAATCCAAAGTCTAAAACCACTTCTGAACCCATTTCCTTCACAAATTCCACCCTTCACCACCTTGTTCTTTCAGTTTTTCTAAGTACTTTCACCCTAGACGCTATCTTAAACTAGCTAAGTAGTATAACTTGGATCACTTTATATACAAACTACAAAGGCTCAGGTATTACCTCAGACAAAAATTACTCAGGACTAAATCCTTTAGAAATTAGGCGAGAATTAGCTAGTGTTAAACTAGAGTACCTGTGAAATTAGCACCAATCACTTTAAATACAATCTGCAAGACCCAAAACTTGTAGAATCATTGACGCTAGGTTACCCTAAAATCTAAAATCAATCCATTACCCGGTTGCTCTCGGGAGCATCTCGAAACTCCGTATCAGATCTAGACCGCACGTCGGAAGTCTGATTAACACGAAGTTAAGGAATTAGGACCGCCTAGCTGGGCTTGACAACCATCTTGAAAATCAAATCTAGATAGTGTCCCAGTGTAATTCGCTTGAGTCCGGAGCGAGGTGTGTGAAAACACTTGATTTTCTTTACAAATAAATATCTTAAATAGTAATCTGGCACCTCTCGCTTGCGGATCAGTTTTAAGCAACCAGACCGTCAGAATCAGACAAAATTACAACCTCAGATCAGGAGAAATTTCATACACATATCCATGTACTCGGAATCTCCGATCGAGATCCGCTGACCGTTGAACTGATACTGGTCTGCCATTTGCAATCTGGAATCCCGACTGAAACGAAAACTTAACTAATCGTAGATCCAGTGTTAGTGAGCTTAAGTCCAACCTTTGGCTCAAGGAGGCCCGCCAAAAGTCCTCCGTTGAACTGGAACAGGTCCGCTTTGGTTATAACCTAAGTATACTTTGACCTGGAGTCTATTTCGGTGAGTTTTTAGGCTATATAAGGACCTTAAACCCTCTCTCATTGCAGCCATACGAATTTGAGAGAAACCCTAGAGAGAGAAGAGAGAAAAGAGAGAGAAAGTGTGGGAGATGTGGGAGAATCTCCATGCCTTGCTTCCCTACCGCTACACGTGTTCAACCACTCCATTCTAATCATTTTCCCGACGATTCCAGATCCATTTTTAGGTAAGAAACCATACCCTAAACTGATTTTGGGTTTTGATAGTTGTAGGTTATGAAATAGCTAACCTATTTCGTTCTATAAGTTACCAAACTGCCGTATACGAAAGCTTAGCAAACCTAGCTGATTCGTTGCGATTCTACGGTATAAGGTGCAGACTTTAGGTGTATAGGTTATGGTTTTCAATGCTTTCAATGTCAGATAATGATAGATTCATGATCTGCATGCAATTGCACATGTACAAAGTGCTGTCTGTTTTTCGTTTCGATTAAAGATGAAGAATATGGAATTTTACATACTCTAGGTATCTATAGAAAGTACCGTATACGTATAAATTTTAGAAATATGTTTTCCATGATTATTTGCTGTATTAGTATATTATATATTGATAAAATACTTGTTTGGCGAAAGGGTTCGCCCTAATACATGTTTTTGCTAATATACACTATGTATGTTAAAATAGTGTATTCTAAGTGTTTGTAAAAATGACCGAATGAGTATAGAATTCTCATCCGTGCTCACCATGACTAATTGTCATGGATTTATGATTGTTGCATTGGCGATACCCCTTTGACGAAAGGGTTTGCCCTAAATCACGCCACGACCAATATACACTACTTATCTTAAAATGTGTGGCCTAAGTGTTTGTGGAAATGACTGAATGAATATGGAACTTGGATTCCTGCTTGCCATGACTATCCATCGTGGGTGTATGCGTATTATGATTGGGGTAACTCCCTAGTGAAAGGATTTGGCCTAATACCTATGTGATCAACATATGTCATGTATGTTGATGTATGTAGTCTAAAGTGTTTGTTGAAATGTATGAATGAGTAGTAGTTAGTAAATTGTAATGTATAAGGGTGTTGAGATATGATTCTCAACTCCTTTAACTATGTGTATGATTTCCTTGGATAGCTGTGTGATTAGGAATTTAATATGTACAAACTCATGCTTATGTTGTGCTTCATAACATGCTCAAATGATTGTATGATTTTATCTATGCGATGCATATGTTTAAATTCATGTTTACGCTGTATGATCCGTCATGGGTGATGGGGGAGTGGAACAACGAGTGCGTGCAACAGCCCTAAACGAATAATATCAGACTTTGATTGTATGATTTGGAATCTTGATCCGTTACTGCTTTAACTGTTCTGTAATTGATTGTGTTTGGGGCTATGATTATAGTCCAGGCAATCGGTAACGGGATTGAATTCGTGGCTGAGATTCATTTGCCACGTGTGATGTGTTCGACGAACCCGAGTCGTACTTCGGTTGGCGATAGTGGTTGGCCACACGAAGTGCTTATGCACTTCATATCGTTCAACTTGTTGTGCGCTCGAGCTAGCCGAGCTCGTCAAGTAACTCGATTTGTCTAATGTATGTTCACCATGTTTGGTCGCTACTGCTTGAACCTAGGGTACCAAACTTACCAGTGGAATCCCGTTAACCATGGTACCTCGATCCGCTAAGACTCATGAGCCGGGCATGGTGGTATGGGACACCGTGATCGAGCTGTCGGCCTACGCTGGGGCTACGTGCCTTCTCGTAGTGACCAGTGAGCAACCAGACTCGTGAGCCGATTATGGTGGTATGAGACACTATATTCGTGCTGTCGGCCTACATTGATAAGGTGATGGGGGAGCGGTGTAACCTTTGTGCGTAACAGCCCTGACAGCCCTTTGTAGTGACCTCGAGCATACTCTGAATTTACGGTGAGGAGACGAGTGTTGCCGCAGTGTATAGAGTATAAACTAGGCCTGTATCTGTATAGTGATGAACCGTTAAAAAGGTGATGGGGGAGTGGTGTAACCTTTGTACGTAACAGCCCTGACAGCCTTTGCAGCGACCTAGAAATATACTATCGTATGAGAATATCTAGGATTTACGACCCTAGAATGGATCATGTTTGGGAATGATACAAGGGAGGTACCTTAGTTTCCCAATCCTGCTGTTTAAAATGGACTAATAATTACTCGGTAATCATGCTCATCATCGCACTGCATGTGCCTGGTAGATGTGGAGCACTGAGGGATGAACGCATTCGCGAACATAAGATGGTGTCACATGAGGGTGGTTTGGCAAGGGCATACATCATGTCATTTCATACTTGCATTAAATAAGAGTAGTTAGAATTGTTTGATTGTACTGCTTTATCATTACTGCTTGACAGAATTGATAACATGTTAACCTATGCTTTATTGTTCCACTGAGTTGGCCACTCATTCCCACGTTACGGGACGGTGTTTTAAAACACCCACCAGACCCTGTATCAGATGCAGGTATCACTGGAGCACAGGAGACTGAGCTCGACTTCTATAACGATCAGGAGGAGTTCTCCTACATGCAGTTCGCTGGAGGCTTCGCATAGGCTGTCCAGTGCTACGGGGCCACAGGGTTGACAATTTCAGTTGTACTATTTTGACATTTTGATTCAGAGCCAACATGTATATATACAGTAACTCAGTTAGTGTTCATACTCTGTAGATCGAGAATGTTTTGTTTTATATATATCTATATACACCTTTCAGTCTTCCGCTCATGTTTTATACATGGATCTGGAGTATGAATTACTGTTTTGGTAGAATCTCACTCATGTTTATTGTACTAACACAGACAACATTTAATCATCATTATCTATGTTGCATAAGTGATGTTCTGGAACTCGAGAGTTGAGTTACTAGTCGACCCTCGATTTTTCGGGATGTTACATAAAATTTTGTATTGTTGTTAGTCTCAAGCCATTTATATGAAACTAATGCAATGTTTTCCATGCTTGAGAGGACTATCTGCTAGCATTCATGATGCAACATCAATGGAATCAACTTATAGGCCTATCATATTTACCATTTCTCTATTGTTTCAATTGTCTTATATTTCATTTAGATGTTTGTAGAAATATGGAAAAAATCATGTGTTTGCATATAAGGCAAGGGTAATTTATAGTTTGTGGACATGCTCATGCTTCTTCTCATGGTTGGTTTGTATGAGATAGCTTGTGTTTCCCACTGTCTAATATGCTTTTAAAGTTTTGTATTAACATGTGTCTCAACCATCCACGAATGATGAATGCTCTTAGTCTAGTTGGTTTCTGTCTTTCTACACAATAGTATAGAACTTTGATAGCAACAACTACATTGACCATTATTTTGATTTGAAAAATCTGCATGTTGTCATATTACAAAACATGACATAGTGTTTACTCTTATAATCTTCTTATAATAAGGGTTATCGAGATTTCTCCCTTTTATTTTGAAAAAGCCTTTACTTTGGTCAAATTTCTCCCTCTCCTATTTGCTGGTCATCTAGGTGCTGAGATAGGCTGGCCACCTATTCTATATTAGGCATTCCAATACATTGGCTACAAGAAGGAAATTTGTATGATTTCTACCTCTTTCAATTAGTGTATTTTTATGTGCATAGCACTCATTCGCCTTTCTCACAGGTTGGAATTAATAGAGCAAACCCGGATGTGCGTCGGAGCTATCCGGATATTGAGTGGGGGTCCCTGGAAGGTGGGAATTGCTGTTATGACCATGATGAAGCTGTCCATTTTCTATAGACAACATTGGAGTGGCCTGGCCATTTGGACAGGCCCGTGTTTATGTATTAGCTCAGAATTGATGGAGCAGACCTGGATGTGCGTCGAAGCTATCCGGATGTTGAGCGGGGATCCCTGGAAGGTGAGAACCACTGTTATAACCATGACGAAGCTGTCCATTTCGTATGAACAACATTGGAGTGGCCTGGCCATTTGGACAGGCCCGTGTTTATGTATTAGCTCGAAATTGATGGAGCAGACCCTAATATAACCCTAAACCTAAACCTAAACCTACACCTAAAACTAAAACCTAAAACTAAATATCATGGTGGGGACAGTGCCCACGACCGTTGATTCCTTCGTGAGACCCACCATGGTGCTTATTTGAGATCCAACCTGTTGGTAAGTTCACACAGACCTAGACCTGAAGAAGGAATAACACAAATGTCAGCTTGATAGAAAACTTTTGTGGCCCCAATTCATTTCGAGGTCCACTTGAGCTTTGAATCTACCCCTAAACCTACTCTTAAATCCTAAAACCTATAGCCTAAACCTAAACCTAAAACCTAAACCTAAACCTAAACCTAAACATAAACCTATAACCTTAACCTAAACCTAAAACCTAAATGTATTCTCAAATCCCTAAACTTAAACCTATAACCTAAACCTAAACCTTAACCTATAACCTATAACCTAAACCTTAACCTATAACCTATAAACTAGATCAATTCCCTAAACCTTAACCTATAACCTAACCTAAACCTTAACCTATAACCTACACTTATAACCTAAACCTAAACCTATAACCTAAACCTATAACCTAAAACTTAAACCTAACCTAAAACTTAAATTTATTCTCAAATCCCTAAACCTAAACCTACACCTAATCCTAATCTCAACTCCCTAACCTAAACCTAAACCTAAACTTGAAAACCCAAACCTAAACCCGATCCCGAACCCGAACCCGATTTCCTAAACCTAAACCTTAACCTATTCTCACATCCCTAAACCTAAACCTATAACCCATAACCTAAACCTAAAACCTAAACCTAAACCTAAAACCTAAATGTATTCTCAAATCCCTAAACCTAAACCTACACCTAATCCTAATCTCAACTCCCTAACCTAAACCTAAACCTAAACTTGAAAACCCAAACCTAAACAAGATCCTGAACCCGAACCCGATTTCCTAAACCTAAACCTTAACCTATTCTCAATTCTCTAAACCTATAACCTATAACCTATAACCTAAACCGAAACCTTAACCTAAACCTCAACCTATAACCTTAACCTAAACCTAAACCTAAACCTTAACCTTAACCTAAAACCTAAACCTAAACCTATAACCTAAACCTATACCTATAACCTAAACCTAAACATATAATCTATAACCTATAACCCATAACCTAAAACCTAAAACCTAAACCTAAACCTAAAACCTAAATGTATTCTCAGATCCCTAAACCTAAACCTACACCTATTCCTAATCTCAACTCCCTAACCTAAACCTAAACCTAAACTTGAAAACCCAAACCTAAACCCGATCCCGAACCCGAACCCGATTTCCTAAATCTAAACTTTAACCTATTCTCAATTCCCTAAAGCTATAACCTATAATCTATAACCTATAATCTATAACCTATAACCTAAACCTAAACCTAAACCTAAACCTATAACCTAAACCTGTAACCTACAACATTAACCTAAACCTATAACCTACAACATTAACCTAAACTTATACCTATAACCTAAACCTATAACCTAAACCTTAACCTATAACTTAACCTAAACCTAAACCTATAACCTAAACTTATAACCTAAACCTAAAATCTAAACCTAAACCTAAAACCTAAATGTATTCTCAAATCCCTAAACCTAAACCTACACTTAATCCTAATCTCAACTCCCTAACCTAAACCTAAACCTAAACCTAAACTTGAAAACCCAAACCTAAACCCGATCCCGAACCTGAACCCGATTGAATGGGCCCACACACAATCTTAAAGAATCATCCTTATACAAGTAAATTATTCATAGCCTATTTCTTGTATGATTTCAATTGAATACCTTGTTAGGACATTAGCTGTTGTCTCTTATTATGATGATTTTTATCCTCTTTTGTAGGCACAGAAGGTGGTTAGAAGGGGATTCGACTTGCGTGTGTTCCCCACCAAGTTGGAATCTAGGTGGGGCTCACTCTGATATTCTTGAGAAATTCATTGTCTTTCAATTTTATAAGCTTATGTTAGGACATGTGCCCAAAAATGAATTAAATCCATGCTCAAGTGAATCACATGGCAAATAAGAATAGAGATTGAATGCTTACATTTAAACCTTCTTTGGGATATAAGAGTTTAGGATTAGTAAACTTTTGGGTTTTTTCAGTTTATTATAGTGGTAATGACTTTATAAATAATTTGGATGACATATGAGCATCACGAATCTAGATCCTCTGCTTACCATTGATACAAATAGAAATTTCTCGTTTTCTTGCATTGTGACTGCAAGTCCTAGTCATCATTAACGTTGCCAGCATTGCTGCATCAAACGTAGTATATAATAATATAGCCCAATCACATGGCAACAAACAAGAAAATCTTGCTTTGTTGGCAAGCATACTCGAACTCAGGCATCACAATGCATCTATTTTCATCTCCACTATCTCTTATAACATAGATTATTTGAGATTTGGATTTGTCTCATTTTTAGAGTCATGTCCTAACACAATATGATAATATTAATAGTCAAGGTGAATTTGTCACCAACATTATTCCAAAACCCATATAACTTCTCCTTATATGAAGTTGGGTAGGGCACATGCAGCTTGAATCCATCAAAGGAGATAAGGATCACCTCTCATATGTTTTCTCTCTCTCTCTCTCTCTCTCCTCTCTCTCTCTCTCTCTCTCTTTTCATTTATTTTTTTCTCATATGATTGTTTATTTTGTAGTGTCTGCTCAAATATACGTACAACATTTTATCATGTTAATATAATTATAAGTGGCCTAATCTCACCTTTCTAAAAACAACTAATAATAATTTCTACCTGATGAGAAATCACCAAGTACCATTATATAGGCTCAACCCAAAAGATAAATCAGTATTTTCTTTCTTTCTTTTTTCTTTTAACACACTCACACACCAGAGTCGCTTACGGCCACAATGGGTACTTGAACTCATGACCTTGTATTGAAACTATTTTAAATCTACCATTAACGCCTGAGTAAGGACCTAGCTGTGTGTGCACACTAACCTCGACAATGTGTTGACTACACTGAATTTTGTGAGCCCCACCAGGAAATAGGCTATGAATAATTTTTTGCATTTTATTTATGATGTTAAACTTATATGTATTTATGAGTGGATGAATGTGATGTGGATAAGATTGTTTGTGTTTGGATGGATGTAGTTTATATTTGGATGGATGTACGTAGTTTGTGTTTAGATGGATGTGAATGTGAATATGATGAAATATATTATAAAAGGTGTATATCATGAAGAATATGATGAAATATATTGTAACAGGTGTATATCAGGTATTTTTGCCCAAAAATTGAAAAAAAAAAAAAGACTTTTACCTACGAAATATTTCATAGGTAAAAGTTTCATCAACGTAAACTTTTGTAGGTTAAAAGAGCAACCACATTTTTTATGATGAAAAGAAACAGTTTTTGCCTACGAAACTTTTCGTAGGTAAAAGTTTCTTAAATATTTTTTGTTTTGTGAACATTTTTACCTACGTAATATTTCGTAGGTAAAAGTTTCGTGAACATTTTTACCTACGAAAACATTCGTCGATAAAAGTTTTGTCATAATTTTATACCTACGAAAAATTTCGTAGGTAAAAGTTTCATGAACATTTTTACCTACCAAAAAATTCGTCGGTAAAATTTTGTCAAAATTTTTTACCTACGAAAAATTTCATCGGTAAAAGTCTTACCTTTGCCGACGATATAATTTTTCGTCGGTAAAAGCCTTTACCCTCGGCTTTTATCGACGAATTTACCAACGAAAAAATTCATCAGTAAAACCCATTACCTACGAAAAATGGTTTTTTAGCGACGAATTTTTTCGTCGGTAAAAGTGGATTTTCTTGTAGTGAGAAGATCATTTGAGAACTCTTCATCACTGAAGTATTCGGTCGATCCCTCCATGTTCATTCATGTCTTACCATAATTATGATTTTTGGCCAAGTCATGCCCCGCATGCAGTTCGGTCGATTCTTCCAAATTCATTATCGGCTTATCATGATTATGATTTTTTACTGAATTATGGTCCACATGAAGTTCAATCATATTGGCCAATATCTATTCTTCTCCTTTTGACTTTGGCATCGCCAACCTTAGTCTAGTTGGCTGGTACATTTGGGATTGATGCTAAACAATGGCTAACTATCTTCTCCTTGCTGACTGTTGCCTTTGTCAACGTCTCTTCTGAATATAAGTGATCTCCTCTGGTATCACTGAAAATTTTAGATGACTCAACCTTTTCTAAATGCCTTATCGGTCAGACCGAGGTTTAACCATCCTTTGTAATACCCTGAAATTTTTAATACCTAAGTATTAAAATTTCTCAAGTGTTACTATAAAATTTAACTTAATATGTATATGTGTACGATACTAATCTACCTATCCTGACCTTACATCTATTCTTCAGCATGAAGTTGACAGTTGGGAATATCTTCATCCATAGATCAAGCCATTCGACCGCTGAATTTAAGACAAGATCATCATATATCCAAGCAAACCCACTTGCGATCATCTGCTTACAAAATTGACCATACGCCCACCTCCATACATGACTAGATTACTAACCGTCAAGCTTTCCTATTTTGAACATGTCATCTAACCAATCATCATGTGGTTTGATACATGCTCATTCCCTTGATTAATTTGGTGAATAACTCTTTAGTCACAATGATTTAGATATACGTTCTTTCTTAAGAATTGCTTAGAAACGTTCCTAGATTTCCAAAAACTCTTAGATTATCAATAATTATGAAAATGTTATTAACCAAGACCCCTGAATTCTAGATCACATGGTTTCCACAATTTGTTTAATGTGAAATTTTACACCATGCCTATGTATAATAAATTAGCCATGCACATCGAATTTCAGCCTTTAGATCATTGTAAAAGTGGCACAATAGACAAATCAGCCTGTAATTGTCAATTTTGGTGTCCATCGAGTAAAGAAACCTTGTAAGTAGTCGTGGTTGAATGTTTCCCTTCATATGAACTAGGTAGATTCCTCCAAAACATCACCGTGGGCCCCACAACCCATCAAGAGTGGCAGTACACCAAACGAGATATTGGGTTAAACATGGGTTAACCCAATGACTCCCAAAGAAAGAAGGAAAATCCTTCTTTCTTCCGCAACCAACAGACGTCTGTCCGCTGGTATTGCTAGTGGCCCACCATCATGGCCCACGTAGTTGATTCGAACTGTCCATCACATTGGAAGGCTCGGTCCGACCAAGACCAGATCATCCACGTGCACCCATGCACGCACACGTGTGTTGGGCTAGACGATGCACCCAACGAACGAACAATGTCTATTTGGTGACGCTAATGGGCCACCATCGGGGACCCCCGGAAGGATTCGAACCGTCCAATCGGTTCGCACTGGCGGTCTAACCAGAGCCACAAAGACCCCACACATTAGTACCCATGTGTGCACGCACGATCTCCAGCAAGATCAGGCGTGCGCAATTAAACTTTCTAGAAAGATCGAAAACTTCCATCTTCCTCTCCTTCTACACTGGAGGTCCGCATGAAAACCTCTCCTGAGATCCCAGCCGTCTGAAATCCCTCCAAAATAGATCTGAAGCCTTCCACGTTGGTAGAAGAAGAGGGGGAGAGTGACCAATGCGACAATGCACCGTCTTTCACGGGAATGAAACTGAAAACTACAGAGATGGGTGTCTCAAGGGTCTACCCAAGATCAAGATCCGAACTTTCCAAACGACTCCAAGAAATATTCTGATCCCTTCCATGAAGACAAATCAAGACTGCTAGCTGCTCCATTTTCCTCTCGTTACGCAAGAGACTGCGTGTCCCTTTCGCATTCAACTGCGCAAAAGACTGTATAATGATCCCTCACTCCTATAAAAACTCACTTACATCCGGCTTAGGAGAAAACGGAGCAAGAAAGAAAGAAAGAAAAGAAAGGAAAATGAAAGAGAAAGAGAGAGAATGAAAGAAAGAGAGAAGGAGAGTCGAGTGCTGAGTCCTGGACTGAGTCAGGGCCAGGTTAGATCAGGTTGGAATTCTAGTCCTGCGATTTCAATCATAATTCAACTTTAGAAACATAATTAAATCCTAGTCATATGGAAGGGTGAGTCGACCTTAAGGTGAGGGTTTTTATCCTTTAAGCTTATTTTGATTTAATTGATGTGAATTATCCCTCCTTTTCATGTTTACATATTACTGAGAGTTATCCTTTCAATTGATTGATTTATTATCATCATTTATCTACCCTTTGAGAACTATGATATTATGTATGATCTTCATGAATTTACGTGAGGCAATGGATACAAGCATTGCCCTTTGCCTTTATCAATTTATTGAGTTAGCCCTTGTTACTCTTCTCTTTATTGAGATGGCCATTGTCACTCCTCTATTTATTGAGTTAGCCATTGTCGCTCTTCTTATTATTAAGTTGGCCATTGCCACTCTCCTATTTATTGAGTTAGCCATTACTACTCTCCTCTTTGTTGAGTTGGTCATTGCCACTATCCTCTATATTGAGTTAGCCATTGCTACTCTCATCTTTTTAAGCCTTGTGCTATTTATCTTTAAGGCTTGGGCATGTGTCTTGATATTCCAGAACCCCCGTGATTCAGTTTATATTCCCTATAAGTGAAAGTGATGTGTTAAGAGGTATCACAACTAGTGATTCAATTATTTTATCATGGACGTAATGCACTCTTGGTGAAGACCCTCTTGGTTGTCATGTAATTCCATGGATTTTTGGGTAGTGATGCACATGTGTGTAATTCGCAAATACACTGTCACATCACTTTTGGGATTGGATGTTGCAAATAGTCGTTCCATGAACAAATCGTGTCATGTAATTCATCTGACTCATGTGTTGTGCGCCTTGAGGTGTTCACGTAAATCCATGATAGCATTGGTCATGCCGACGAATATCCATAGTTATGGGATGCAGGTCGAGCCAAGTTTTCTATAAATTGTATTCCACACTGTGATGATCACTACGTATGATGAGTCGCACACACTTTGCTAAGCATGCATCTCATGTAAGTTGTTTGTGCATGCTGATACTCCTTGTAGTAGTGTAATACGAGACGTATCAGAACCCTTATATTGCTTTTATGAATCTCTTAAATCATTGTTAATCCTAAAGGACAATAATCACTATGAGTAGGGCGTTGACCCTCTCCAACTATATGGATGATGCAGGTGACATACAGATTGAAGACTTAAAGGACAATCTCCCTATGAACAATTATGCTGAAAGAATAAGAAGATAGCTTTATGATTTAGTTTATACTTGTTGAGGGTCAAATATTACATATTAGACCCCAGTTATTACATGGATTTATGAACATGACATTGCTTAATGAAATATTTTAATTAGGTTTTTGTTGCAGGATGTAATTAGGAGCGTTGACTGAAAAAGAGTATTAAAAGCGTGGATTTGATGCTCCGAAGTCACCAGAGCAAGGGACGGACTTCAGAAGACTAAGATCAATGAATTCACACACCAGGGATCCGAGGAAATCAAGTCGTTCACGTTAAAAATGACCCAAAACTGGTCCACAATGCAAGATCACAGGGTTACCGCTATCCGATTGACACAAGACTTCGTACATGGGATGTGAACCATAAATTAACCGTACATATTAAATTTCAACCATTGAAGATCTCGGGAAGTGGGCCAACGGACAGATCAGCCCATTAATCTTCAATTTGGGGCCCACCTAATATTTGGAACTGCCTTAACAGTTGGCCTCAACGGTTTAAATAAGATGAGAAATAGGATGGACGGATTGAATTTCTGAAGAACATCAAAGTGGACTCCATATGTACAGCGTGTGTACATAGTGTACACATGCCCGCCGAGCACCACACCACCTTCCAATTTCAAACAGCGCCCGCCCGCATCTTCTCCAGAAACGGTAGTTGCCGTTTTTGGCGTTCTTTGTAACGGACGGACGAGTCCATTTTTCGAACGATTGTGGGCCCCACACATGCCCCGTACGGCTGATCCAAGCTGTCCATCTTGTAGAGGGCATCGAAAGGATCGAACCTAAGCTGATATTTTGTTCTCATGCATACACACGTGTGTGATACAGAGGCCACAAAAGGACTGCTTTGCGACGTTTAAAATTGTTATTTTTATGAGATTTCTTCTCTGGGTCGTGTCAATGGACATTCAAAACCACCCATTCTTGACTGAAATTTCGTTCTGAATGCAATGGATGGGGTGGATTTCCCAGAAATTACTTCTACGGGGCCCACCGATCACGACAGGGAAATGATGTGAAAGGTTTCGCACATATTAGGAAATCCAGTTTTTCAGGCGGTTGTGGGCCACCATCTTTGATCATATGGTAGATCTGAACCGTCCATCATGTAGAGGACCCAAGAAAGTCCTAAGGGACGGTGTTGTTTTGGAATTTGAGTGAGGAAAGTGTCGTATTTCGAGGCCCCGAACTTGGCTGCGAAAAGACTTTCGCTGCACGTGCGACAGCTTTCCAAATCCGATTTTCTCCACTCCAGCAGCTATAAAAAGGGTTTTGGACATAGGGAGCAGGATCGAAGGCCTTGAACGAAGAATCTCACGTGAGAGAGAGAAAGACAGGGAGAGAAGAAAGAGTTTTTGTTGTTTTTCCTTTGGTTATGCTTTTCTTCTCAAATTTCTGATGAGATCTAGCCCATCCATGTGTTGCTAAGCCTCTTGGCTAGGGCCAAGAGGTGAAGCTTGTAGTGTGATGGGACCGATTCTACGGTTTTGATTCATGTTATGGACTGATTTGATTTTAGTTTGATTTATAAGAATGCTTTTAGTTTTTAATGATTTGTTGTGACTAAAATTACAATAGATCTGCGACGGCTTGGAGTATTCTCTCCATAATTTGATTGTGAAATCAGGAAACCCCTTTGTTCACCATTGCCCCTTGGACATGGTTGGATGATGGAATCCTTCCTAACCTTCATACATCGTCTGATTGATTGTGGATTGATTTGAGTTCTGTTGTTTACCTTGTCTCATGGGCATGGATTTGTGATGGAATAGACTCTAATTCTCATATCTTTCATCTCTTTGAAAACTAGATCAATGGAAGTTCAGATCGAGCTTTAGTGACATATCTTCCAACTTGATGAAGATGGGACTCGAAGTCCAGTTGAGTTCGTGAATCAAGCGTAGATCTCCCTGATCTCTACAAGTGGATCCTTGGCACCCTAGTTTCCTACCTTTAAATTTCACAGTTTTAGTTTCGTACTTCACAATTATTCACTCATATTTACTCAATTTAAATTTCATCTTATTCTAGTTCTATTTCTAGTTAGTTTCAGATCACGTACAGGTTTCAGTCCCTGTGGATTCGACCTCGGTCTTACCGAGATTATTACTACATCACAACCCTACACTTGGGGAGTGAACAATACTTCTGCCATGAACTCTGATATTGTAATAAGCTTCCCTTAAGAAGATATTTAATTATTTACTGAATTCTTTTACTCTGATGAAGTGATCAATACAGTCTATTTTATTCTTGTAAATGTTACTTTCATGAATATATCTGGATGTGATCTAAATTTAAATAAATAAATAATAATAATAATAATAATAATAATAAGGCACAATTTTTAAAGCATTCAGTTTATACATTATTATAACACCCGATTTTCTCGGGCACGAGTACAAACTCTGGCCATGAAAATTCGGGATGTTACATCCTTGGCCCTTGAGCAAACTCAGGGAGATCGCTGATATGTTTACGCTTCTATGTGTAAAAATTATTTTCTTCATTATTGTTCTGATTGACTGATCGTCTTGCTTAATATTTCAGTGGATAAAATTTTTCGTTTGATTAAGTCGACCTCGCACATTTCTCATAAAGGTGCTGATAATTTGACATTATTACCTCTGAATATGCTTCGGTCAGGTTGATCGCAAACTTAGGCGTTACACTCCTCTGTTATTTTTCTCCTTAGGTTAACCCATCTAAACTCTAAGATCAATCTTTTATCGCGGTCGAATCAGCCTTTGAGAATTAATGGTGGCCATATTAATCTTCATATTGAATGGAAATGGATCAATATCGATCAACATTGCTTCTTTTTCTTTTTTCAGGAAACATTAGCAACCTTTTATTGATGTTATCATGAATCACATTTCTGAAAACCTGATAGTAGAATGCAACCGAATTCAATGTCATTTGCTATAATTAATTTTCTTCATTTCTTCAACTATCGGAATCTTATGATTAACTGAAAATTTGATACATTTTCTAGCTAAAATAATGTCAAAGATTTCGTCAACGTGAGAAATATCAAACGTGCAAGTTCTTTGAACTTTCTGATTAGAGGATGTCACTGTCTCTACTTTAACCAAGGCTGAACATGTGAATGGCTGCTTATCCACTACTTCAACCACTGCAACATCATAATTAGGATCATAATAATATATTCCTACTGATGAATTCTTTTACCTCATTGACTCTTAAAGCAATGCATCATATTGAGCCACCTTCCTAGTTAAATCATAAAGATATATGAATTTCGTTCTGATAAACTTCTTTTAAAGTTTAAATTATAACCCATATTGAACTAACCGGACAAATTCTGCTTTGGTCATGACCACCTTACATTGGCTTTTTGCTCTCTTAAATCGAGTAATACAATTTTCGACCGATACGATCCTGTCAATTGCCGAAAATGAGTAAGATCGGTCATGGAAATTTCTCTATCCTTATAAATGAATTGAGCATGAAACTTTTCTTCAATTTCTTGCCAATTATGTATGAAATTTGGTAACAAATTGGAATACCAAGTAAAAGCTACTCTAGTAAGTGAATGAACAAATAATAGTAATTTATAATACTCATTATCGGCCAATTATTTACATTGTATGGTAAATCGACCTGTGTTCTGCAATTGATTGACCCATATTACTGTAAATAGTATAAAGTCGAGTCGATAGTTCCTTAGCAATGGATATTGCCAGTTGATCCAGTCAAAATATGGCTTACGATAAACTGGGATAGTAGTTCGACCGAGAACTTGTCCTCCTACTTCCTAAACTAGTTGAATAATTTGGTTATGCTCCCAGTATTAATGTGTAGCAACTGGAGGTACTTTAAGGCCATCTTTATACTGTTCTTCATTATACAGTTGATTTCTAGGTAAAAGTTGCCTACCAAGCATCCCTTAATTCCTGGCTCCATGAATTACGTTCCTATTCTCACATACCGGACGTCTGAAATCTACCGGTGGTGGTAAATTTCACATGTCTTGGACAAGAATACATTCAAGACGTCTAAAATCTACCAACATCGGTGAATTTTGTATATCTTGGATTGGACCCTGGATAGGAATAGGTGGTGTATTTCACTATAAAGGAAGTGCCTGTGTCATTAGATGGACTGGTGATATAGATGCCCGATTCCATTATAACTTGCATCGGCTTGTTACTCAAGTGCAATAGGTACTTTTCAGTAAATAAAGTCATCAACCAATTCATGCTCTCGATGCGGCCGACCATCTACTTATTGAAGGCCTCAGTCGGAACTCACAAGTGTTCAGCTTGAACTCGCGACAATTTTGGGATGTGTTGAATCCCCCTTTGCATATCAACCATCCGAGCTGACATAATCTCAAGAGGTTCAATTCGAGATGTCGATGGTCTATTTGGATTTGGAGGAATAGGCACCGGACTAAGTGATGGATTTCCTTGCTCAGATACTTATTGAACTTGTAACTCCTCGTGAGTAGGAGATTCGTTAGCCACAACAGTGGCTATTGAAGTATTACGACCACCTCTTTGGCTCATGATTACAAAAAATTAACTCGGTAAGTATACTTGTCCCACCGAGCGTGCCAAATATGTTGGTGCTTGTTAAAATTGTTATACAGCTGGTGTGTAAGACCTGTATCCTAGTCCGTACCATTCCGTAGGCTTCCGTGATTCTACCAGTTGAATTCCAGCAATCCTCGACCCGAATCCGACGTTTGCGCGCGATCCTAAGCCAAGACCTGCATGCCGAAGTCGGCTCGAACCGAAACCTATACCTTGGCGATCGCGCCATCGCCGCGGTTCTAGCACCGCGACTCGCATATCAAACCGATACCTAGGCTGGAAAATGTCAGTCTGCGTTCATTCCGAAGAAACGCCGCGCGTTGCGAACTACGAGGGAATCTCTACGAGATGTCACATCAATCAATGTCAAGTACAAGCCTTACCCAAGTACAGGCACCCATCCCTCCCTTTTTAAAAGTAAACTCTCTCTCTCTCCTCTCACCATCCCTCTTTTACAAGTTTTCAAACAAACCCATCCCTCGTTTACAATTTTCTACCCAACCCATACCTCACCTTACAACAACCACTCCACCCATCTATATCTCTTATCCCTCTCTCTCTCTCTCTCTCTCCTCTCTCTCTCTCTCTCTCTCTCTCTCTCTCATTTCTCAAACCTCCCAAGCACCACACGTTCAAGCATTTCCCAAGCTTTCCAAAATATCAAGTGTGGCCCACCCTCTCATTTCTCATCCACACCATCAAACCCCATCAACCTCCATCAAAAGAGAAGGCAAGGAGCTAAGGAGGCTAAGGGACCAAGAAGAAGGAAGATAGGTGGGTGATCCACCGTTAAATTCTTTTTTGGGGACCACTTGTTGGTGGGACCCATTTTTTATGTATGAGTTGTATCATGTGGGGCCCATAGTGGCGGGGCCCCACCATCACCGTCTCTTGTCTCTCTCTCTATCTCTCTACTTCTCTCTCTCTCTTGCATTGTTGATGGGCCACCCGATGATATGTATATTGTACCCATGTTGTCCATTTAGTGGACCACACTATAACCCACTGGTGGAGCTCACCTTGCTGTCCAAACCCGAATGGAAAGGAAAACACAAACATTATAATGATCCAGATCAAGTGGACCACGTCCCTGTGGGACCCACCATGATGCTTGTATTGTATCCATTGTCCAGCGTCCAGGGACGCTGGACGTGGGTCCAAGGGATGTGAGTAGCTAGCATGGGTGCATGTACTGACATGGTTGTGTACTAACAAAGCTAAATAAATAATGCTTTTGGATGGGCTACTCATGCAGGCCCCACCTTGATGTAAGGCTCTAATCCAAGCCGTCCATTTCATTCCTCAGCTCATTTCTGACGTTGAGCAGAAATTTGAGACCAATCTGATTCTCAGGCAGGCCGTACCATAGAAAATAGCGGCATTACCGTTAAAACCCATCTTGATTCTTCTATTCACCAAAAATACGTTGCATATTGGTCTAATTTCGTCAATCAGAGGCCGTAGAATCCAATGGTCGGGTTAGATTTTTTAGATGCGGGCCCCACACGGGAAAAACCGCGGAAATTCTCTTTTTTTTTTAAAAAAATACAGCAAACAGAAGCAGTGTCTGCTGCTGCTGCTATTGGCGGAAGACGCAGGCAGCGTCCTACAACTGCCTGGGTGGACAGGCTGGGCCTCATGGCCCCAGCTGTGGGCCCCCACTGTGATGCGTTTCGAACATCCACGCCGTTCATTGGGTGGCCCCTTAGGGCAATGGGCCCCCTTTCAAATATCAACCGTATATGGAACTCAGGTGGGCCATACCATCTAAAATCATGTGAAGACATGCCTAAAACGTATAAAGTCACTTGGTGGGACCTACCTGAAGCTTGGATGTGGCTGAAACTTGGTCTGGACCCTCAGCCAGGTGGGACACACATAATGGGTGGGCTGGATTTGTGAACCACATTTCGGTGGGCCCCACGCCCACCCCCAGGTCCAAGTGACCTTATAAACAGGTTGAACGGCTGATAAGTATCACGGGGGGCTCCCTGCCCACGTGACCTTATCAACAGGTTAGCTGGCAAATAACACCACCGTGGGCCCCCTGGTCCACGTGACCTCATGGATAGGTTGGCTGGCAAACAAACATTACGGTGGGCACCCCTTGGTCCACGGGACCTTATGAACAGATTGGATGAAAATAAACATTATGGTGGGCCCTGGCCACGTGTTCTTATGAACAGTTGGATGACAGAAAAACAGTACAGTGGGCCCTACCCAAGGTCCATGTGACCTTATGAATAGGTTGGATTGCAAATAAACATTTCCAATGGGCTCAGGTCTGTATGACCATATCAACAGGTTGACTGGAAAATAAATGTATGGCGAGCCCCATGTGGGACCCCCCCTGAGGTATGTTTTATTTCCACTCCTTCCATTAGTGTGGCCCATTTGATATACATGTGGCCCATGTGGTATGGCCCACTTACCATATTTATGGCCCATTGTTGAGGCCCACCTTGAATTGTATAAGGCCGATTGTTGAGGCCCATCTTGATGTATCTCTGGCCCATTGTCGAGGCCCACTTTGACACGTATAAGGCCCATGTGATTAGGCCCCTCTAGATGTATTTGTGGGCCGTTGTCCAGGCCCACTTTGACATATATGAGGCCCATTTGATGTATTGGAAGCCCACGGGTCGAGGCCCAACGGAATGTACATAAGGCCCATTGTAGTGTGATTCCACCATGGTTTATATGTTGACCTTTATAGCAGGTTATGCCTTGGGAGCAAATGTTGGTTTGACGTCCACATTGTGCCAATAATGTTGGTTAAATGTCCGCATTATACTCTCCCTAGGGCCCATTGTTAGCCCATACTTGTAATGTATAGGCCGTCTAGGCCCATCTTCGTTTTGATCAGGGCCCATCACCACATAACATGTATAGTATAGATTCATGATTCATGATCATACGCATCATATGTATGTCTGATATGACGAGTGACTGATCATAGCATATGCCTTCGGGCGGATTTTTTATGGGCTCCCTGATAGGCAGAGTTGCCCTATATGAGCGTGCAACGCGTGCAGGATTGTTGCATGTTTGGTAGGGTGATTCATGCACTTGCATTTGTGTGATCATGATTATTGTATGCCCTAGCGACATCAGGGCCAAGGCCTCCACAGACACATTGTGGGTGGCTGGATTGGATACCAAAAATGTTTGGTTCTAGCATACGGGTGTCATAGATGTCCCTGGGTGAAAATCCCTAAACCCGATGGTACCAGAGGATTACTCCAACGTCCAGACCGAGTGGATACACGAGTGCACGAGGGCCGTATACCAGTAGGCCACGTCTCCCACTGTGCCGTGGTCGGTTGGAAAGGGGTGTGACCTTACCTGCCTGAGTGAGGGGACAATTTCTAGGTTGAGTTTGACCAGCTTGAGAAATCGGTCTGCTATCGACGAGCCGGGCCCGATATTGGCAGGCGGATAGTGAGGTCTCTTCCACTCTCCCAGTTGTGCATCCGGATAGGGGCGGCAAGCTGGCGTAGAGTGTACTAGACCCCGATGATTATCCAGACTGAGAACCGTACTGATTTGATACTCTAGTGAGGAGCTGCATTGATATGTGGAGGTGGATTGGTATGCTTGACTTGCATTATGCATCGCATGGCCTTAACATGGTCGATAGTATTTATATCTTGCACCACATAGCCTTGGTACGGTTGACTGCATTCATGTACTCATCAGCATGTTTCCGCATTACTCTGACCTTGCATTCTGAGCACGCTCATATTGCGCACACACTTACACCACCCTCTAAGCTTTCTATAAGCTTATGCACGATTGATGCGTGCAGGTGACGTCAGGACGTAGCCGTAGTCTCGCCGCAGTTGGAGCGTGCAGCCGAGCTTTTAGAGCTTTTGTTATTTTTAGTATATTGTATTTCCCTTCCATACGTCTTGTACTCAAAAGTTTTTTATCATAATGGATTTTGTGATAGTGTTCTTGTGGTTATTGTTCGTAGGTTATGCTTGTGGATATGCTCATTACGAATCAAATTGATTATTAAAAATCCTCCTTATAGCATCCCAGGATCAGAACCTGGTATATGGGTACCGGGAGCCGAGAACGGGATACTACAGAGGCTGTCGGCGATCGAAAATTTTGTGAGTCCGGTCTCCGAGTTCGGGGCGTGACACGGTTCACAATAAATATTTATGGCAACCACATAGTTTGTAGTCCCACTAGGCGTGAAAAAAATATTGGACACTCCGTTTGTTTTCTGTTGCATGGGCATACCATAATCGATATAATAGCTTGATCCAAACCGATCAACTTTGACCTCAAGAGCCAAAATAAGCAGATATGTTCAACATGAGTATATGGCCAGATTTTGAGAAGATTTATCACTTACTCAGCCACTTGCAGAATTTTATAATGATCAGGCGAAAATCAAATGGTGGGTTCTTCCTCCCAAGATGACTTACTTTGTGCCTTCCATAAGAAAGGTCTTTCAGAAGACCAATGCAATCAAACAAAAGTAAAAACTCATAATCGATCACTAGGAGTAACTGCAACAATGCTTCTAGGATAAAAAACAAATCCAGCCTTTGAACATAGATTTGAATTACAAATAAAGATTATAGTTAAGAATTATCGCTATTCTAGGATAAGCTAAGATAAAAGATAAATTGATAGATTGTTTTTATTTTGGATTGGTTGTTGATTGGGTTAGTTTTCTTTGTCATATTCTCCTGCTATTTATAGATCTTTGTTGCAGCTTGCTCTTCCAAATTGTTCTTTCATTACTGTAATAGTTACGGTAGTCAAAAAGTCATTCTAGATCTTTCTCGTATCTAGATCCTTCTTTTGATACGTTTCTCTTCACGACGATTTCACTTCTGTCGGCCAAACACTTTGTTCCTCTTGGTCACCTTTTGTATCTTGAGCAACTCAATTGTGTCTCTCTCTTCACTCATAACTTGAAAACAACGCTCCATGTAAAACTGGATTTACGTCAGCTATGATCCAACAAAAAGCTTTTAAAGATCTTTCATCCGCTTCCTATTCCTAATGCAATGACACATGTTGCCATTCTATTCGCTTTCCTACAATGGCCAAAAATATGATGGAATAAGAGCATAGTCTAAAAACTGAATCAGTTCGAAATCCCAAGTGAAACTTGTTACATAGGAAAAAGTGGTTAATGGCAATTAAAAACTTCTCATCGGGTGCAAAAGCTTTGGATCAAGATGATATTTGTGTGCATGGTGTCTTCATGTGGGCATTTGTGACCTTATCAACGGGTTGGATGACAAATAAACATTCCAGTGGAATCCATGAAGTTTTTAACAGTGGGGATTCAATCTGTTTCCTATGGTGTGGTCTATCTAAGATTTGAATCAACTTCATTCCAGGGATCATGCCGTAAAATGAGCTTTCAAAATAGTTGGACGGTGTGGATTTAAGGCACATACATCATTGTGAGCCCCACAGTCAGGGGTCCCACCCACCTCGGTGGATCCGGGGTCTCACCAAATCCGCTCCCGTGCTCCTCCATGCAGTGGTACTTGGATTTTTCGAATCCCAAATTCCATGCCTCGAATTCCTTCAAATTCCAACATAGCACATGCTATTTTACTTCCCAACCCATACTCACATAATAGCTCTTTAATAACGCATTTTGACTTAACCTTTCTCGTAATCTCAAATCCCTAAAAAGGCTCTGTTTTGTATCGATTTCTCAAGCACGCAATTTCACTCTCACGTGCCTTGAGAAAAATCCCACCATTCTTTCATTGGCCTCGATAACTATGAATCACACATTAAAAAGATGCCCTCATTTAGTCCATTCCTCGATAACTACAAATTACACATAACTCGCCACACTTGCCATGGTGGCACGTGTGAGGTGGGCCAGGCAGGACAGGTTGGGGCTGATACATGTAAGGCAGGTATCTGATGGACCTGATTTGATTTAACAGTCATGGGTCCAATTTCTCATACCCAAAATGATTTAGTATGCATTGAGCTGATTAGGTCCAGTTAATTTAAATACACGAGCAGATTGAGACGGCCCCACTGTGATGTGCTGCTAAAATCCAATCTAACCCTCAGATGCATTACGCCATGTTAGGCTTAGGGGTGAAAAATCAGGCCAATAGGTGATTCATGTTAGCCACACGATGTGGAACAAAAGAGAGGAGAACTTCCACCCTTGATTTTGTAGGGGCCAAACTACTACACAAATGGTTTTTTTTTCTTTTCTTTTCAAATGCTGCTTCCAGGACATATGTACGGGCTAAATGGTCCAGATCCCACATACAAAACACAGTGGGTCCATAAAAAAACAAGTGTGAGTGTTTTGCTTTCCAACAATTTTCCCTGGTGTGGCCCACCTAAATTCCTGATCAGCCTCGTTCACAGGCCAATTTCCTAACATTTTTTTTAATGCATCTGATGGCCGGAGTGGATGTAGTATATACAGTACTCCGGTGTTGTCAGGAACCTAAGAATGTAGTCGTTCCATTTATAAGACGGGGCCACAGATGTACATAGAAACGGAGGGCTAAAAAATGATGACTTCAGTGGGCACGTTGATGCACAGGCACAAGGAGGATCATTTTATGGATGGTCTGAATCCTAGCAACATGTCATATTGGCGTCCCATGATGATTTTCATGTGGATCTTGAGGATGGAGTCTATAACTAAGCATTCTTAGTTTATTTTTATCATTTCTTGAGATCAAGAGGTCAACCAATATGTGAGTTTCCACCCTTGAGAGAGAGAGAGAGAGAGAGAGAGAGAGAGAGAGAGAGAGAGAGAGAGAGGAGAGAGAGAGAAGCTGGGTATCGGTATCGGTCCGAGTCGGATCGGATTGGGCCCAACCCGATCCGACCCGAAATCTAAATAACCTGACCCGAACTTGATCCAATCCGGGACCGAGTCCGGGTCACCTGACTCGGACCGATCCGAAATTTGCATTGCATGATCCGATCCGAGTTCGACTTGGTCAGAAAAACAGAGTTGGAACGGATTTGGCATGGTTCGGATCAGTCCAGTTTAATTTTTAATTTTTTGAAAATCCTTCCGTTCTGGCTCAACGGAGCACTTTTGGAGGCTCCTTTTCTGCATGTGGTCGGACTTAAACTCCCTGACCTTGGATTTAGGTCAAGCTGAGTTTTTGATCCGATCGAATTTACAGATCGACCGTGGCAGACCAGTTTCAATTCAACAGTCACCGGTACTCGATCAGGGCCACAAGTGTACTGACATGTGTAGAAAATTTCTCCTGATTCGATGGTGTATTTAGGTCAGATTCTGACGATCTGAATCCTTATATTTGGCCCGCAAGCGACATGTCTCAGTTTACTTAAGTTTGAATTTTATTCCTAAAGATATTTACATTTCTCACACACTTTGCTATGAGCTCAAGTTGTGCATTTCTGGACACAGTCAGGACTTGATTTCCGGAATGGTTGTCAAGCCCAACAAGGCGGTCATAATCGTTTAGTTTCGTGGTAATCGAACTTTTGACTTGCGGTCAAGGTCCGATACGGAGTTTCGTGATGCTCCCGAGAGCAACCGGGTAATGAGATTGATCCTATATTATAGGGTAATGTAGCGTCAATGATTCTGCAAGTTTTGGATCTTGCAGTGAGTATTTAAAGTGGTTCAAGCGAATTTCTCAGCTAATCTAGTTTAACACTTAATTAATTTCGTCTAATTTCTAAAGGATTTGGTCCTGAGTGATTTTTGCCTGAGGTGGTACTTGGGCCTTTGTAGTTTGTATAAAAGGTGATTCAAGCTATTAATACTTAATTAAATTATGCCCTAATCATGGCAAAATAAGGTCCTAGGGCAGTTCTACATCCAAGGACGTCCATTGCCAAGTTAGGAAAAATTTGGGGTGTTACAAAAGTCGAAAGCCCAACACTCACTTGTTTACTATCAAGCAAGAGCCGAAGGAGTCGTTGAAAGACTACATCGCTCACTTCAATGAAGAAACGTTATTAGTAGTAGACTACAATGACAAAATGGCACTCGTTGCTGTGTTCAGCGGCCTAAAAGAATGGAAATTCACTTTCTCCATTAGAAAGAACTCGTCGAAGACACTGGGTGAACTTGTCGCTAGAGCCCAGAAATACACCAACACGGAGGAATTCTCCAATGCTCGAAAAATGTCCAAGTAACAGAGCCAAACGGTAAAGGGAAGAGGCCTAGGAATGAGGATCTCAGCCTTCCAACAAAGGGACCGATGACCGTGCCCCTCGCGATCATCGTCCGAGCAGAAGGTCGGAGGGAAAGTTTCATTCCTACACCCCCCTCAACACGTTCGCTGAGCAAATTTTATTGGAAGTTCGAGGAGAAAAGCTGCCGAATTGGCCTATTTGCATGAGAACCGATCCGGATCATCGAGACAAGCGCAAGTATTACTGCTTCTATCGAGACCACGACTACAATACGACTGACAGTGTAAATCTCAAAGATGAGATCGAGGCCCTTATTCGGAAGGAACACCTGTGCCGATACACCAAGGAAGGAAAAATCGCTCGAAAAGAAGAAAGAGAGCGAGAGCAGACAAATAACGCCACGGAAGAGCCCGCCGAAATCTGTACCATTTTCGGGGGCTCATCCGGTGGTGGAGATTCAAATAGGGCGCGAAGGCTCACTCCCGTAAGTCTGAACTGGAACATTACGTCCACTTAACAAAACGGCCCAGCAAGGAACTTCGGGTCAGCCCGTGCACTCTGACCTTCGTGAAAGAAGATGCACGGGGGATTCAACAACCCGCACGACAATGCTCTAGTAGTTAACATGACCATAGCGAACCGCAAGGTATACCGCATCTTGGTCGACACCGGGAGTTCAGCCAACGTGATCTATTCCGAAGCCTTTGAAAGAATGGGGATTCCGAGGTCTCACCTCGAACCTGTGAAGACCCCCCTACATAGCTTTGCCGGGAAAAGAATGATCTCCGAGGGAGTCATTTCCCTCCCTGTGATTATGGGAGAAGGATAACATCAAATCACTCTCAGGTGGACTTCTTAGTTATCAATGTACTATCGGTACACAACGTCATCTTGGGCAGACCTTCCCTCAACACAATGAAAGCAGTCGTCTCCACCTATCACCTGATGATGAAATTCTCCGTCGAGGGCAGGATAGGTTACCTCCGAGGCGATCAGTGAGAAGCTCGGAGATGTTATGCAATGGCAGTAAAGAATGGGTCAATTAAGCAAGCACTCACCATCAACCTCCTAAACCCTAGAGGACCTATGGAAGGCTCATCCATGGAAGACCTGGAGAAAGTGTTGCTCGATGAAGCTGATCCGAGCATAACCGTTCAACTCGGGGCATCATTGAATCCTGAGCAACGGCTTGAAATATTAACATTCCTGCGGCAACATATGGACGTCTTCGCATGGTCCCACCAAGGTATGCCCGGAATATCCCCGGATGTCATGATCCACAGGCTAAATGTGGATCTGGATCACAGACCTGTCAAACAGAAGAGAAGGCCGTTTGATGTTGAACGATGCGAAGTGATAGCCGACAAGGTCTCCGTTCTGCTTGACGCTGGATTCATAGAAGAAGTGCGTTATCCCGATTGGATCACGAATGTGGTCCTTATGAAGAAAGTCAACGGAAAGTTGCGGGTCCGCGTAGACTACTCGGATCTGAATAAAGTCTGTCCGAAAGATAGTTTTCCGTTGCCTCGGATCGATCAGCTGGTGGACAGCACGGCGTGACACGAATTACTCTCTTTCCTGGACGTATACTCTGGATATAATCAGATCATGCTGTATCCTCCAGATAGGCAGAAGACTACCTTTGTCACGAGCAAGGGACTCTACCATTATCGGGTCATGCCATTTGTCCTGAAAAATGCTGGAACTACGTATCAAAGACAAATGAATCAAATGTTCTCTAAACAGATCGGACGCACCATGGAAGTGTATGTCGACGACATGTTGGTAAAAAGTGTTAAGGCATCCGACCACCTGACGGATCTCGGAGAAATATTCGCCATCCTCCGAGAATACCAGATGAAGTTGAATCCCACGAAATGCGGTTAGGAGTCGGCTTAGGAAAATTTTTATGTTTCAAGTCAGTCAGAGAGGTATCAAGGCGAACTCGACCAGATCAAAGCACTTCTCGACATGAGTTCGCCTCGGACTGTCAAGGAAATACAATGCCTCACAGGGTGAGTCGCGGCGCTCAGACATTTCATATCCCGATCAACGAATAAATGCCTCCCCTTCTTCCAACAGTTGAAGGGTCATAAGAATGCAGAATGGATGTTGGAGTACGAACAAGCCTTCCAACAACTGAAGCAGTATCTGGG
Organism: Magnolia officinalis; assembly: GCA_021015155.1. Lineage (NCBI taxonomy): Eukaryota > Viridiplantae > Streptophyta > Magnoliopsida > Magnoliales > Magnoliaceae > Magnolia > Magnolia officinalis. The sequence continues at coordinate 2,016,229 of JAJHSJ010000017.1, read as the reverse complement.
TTCACCCCCCTGCTGTCCAAACATGAAGAAGGTGAACCCATGTTCCTCTACCTCGCGGTCTCGGCCTCGGCCGTCAGCTCGGCCCTGATCAGGGAGGTCGGAAGCAAGCAACACCCCGTATATTACATGAGCAAGGCTATGGTACCTGGAGAAACGAGATACTCGCCCCTGGAGAAGCTAGCGCTCAGCCTCCTTATTTCAGCTTGGAGGTTACGTCCATACTTACAAGCTCATTCCGTAGTTGTGTTGACAGACTCCCCTCTCAGATAAGTTCTTCAGAGGCCCGAGGTGTCGGGTCGGATGACTAAGTGGGCCATCGAACTTGGTGAGTTCGACATTTTTCGTCCGAAAACAGCGATCAAGAGCCAAGTTGTGGCCGACTTCATTGCCGAATTCACCACTCCGAGCACAGAAGAGATCGGTACTGAAGTGAAAACAATTCCACCTATCCCCCCGGGCGACCAAAGAGCGGTATCGAACCCGGGATGGATTCTCTATGTGGACGGGTCATCCAATATCAAAGGGGCCAGGGCCGGAGTCGTCCTGATCGCGCCTGATTCCATAACTGTTCAATACGCAATCAGACTCGGGTTCAAGGCCTCAAACAATGAGGCGGAATATGAGGCTTTACTAGCCGGCCTCAGATTGGTGGTGAGCCTGGGTGTTCAATCTCTTCAGGTCCGATGCAACTCTCAGCTGGTGGTAAATCACATCTCTACCGAGTACGAGGCCAAGGAAACAAGGATGATCACTTACCTTGATGAGGCGAGGAAATTGATCAAAAATTTTTAGAATTGCACTATCCATCAAATCCCGAGAGCAAAAAATTCATGGGCCAACGTCCTAGCGCGACTCGCCTCGGCTGCGGAAGGGAAGATCCCGCGAGTCATCCCCGTTGAATTCATAGAGCATCCAAGCATCGACAAGGCAGAGAAGAAGGAAGTCAATCCAGTTCATGCTAGTCCGAGCTGGATGGACCTGATCTTTAACTACCTCACGTCCGGCAAGATCCCTTTGGACAGGCTGGAAGCCAGACGGCTGAAAGTCCAAGCAGCTCGATATATCATTCTGCATGGTATCCTATACAGGAAGGGACATTCTCAACCTTACCTCAGGTGTCTCCGGCCCGACGAGGCAGAATATGTCATACGGAAGATCCATGAAGGAATCTGCGGAAACCATTCTGGCAGCATAGTCTTGGCCATGAAGATACTCCGACAAGGATATTTCTAGCCGACTATCAGAGAAGACTCAAAAGACTACGTTCGAAAATGCGACAGATGTCAGCGCTTCGCGGCCGTGCCCAGGCAACCCGCTGAAGAAATGACTCCTATGAGCGGCCCTTGGCTGTTCGCTCAATGGGGAATCGACATTATCGACCATCTGCCTGCGAGAAAAGGGCAAGTTAAGTTCGCCATCGTGGCTGTCGACTACTTCACCAAGCGGGCCGAGGCTAAGCCTGTTGCCAAAATCACAGAACAAAAGGTGATCGACTTTGTCTGGAAAAACATCATTTGTCGGTTCGGAATTCCGCGCACTATCGTGTCAGACAATGGCCGGCAGTTCGACAACGACAATTTTTGAAGCATGTATCAAGGACTCGACATCACAAACGCATACTCTTCTCCTCGACATCTCCAGTCCAACGGACAAGTAGAAGCAGTTAATAAAGTTATCAAGCATTATCTCAAGACGAAGTTGGAAAAAGCAAAAGGCAGTTGGGTCGAGGAACTTCCATTCGTTCTCTGGGCCTATAGGACCACAGTTCAGTCCTCAACTGGAGAGACTTCGTTATCACTCTCCAATGGTTCGGAAGCGATAGTGCCAGTTGAAATCGGTCTTCTTACGGCTCGAGTTGAGAACTACCAAGAAAACCAGAATACCAAGCAGATCGCAGCTAACTTGGATTTGCTCGAAGAAGTTAGAGATGTTTCAAGACTTCGAGTCGCGGCTCGGCATCAGCAATTTGCGCGATTATACAATTCGAAGGTCAAGACGAGGCGGTTCCGACTAAGGGACTTGGTCCTTCGCCAGGTATTCCAGAACACCACTAAGCCGAGGACTGGGACACTCGGGCCTAATTGAGAAGGGCCTTATCGGGTCGTCCGATCGACCAAATCGGGCTCCTACTACTTGAAAGACCTCGAGGGTCGTCAGCTTCCTCACCCCTGGAATGTCGAGCACCTGAAAGTTTACTATCCGTGACGGAAACAGCCTTTAAGGCTCCCAGTAAATGCGCGCCTCCGAATGACAGGCCTTTAAGGCTCCCAATAAATGTACGCCTCCGAGCAACAATCTTTTAAGGCTCTTAATAAAGTTTACGTCTTATCTACATGAACGAATTATCTACTAAGGAAAAGTTGTCTCTCATATGCTAGGGCGGATTCAATGAACTGATCCCTTAAAGAAGGGATTAGTGCATTATCCCACAAAAATTCCACATGGCATCCCCTCTTCAGTCAAGGAAAAGCTAAAAGGTGACCCGACTTACCCAACATAGGAGTCGGCTCACTGATTGAAGGATAAAACGGACGCATCTCGCCAATTGTGGGACGAGCCGACCCCCTAGGGGTCCAAACTCAACAAATAGGTTATAAAGGCCTCAACTTTACGAGGCAGCATTGGAAGGAGCTGACCCGCCAAAGGGTCGGTTTGGCCACGCCTTAAAGTAAATCGGCATATCTACGAATCAACGATCGACAACCAACACCCAAAAATTAACTACAGATTAACATGTAAGAAAAATCATCATTCATGCGCCCTCTCCAGATGGTCAAAAATCATCATTCATAAACCTTCATCAGAAGGTCAAAAACTAACCAGAAAGAAAATTTTCGACTAGTTCTAAAAAAGAAAGAAAAAAATCCAATCTATGCAGTCAGAGGAGGAGCTTGGGCATTGGGGGTCTGATCCGGGCAGACATCGTCAGCAGGCGTCTCTCCAGCTTCTTCGAACAACAAAGAGTCGAGGTTAAGGTCCGGATACATGCCCCGAACCGCCTCGATACAATCATCGAAGCCATGGTTGTAAAACTTGGCGGCCTCGGCGTCCCTCTCCTTTGAAGTTTTGGATGAGGCCAATATATTGGCTTTTCAATTCATCCATAAGAATGGCGTTATGAATTAATGGTGTGGATGCCACATAAACATTCAGTAGGCATTTGCTAACTCACTTTTTCACGTTGGAGGGTGCCCCAATTAAGTTTTAGGGGTCGTTTGGCATCGTGGATTGGAGGCTAGGGGGTTTCAATTTCCCTTCGTTGTTTGGCAGCATAAAGTAATGGAGGGTTTCTAATCCGCTCTTTGAGGGGTTTGCAATCCACCGTGAGAGCTCATATTACACCTAAAATCATTTCAATAGTTGCAGGTGTAACATGTGTGTCATTATACACTATCATTCTATTAGGCACCACTATCCAAACATTGTCCATGTAAATCAGCACTGTCCAAACATTGTTCATGTTAATCAATGATTAAAAATTGTTGGTTAGTCACTCAGACATGTGCTTGTGGTCCATCCGAGAGTTGGAATTTCATCATTTCAGGCAAAGCATATATTTCAGCGGGCTTATCACAACCATAGTGTCAAAAATTATATATCTCACTAATTAGGGATATTAAAGTTGATTTAGTAATTAAATTTAAACCCCTGTAAATATACCATCCATAGGTATTTTTGAATTAAAGTTGATTCACACTCCAAGGGTGCCAAACACACAGGCAGGATTGCCAATCCATGGGGTTTCCAATCCTGGGTTCCAAATCCATGCTCCCAAACAGGCCCTTAGATTTACCTCATATTTTTTACCCATATCTTAAAATGATATGAAAAAATAGATGAGCATAGTGGATTCTACCAAACATCAAAGGTGCACCCCCCCCCCCCCCTACAAAAAATTCAAAAGGCATCCCATGTAGATTTATAGGGATTTCAAGTGGTGAATTAATTATTTAGATTTGGTATATTGATTTTGCGCCTCACCATGATGTATCTTTCATTTACACCCCATCCATCCAATTTTTATCACCTTACGCACGCATCATCACCATTGAAACGTTTCTAGGGTCCACCGTTGATGAAGTGAAAACGCAAATATCAGCTGCAAACTTTTGTAGCACAAGAAGTTTTCAATGGTGGTTTCAATCCCCACTATTTTTTGTGGCATGGTCCACATGAGATTTGAGTCTGGCTTAGTTTTTGGATGAATGGTGTAGATGTAACGCATAAATTATGATGGCCCCACAGATCTTTGCCATGACGTGGTACTTACGAAATCGGATTGCATACTCAGCAGGCTCTTATTGTAATGTATAAACTATGTTGGGCCCACTGTGAATTTGTGTGGTTTATCCACAATGTCCGTCCGTTTTTCCAAATCATTTTAGTGGTTGATCCCAAAATTGAAGCTTATCCAAAGATCAAGTATCCCATACCACAGGAAACAGTGGAAATAATGATTTCCACCATTGAAACGTTTCTGGGCTATACAATGCTGTTTATTTGTCATCCAAGCTTCTCGTAAGATTACACAAACATGGATGAATGGAAAAAACAAATATAAGATTGATCCAAAACTTTTATAGCCCCAAAAAATTTTCAACCGTAGACATTCAATACACACTGTTTCCTGCGGGTGGTCTATTTTAGCTTTCTAAATGCTTTTTTTTTAGGATAAGACCCTAAAATTATCTATTAAAATGTATAGACAGATGGGATAAAATATAAAAATTATAGAGTACCGAGTTACCCACTACGCAATCCACGCTACCCTGCCCGTCCCTATCTCCCAACGGTCAGTTCCACTCAACCCATTGGACGCGGATTGCGTGCTACCCCAGCCCGTCCCTATCTCTCAACGGGCAGTTCCACGCGTTCTATTGAACGCGGATTGCGTCCTACCCCCGCCCGGACGGGAAGGGACGCGGATTGCGTCCTACCCCTGCCCGGACGGGACGCTGCATGCCACCCTCGCCCGGACCGGACGGGCAGCTCCTGTGGCCCACACCAAAGGAAGCTGCACTGATAATGACACCCACAGTTGAAACCTTTCTAAGGGCCAGCGGGATGTTTTTTTTACCATACAACCTAATAACAAGGTCACGTAGACGTGGATGAAGTGAAAAAACAAATGTCAGCTTGATCTGAAACTTCTCTAGCTCTCAAGAAGTTTTTAACGGTAGAAGTTAAATCCCCACTTTGTGGTCCATTTAATTCTTTTTCCTGCTTAATGTTTTGTTTCATAACTTAGAAAAATGATGCCGGCGTGCCACGTGGGCAACATAATGTTTGTTAAAAATCCACCCCATCCATCCGTTTTTCCAAATTATTATGACAGCCAATACCAAAAATCAGGTGGATTCGAAACCAGATAGGTGTTTATATGCCATCCAAACCATTTATAAGTTCATTTCCACTGGGATGAAGTGAAAACAAAAAATTCTTATCATGCTATGGAAATTTTGTGGCCATACGAATGTTTAAACGGTGGTCACTGAATCTCCACTATTTCTACTAGTGAGACACGCTTGAGTTTTGGATCCACTTGATTTTTAGTATGATACCCTAAAATGATAGGGGAAAACGGATGAACTGGGTGGATTTTTCATAAACATCATTGTGGCCCACCTAGCATACCAGCACACGAAGTTCCCGCCAAAGGCTTTTTACTAAATCTGCGTCACTGGGTCCGTTGCGGTGGGTGCGGATTATGTGTTACCTTACCTGGGTAACAGCACAGTGGGTGTTACTCTTATGGTAGGTCTCACCTTGATAATATATTTCATATCCACGCTGTCCATCCATTTTAAAAGACTATTTTAGTACAAGTTCCAAAACATTAATCATATATAACTTTCAGGTGGACCACACTACAAGAAAGAGTTATAATTAACATTAACCATAAAAAATTTCCCAAGGTCTTATGTAAGATGATCCATAATTTTTATTTTCCATCCAACCCATTGATAAGCTCAAAAAATATTGGATGAAGGAAAATATACAAATAATAGATTGATCCAAAACTTTTATGGCATAAAAAATATCCTTTAATGGTCATTCACTACTTTTCCAGTGGTGTTGTACACTAGACGCTTGGATCTTTTTAATTTTTTATATAACGTCTTTAAATAATTTGAAAAAATGAATGGACGGAATGGATATAAATAAAAAAGATCTGCTCCAAGGTCAGAGGAAAGGGATAGACTTTGAGGAGATATTTTCATCAATGGTGAAGATGACATCCATACGGGTGTTGCTTGGGTTGGCGGCTAGCATGGATCTAAAGATAGAATAGTTAGATATTAAAACTTTCTTCTTCCATGGTGACCTGGAAGAAGAAATCTACATGCACCAACCAGAGGGGTTCGAAGTCAAGGGCAAAGAGCATATGGTGCGTAGGCTGAGAAAGAACTTGTATGGGCTGAAACAAGCTCCACGGCAATGGTACAAGAAGTTTGACTCGTTTATGTTGAAGCATTGGTATGACAGAACGGAGTCGGACCACTGTGTGTTCATGCGCAAGTTTTCAGATGGTGATTTATTAGTTATGCTCTTATACGTTGATGACATACTCATCATGGGAAAAGATATCAAGAAGATTGATAGGGTAAAACAGGAGTTGGGCAAGTCGTTCGCGATGAAAGACTTGGGCCCAACTAAGAAAATCCTAGGAATGGAGATAATCCGTGACAGAAGCAGCAGGAAGCTTTGGCTGTCACAAGAGCGATATATTGAGAAAGTCCTAGAGCAGTTCAATATGAATGCAGCGAAGCCGGTCAGTACTCTACTGGATGGTTACTTCAGATTGAGCGACAGACAGTGTCTCAAGACGAAGGCAGAGGTGGAAAAGATGCAGAAGATACCCTACGCATCAGCTATAGGAAGTTTGGTTTACGCTATGGTGTGTACACGCCTAGACATAGCATATGCGATTGTCGTTGTCAGCTGGTATCTTGTCAATCCTGGCAAAGAGCATTGGGCAGCAGTGAAATGGATACTGCGGTATCTAAGAGGCTCATTTAGGTTGAGCTTATGCTATGGTGATGGAAAATCTGTGTTAGAGGGCTACACAGATGCAGATATGGCAGGCAACATAGACTCCAGGAAATCTACATCGGGGTTCATGTTCACGTTTGCAGGGAGAGCGGTTTCTTAGCATAACAATCTACAGAAGGTCATAGCATTGTCGACGACAGAGGCCGACTACATTGCAGTCACAGAGGCATGTAAAGAGATGCTTTGGATGAAAAAGTTCCTACAGGAACTTAGCCTGAAGCAGGAGGAGCACGTGGTCTATTGCGATAGTCAAAGTGCTATACACTTGAGCAAGAATCCAAGTCAGCATTCCAAGTCGAAGCACATAGAAATTCGGTATCACTGGATTAAGGATACTTTAGAACAGAAGGTGTTACAAGTTGAGAAGGTCCATACGGACGATAATGGGTCAGACATGATAGTCAAGGCTTTTCTCAATGGCAAGCTTGAGGTTTGTAGAAACCTGGCTGGCTTAAAGAAGGTGAATCCCTCTTAAGTCGAAAAGGGAGAGATTTGATGGGGTTTTCTCCCCAGGCTCGACCGGTCGAGAGCCTCACTCGACCGGTCGAGGGTGCTGGTCAACTACTCGAGGACTGACTCGATTCAAACTCCAGCGAGCTTAGTTGGATTTTTTCCGTGGTGCTCGACCAGTCGAGGGGGCCGCTCGACCGGTCGAGGACTCTTCTCGACCAGTCGATCTTACGCAGATTCGTTCTGGATTTTGTGCGGACTGCGTAAATTTGAGGCAATTTTCACATAGGTGCGGAAAGAGGTTTCCAAATCTATAAATATGGGTACTTAGGGCTGTTCTAGATAATGCAAGAAGGTTTTCTAAAGCTTTGCAAGGGTTTGCTAAAGGTTTAGGGCTATCAAAGGTGTGAGAGAGAGAGAGAGGGAGAAAAGAGAGGAAGCTTGTAGAAGGAAGATTATGCTCGTGGAGGTGATCTATTGTGCAATCAACATCTCAGCGCTTCTACATCCTCATGATCGGTGAGATCTCTCTATTTTTCTTTTATTCTTTTATTGTTTATCCACTCCTGCATGAGTGAAGAAGGTTGTAACGTTCTACTTCATAGTGGATTGTTGATCTGGACGAGGTCCCGTGGTTTTTACCTCTTTGAGGGTTTTCCACCTAAAAAATCTTGTGTTGTGTGGTTTGTGCTTTAATTTATTTCATTGGTTTATTATCCGATAATTCTGATTTGTTTTGGGAGGCTATATCCTAAGGTTTTGTGCAAAGGCCCCCAACATTGTTTTCTCTTCATCCAGGTGTGCGTAACTTAATCAACAAGTTGGATAACAAATAAACATTACAATGAGCCTTAGGAAGTTTTTAATGGTGGGTATTCAATCACCACTATTTTTTTTTTGTGGTGTGGTCCACTCGTGATTTGGATTTTCCTCATTTTCAGGCTAGTAGTCGATAATAATCTGATAAAAATAGATTAGATGGCTTCAATAAAACACAAATATATCATGCGAGGCCAATACAGTTCCCTGCTTCTTGGATTCTCAGGAGAAAACAAATTGCTAGTAGCCGATGGCAAGTGGTTGGTGCTCTGTGGACCCCACCATGATGTATGAGTTTCATCCATGCCATCCACCCAGTCTTCCAGATCATTTTATGGTATGAGCCTAAAAATGAGGTTGATCCAAATCTCAAGCGGACCACACAGTATTGATTGAACACCCACCATTAAAAACTTCTTAGGGGCCACAAAATTTTTGGATCAATCTGATATTTATTTTTCCCTTCATCTAAGTTTGTATGACCTAATCAACAGGTTAGCTTATTATAGTGGGCCCTAAGAGGTTTTTAATGGTAGACATTCAATCACTACTGTTTTCCGATGGTGTGGTCCACCTGAGATTTAGATCTACCTCATTTTTGGAATCAAGCCCTAAAATTATCTTTTAAAATGGATGGACGGCATGAATAAAACACATACATCATGGTGGGGTCCACATAGGACCAATCACTAGCTACATGGTTGGTGGCAATGGCACTAGCCAAACTGCATCCCTAGCCAAACCACATAGTACAAAATTTCAAACTATTAAATTTATGAAATCTAATGCTTATACGGGCTTCTAGGAACAATTATAAGAAATTTTCATAAAAGAAATCATATCAAATTCATCGTAGATAAAAAGTTATTTACAAAACAAGTTAAAATTCTAGTTAATTTGAGATTTTACACATATCAAGCAATACTATGCTCCAAAGCCACTTCAGAAAAATCCTGGACATTACAAAATGCTCTCAAAGTATACATTTGCAGTTTTGTACTTAGAACTATAGAAAACATTGGTGACATCATAATATACTTTTAAAGATTCGCAAACTACTCTTGCCATTTCCCATTCACTTTCATTTGGTACTAGAAAATTTGATTCTCGCTCTTCTAAATGAAAGAACACGTCCTTATAGATTAAGGTGGATTCCAACATCAAATATATAGAATTTCACCCATTTGGTATGTCAAAACGTAACCGTTTCATGCTTGAGATTTTCAGTTGCATGATAATTTCCTTAAAGCTCTCCAAACGAGCTTGTAATCATTTCAAATACTTTATGGCTTCACAAATTTTATATAATTGATCACTTATTACCTTCAACCCTTCTTTCACAATTAAATTGAGATTATAACAATATTATTAGCACCAAGATTATCCAAAGTTATTGAAAATAACTTATTGCTAATTCCTTCCATTCACTCAAACATGACAAAATAGCATCGCTAAGAGCAACACCCGAATTAAGAGGTGGAACCATCTTGAAACTAATAAGCCTTCTTTGTAACTTCCAGTCCATATCTATGTACAATGCGGTAAAGCTTATATAACTTAAGGTTTGGTTGGAAGTTCACATATCTTTTGTGAGGCTCACACGTCCTCGCATCTCAATAAAATTTTTTTTATCATTTTCATCTTTTCTTCTTAATACACCATAATCCAATCACTTATAACTGTACTTGACATAGGCTTGAACTTAGGTTGCAACTCAGTAAAAATCGATCTAAAATAATAATTCTCAACATCCTTAAATGAATACTCAATCACAATAAATACTATTATAAGGGTTTTACGACTATGTTCTTGATTACACTTGTGTGTACTAAGTTTAGGAACCCCTTGATTACTTATAGCCAATCCTATAATTAGATGTTTTCTATTATGCCACACATGTTTCATACATTTCAGAAAAGCTGCTTCTTAAGGTGGCTCGTTCCACTAGTACTATCGACCGAGAGAATTTGATTGCAATGGTTGTTTTTAGCTTTGACCACTCTCTCATTACATAATTGTGTGAAGTCATTCCAAACTACCAATCTTAACTTCCTATGTTTCAAGCTAACTATTGTTCTAATAGGAAAAAGCGTAGAATCCATGGAATCAAGATGTTCATGTTTCTCTACCCATTACATAAAAAATTGGACTTTACCGCCGGTGAAAATGCGCCGGTAATACATGTATTTTTTGTAGTGACCCTTGATATATTGTAACTTATAATGCTAGCAATTAAAGAACATACTAGTGAGTGAGCAAGCGAACCAACGAGAGAGCAATTGAGTGAAATAATGAGAGTGCAATTGAGTGAACTACCAAGAGTGTGAACCAGTGAGATAGACTTTGTGTGTGTGTGTGTGTGTGTGTGTGTGTGTGAGAGAGAGCGAGAGAGAGATGCACGATGTTAAGTTTCCTTGTTTCGCACTTTTAATACAGGTAAAAATATGTAAAAAGTTAGTTGGGGCCCATCATGATGTTTGAGATAAATTCATCATGTCCATCCGTTTTTCCATATCATTATAAGATATGGGCCAAAAAACGAGGCAGATCCAAAATTCAAATGGTCCTAATTACAATAAGAAATAGTGATGATTAAACATCCACCATTAAAACATCCATGGGGCCACAAGTTTTCGATGAAGCCAATATTTTGACTTTCCAATTTATCCATAAGAATGGCGTTATGATTTATGAATGCTATGGATGCCATATAAACATCATGGTTTGTAGGCATTTGCTAACTCACCTTTTCATGTTGGAAGGCGCCCCAATCAAGTTTTAGATCTACCTCATATTTTTTACACATATCTTAAAATGATCTGAAAATATAGATGAGCATAGTGGATTCTCCCAAACATCAAGGTGGCCCCCATAGAGTAGCCAATCCACCGCAAAAAAAAATTCAAAAGGCATCCCTTTTGGATTTTTAGGGATTTCAAGTGGTGAATTAATTATTTAGATTTGGTATATTGATTTTGCGCCTCACCATGATATATGTTTTGTGTCCACCCTATCGATCCTATTTTTATCACCTTACGCTTGATCACCATTGAAACCTTCCTAGGGTCGAATCGTGTTGTTTATTTTCCATCCAACCTATTCATAATGTCACAAACCAGGATGAAGTGAAAACACAAATATCAGCTGCAAACTTTTGTAACCTTGAGAAGTTTTTAATGGTGGCTTCAATCCCCCACTATTTTCTGTGATGTGGTCTACATGAGATTTGAATCTGACTAATTTTTTGTTTCGTGCCGTAGAATGACTTGAGAAACAATGAATGAATGGTGTAAATGTAACACATAAATTATGATGGCCCCACAGAACTTTGCCATATCAACGTGGTACATACCTAGATGCTTCGCTGTACTGCACTCAATCCATTAATGCAGGTGCTGTTGGACGCGGATTTCTTGTGAAAGGCTTTGTCCGGAAGTTCTTTCGCCAGGGGAAGTGGATTGCGTACTGAGTAACTCAGTAGCGCACTGAGTAAATTCTATGAGGTTAAACATGATTCATGTATTTTATCCCCTCCGTCCATCCATTTTACCAGATAATTTTAGTGTTTGATCTCAAAAATAAAATGTTTCTAAGGCTTAAATGGACCACACCACAGGATACAATGCGAATTGAATGTCTACCATTGAAAATTTCTTTAGGGCCAAAGAAGTTTTGGATCAAGATTATATTTGTGTTTTCCCTTCATCCATATCTGTATGATCTTATGAACAGTTTGGATGATAAGTAAACATCACTGTGGGGCCCATAAAGGTTTCAATGGTGGAAATCATTATTCCCACTGTTTCCTATGGTATGATTCACTTGAGATTTGCATATGCTTAAATTTTGGGCTCAACCCCTTAAATGAGCTGAAAAAATGGATTGACGGCGTGGATAAACCAAGTACATTTACAGTGGGCCCAACTGAGTTTACTCAGTACGATAAGAGCGTACTGAGTACCTCAGTACACAATCCGATTCCTTCGCCAGGATGCCAGGTGGGCCACATGATGTTTCTTAAAAATCCACCCCATCCATCCGTTTTTTCAAATCATTATAAGAGCCAAGACCAATAATCAGGTGGATTCGAAACCAGATGGGTGTTTATATACCATCCAAACCGTTTATAAGTTCATTTCCACTGGGATGAAGTGAAAACACAATATTCTTATCATGATATGGAAATTTTGTGGCCATACGAATGTTTAAATGTTTAAACGGTGTTCACTGAATCTCCACTATTTCTACTAGTGAGACACACTTGAGTTTTGGATCCACCTGATTTTTAATCTGATACCCTAAAATGATAGGGAAAAACGGATGAACGGGATGGATTTTTCATAAACATCATTGTGGCCCACCTAGCATACCACCGCACGAAGTTCCCGCCAAATGCTTTTTACTAAATCTGCATCACTGGGTCCGATGCGTTGGGCGCGGATTATGTGTTACCTCACTTGGGTAACAGCGCAGTGGTGTTATTCTTACGGTATGTCACACCTTGATAATATATTTCATATCCACTCCGTCCATCCATTTTAAAAGACTATTTTAGTGTTAGTTCCAGAAAATTAATCACATATAACTTTCAGGTGGACCACACCACAAGAAAGAGTTATAATTAACATTAACTATTAAAAACTTCCCAAGGTCCTATGTAAGATGATACGTAATTTTTATTTTCCATCCAACCCTTTGATAAGCTCCAAAAATATTGGATTAAGGAAAGATACAAATAATATCTTGATCCAAAACTTTTATTGCATACAGAAGATCTTTTAATGGTCATTCACTAATTTTCCTGTGGTGTTGTCTACCAGAGATTTGGATATTTCTAATTTTTTAATTAAAATATTTAAGTAATCTGAAAAAATGAATGGACGGAGTGGATATGAAAATAATATATCATTGTGGGCCCCACATGGTAAGAGGAACATCCACTAAGCTGCTACCCGCGTAACAGGCTAACAGCTGATCCGCTCCCAGCGCCGCGTTGTACCGTACTGCACGCAATATAGTAAAAAACAGCTTACATGAGCTGTTAAAAGATATCACATTAGTGGGTGTTAATTGTTTCCCTAACCGTGGGCCCACCTCAATGTATGTGCTGTATATCCAAGCCGTCCATCAGCTCTTTCAATGATTCTAGGGCATGATGCCAAAAATTAAGAAATCCAAATCTCAAGTGGGCCATCCCATGGATTTTTTTTTTCCAGAGGTTTCCATGGTAGACCCTTCTGTTTTAACGGTACTGATTTTTAAAAGAACAAAATGATTAAAAAAAAATTATTTTTTTTGTTTTTAAAGGATCCTACCAGGTTTTAAACCGGATCTGGACGGGTCCCTTGGAGCATATACCCGCTCATTTGTAAAATGGGTTCGGTCGGGTCGGGTCTAATATAAAAGAAATTAGATCCATACCTAATTACGTATTTAGCAGCTAGATCTATTCTTGGAACCAGAACCGTATCATTTAAGGGTCCATTGACCCATTTACAGCCCCACTGACTCACAATTCGATAAACTTATAAAAGGTTTCAGGAGGGATTTTACTTGGAAACGAATTGGGGTCGGTGCTCTGTGGGCCCCTCCATGATGTATGTTTTTCATCCATTCTGTTCATACGTTTTTAAATATCATTTTAGTTTTTAAATTAGGAATTAGAAGGATATATATCTCAGGTGGACCACACCATAGGAAAACAATATTGATTGAATATCCACCATTAAAATCCTCCTGAGGCCCACTGTACTGTTTATTTGAAATCCAATCGGTTGATTAGGTCATACAGACCCATATGAATGGAAAAAACCAATATCAACCTGATCCAAAACTTTTATGGCCCCCAAAAAGTTCTTAATGGTCAACATTTATTCAGCACTGTTTCCTGTAACGTGGTCCAATTGAGATTGGGATATACCTCGTTTTTGGTCTCGTATAATAAAATGATCTAGAAAAATATATGGACGGCATGGATGAAACACATACATCATAGTGGGGTCCACAGAGCACCGACCATCAGCCATTGGCTGGTGGCAGGGGGAGTAGCCAATCCATTCCCATTTTACTTTGTTTCCATTGGTGGGCCCATCAAAGCTTTTCATTTGGCTGATCTTTTGTGTACATATTTCAAAAAAAAAACGTTACACCTGATGGATGGAGTGGATTTACCTATACAACATGGTGGGCCCCACAGAGCTTGGGTATTTGATGCGTTGTATTAATCAGGTGTGTAAGTAGATTCCTGTCCTATAAAACACTCTTCCTTTTTCTTTATCCATTTCCATTGTATGGTAGAAAAAAATCAAAGAGAGATGGTACCCTTTAGGAGCTGCCCATCTTCTCTAATACCCATTCTCGTTCTTCTCTCTATCGTATTAGTCTTTTCTCCTATCAACCAAAACCATCTCCATCTCTTCAAAACCATCCCTCAAAATCACACAAGAATTACAAAAGGAAGTATCCAAATCCCACAAGCCCAAGCAGTCTCTGAGAGCTTCTTTCGTATATCTTCCTCCAACACTACTATTACTTCTGCAACCAACGACAGTGCTACAGCTACAATAGTAAGTATATAAATAAATAAATAAACCCATGTTGGTTAATGTCTAGCACCCTTTCTTTTTTGATGGGTGATACATGTTTTTTGATTTTGTATTGCCAAAAGTAAAAAAGTGGGTGTGAATGTTCATTTCATTGATTCTTTTCCATTTTTTTTTCTTTTTTTGGTAAGTAGGAGAGATTGGAAGGTGATGGGTTGGAGATGATGGAAAGGGGGCTGGCGAGGGCTCGAGCATTAATTCGAAAAGCCGTGCTTTCGAGCAACTACAGTTCGAACAAGGAAGAGAAATTCGTGCCGAGAGGAGCTATTTATCGAAATGCCTACGCCTTTCATCAGTTAAGATACGCTACTTGCTTTTACCAAAGTCATCCCACCACATGTGGCACACGTGTGCGAGATCAGAGCTGTTGATCAGATAAACAAAGTGACCCCTTTTTCCTGCAACACCAATCTGATCTCCTGTCAGATCAAAAATGGTGGGGCTTAGATTTCCTGCGAAAGCCTTTTGGAGGAAGTTCCTGCGCAAGGAGGATGGGTGGGGCCTACCTAGATGTTTGTGAGAAATCCACCCCGTTCATCCGTTTTGAGAGATCATTTTAGAACATGTGACCAAAAATGAGGTGGATCCAAAACTCAAGTGGGTCACACGAGAGGGAAAATTGGGGAAAGAAATTCTTACCGTTGAAACTTTCCTGGGTCCACCTTGATGTTTATATGTCATCCAAACCGTTTATAAGGTCATTACCACTGGGATGAAGTGAAAATATCAAAAAAATTGCCTGACACAAAACATTTATAGCCACAAGAATGTTTCAACGATTCACACTGAATCCACACTGTTTCCTCTCGTGTGAACCACTTAAGTTTTTGATACACATAATTTTTGGTCGCATGTCCTAAAATAATATCTCAAAACGGATGAACGGCGTGGATTTGTCACATACATCTCGGTGGACCCCACCGTCCAACCTTATGGGCAGTCGGTTTCTTTGACGTGTGACGCAGATTTCCTGCGAATGACTTCGGCAGGAAGCTCCCCTACTTGGGAAGCCAGGTGGGGCCACCATGTTGTTTGTGATAAATGCACTCCGTCCATACGTTTTCATAGTCACTCTCGGACATGAGATAAAAAATGAGACGCATCTAAAACTCATGTGGCCCATATGAGAGGAAAGAGTGGGGATTGAGTGACCACCGTTGAAACATTTATATGTATTTTTATGGTTTCTTCAGATCATCCCACCCACAAAAGCGACCTTCTAAACGGTTTGGATGACATATGAACATCATGGTGGCCACTGATGCCATATACAATTTCTAAGTGCCTTTGCATCAACTATCACACTGTGCCAGAGTAGCTAATTATTTATTTCTCCATCTATATTAGACCCACTTGAATTAACATTTAACAATCATACCCCAAATTTCATGGGCTATTAGTAATTATAGCCGTCCATTGTTCTGGTGGATGCATGGAGGGAGGGGACGCGGATTAGCTACTGAACCGGACAGTAGCGAGTCTGCTACTGAAGTGACGTCACCGTGTTCTTTGGACCCAACCATGATGAATGTGTCGTATCCACACCATCTTTGGACCCAACCATGATGTATGTGTTGTATCCACACCATCCATCCATTTGGAGAGATCATTTAAGGGCATGGTCCAAAGAATGAGGTAGATCCAAAGTTCAAGTGGACCCCACCACAGAAGACAGTGGGGACAGTGACGCCTACTATTGAAGCCGTCCTAGTGCCCACCATGATATTTATTTGAGATCCAACCCGTTTATAAGTTAGCACAGACATGGAATAAGGAAAACACAAATATCAGCTTGATTGAAAACTTTTGTGGTCCATAGAAGTTTTTAATGGTAGACGCTCAATCCCCACTTTTTTCTATAGTGGGGTTCACTTGAGCTTTGGATCTTCCTGATTATTTGTCATATGTAAGGATATGTAGGGATAATGAAGTGTAGTTTAGGGAACGTTGTGGCATTGCGGATAAATAGAATGGGGGCACTTTGTTTTTTTGGAAAAGCTGAGTAATTCTGGTATTTTGAAAAACGAAAAAGGTTATGGGGCAGTGGTGGTCCTTTGTTATATGTAGGGATAATTAAGTGTAGTTTCACATTGTCCACTACAAGTATGGTCCATGTCAAGCATATGCAGCACCCATGTGCATTAGATGTGCGCCACTATCGATTCATGCTTGGGTCCATAATTTCCAATCTAGGTAGCCCAACTAGAGGTGGGCATCGAGTCGAGTTGGATCGAATTGGGTCCAACTTGAATCGGTCCAAAACTTTCAATGAATTGACTTGAACTCGATTTGATCCGGGACCGAGTCTAGGTCATCTGACTCGATCCGATCTGTTGCACTACTGGCCTAACTCGAACGAGTCCGACTCGGTCAGGGAAACCGAGTCGGATCGAGTTGGGTACGGCTCAGATCGAGTCTTTCTTTTTATTTTTTTTATTTAAAAAAAAATTTTAATGTGATTTTCACCGTTAAAAAATTTGTAAGGCTCAACATAACGTTTATTTTCCATCCAATCTATTAATAAGGTCACAACTACATGGATGAAGATGAAAAACATTCATATATATTTTTATTGTTTTTTCATATCATCCCACCCACAAAGCGACCTTATAAATGTTTGGATGACATATGAACATCATGGTGGCCGCTGATGACATATACAATTTTTAAGTGCCTTTGCATCAACTGTCACACTGTGCCAGAGTATCTAATTATTTATTTCTCCATCTATATTAGACCCACTTGAATTAACAATCATACCCCAAATTTCATGGGCTATTGCTAATTATAGCCGTCCAATATTGTTTTGGTGGATGCATGGAGGGAGGGAAGCAGATTAGCTACAGAGCTGGACAGTAGGGAGTCTGCTACTGAAGTGACCTCACCGTGTTCTTTGGACCCAACCATGATGAATGTGTTGTATCCACACCATCTTTGGACCCAACCATGATGTATGTGTTGTATCCACACCATCCATCCATTTGGAGAGATCATTCAGGGCATGGTCCAAAGAATGATGTAGATCCAAAGTTCAAGTGGACCCCACCACAGAAGACAGTGGGGACAGTGACACCTACTATTGAAGCCGTCCTAGTGCCCACCATGATGTTTATTTGAGATCCAACCCGTTTATAAGTTAACACAGACATGAAATAAGGAAAACACAAATATCAGCTTGATTGAAAACTTCTGTGGTCCATAGAAGTTTTTAATGATAGACGCTCAATCCCCACTTTTTTCTATAGTGGGGTTCACTTGAGCTTTGGATCTTCCTGATTATTTGTTTCATGCACTAAAATAATCTCTCCAAATGTATGGACGGTGTGGATACAATAATACTTTATGATCGGCCTACAGAACAGAACGTAGTGACGTCATTTCAGTAGCAAGACTCGCTACTCTCAAGTACAGTAGCTAATCCCCATCCAGAGGGAGAGAATCATCATAAAGAATGGTTTAAGCAACGAATCTAGCCGTCTGAATTATTTAGTTCCCACCGTCCCTTTCAGTTGGGCTCACTTATTTCATAATCGGTACCCGAATATTAGGAGCAAAAAAGGACCGTGTGTATCTGTGTACACACACACGAGAACTCCCCGTGATGTCAAGCTGTGTGGACCCCACCATCATGTATGTCGAACATCTACCCCATCAGTCAGATGCCCCATTCCATAGTGGGCCTAGGGCTTCAAAATCAAGTCAATCCATGACTTTTGTGGGCCACACCATATACAAAAGTTGAGAGGGGTTACCCTCCATTAAAACATTTATAATCATTTTTTAGGCCCACTGAGATGTGGTTCACAAATCCAGCCCATCCATTATGTGTGTCCTACTTGGATGAGAGGTCAGACCAAGTTTCAGATGCATCCAAATTTCAGGTGGGCCCCACCAAGTGCTTTTATATGTTTTAGACATGTCTTCACATGATTTTAGATCGTATGGCCCACTTGAGTTCCATATACAGCTGATTTTTGGGATATCCCATAATTTAAAGGGAACCCATCAAATGCATGGTGTTGATGTTTGACATACATCATGTTGGGGCCCACACAGCTCGACCTCATGGGGAGTTCCCATGAGCTCGACTGTATAGAACCTTTTCCATATATATATATATATTATATATATATATATATATATATATATATATATATATATATATATCTCTGAATGCTCACCTGCGAACCAGTTCACACGAACTACATACGAACTTTTTTGAGAACTCATCATATCTGATGAGTCTCAAAAATCTGCACGGTCCACATGAAGTAGAACCTCTTGAAACCCCTTGATGCCAATTTTTACTTTGAACCAAAACTTCGGTGGGCCATGAAAAATGCAAACAATTTCTTCCCTTGATTTGAATTTCTCTTTGCTATGGTCCACCAAAATCTTAGATCAGGGTGAAAATTCACCCCCTGAAGTTTCATGGGATTCTATATCTTATGGACCGTTCAGATTCGACACCACCTCTCTCGTCTTTAAGCCTAAAGACTAATCAAAACTGAACAGAGCTTCAGCTTCTCTCGTGTGACCGCCTTGGTCAACATATCCACAGGATTCTCACTTGTATGAATCTTCTCCAGATCAATCGATCCATCTTCCAGTAACGAATGTATGAAGTGATATCTGATGACAATATGCTTGGTCCTTGAATGAAAGGCTGAATTCTTGGCTAAGTGTATTGCACTCTAACTGTCATTGTACAGTTTGCAATCTGCTTGCTTCTTACCCAACTATTCCATGAAACCTTGCATCCACACCATCTCTTTGCATGCTTCTGTAGCCGCAACATATTCTGTTTCTATCGTACTGATAGATACTATCTTCTGTAACTGAGAGACCCAACTGACTGCAGTACTACCCAGAGTAAAGACATAACCTGTAGTGCTTCTCCTGCTGTCAATATCTCATGCCAAATCTGAATCCACGTAGCCTTGTAGCTTGATATCTGATCCATCATAGCACAACCCTACATCCTTAGTACCTACCAAATATCTAAGGATCTACTTCACAGCTTCCCAATGTTCCTCCCCGGGGTTGTTCATGAACCTGCTAACAACTCCCACTGCTTGAGCAATGTCTGGCCTCATGCTCACCATAGCATACATGAGACTCCCAATAGCTGACGCGTATGGGACTTTAGCCATGTAGTCCCGTTCCTCCTACGTCTTTGCCCCTTGCTCCTTAGATAGCTTCAAGTGGTTAGCTAATGGAGTGCTAACCGACTTAGCACCCCCTATATTGAATCGATCAAGTACCTTGGCTATGTACTCTGCCTGTGACAAAACTAGTTTCTTGTTTTTCCTGTCACGCTTTATCCTCATGCTTAGGATTTATTTTGCAGCTCCTAAATCCTTCATGGCAAATTCTCTAGACAGTTATCTTTTGAGATCTGAGATGTCCTTCATGCTTGAACCGGCCACAAGCATATCATCAACGTACAGAAGAAGAATGATGTATGACGTATCAAACTTCTTCAAGTAACAACAGTGGTCTGCATGACATCTCTTAAAGCCGTTTCCCGACATGAAACTGTCGAACTTCTTGTACCACTGCCTCGGGGCCTGCTTCAGGCCATATAAACTCTTCTTCAGTCTGCACACCTTGTTCTCCTTTCTTGGTGTCACGTATCCTGTCGGCTGATGCATATATATCTCTTCTTCAAGGTCCCCATGAAGAAAGGTTGTCTTAACATCTAGCTGCTCTAGATGTAAGTCCTCTATAGCGACTATACTCAAGACCATGCGAATCGTAGACATTTTCACCACAGGTGAAAATATTTCAGTGAAATCGATACCTGTCTTTTGTTGAAACCCTTTCACAACCAGTCTAGCCTTGTATCGTTTCGAACCATCGTGTTCCTCCTTCAATCTGTAAACCCACTTGTTATGAAGAGTTTTCTTACCCTTAGGTAGAGTGACTAGCTCCCATGTACGATTAGACTCAAAAGATTCCATCTCCGCATCCATGGCCTGCTCCCACATAACCCGTGTATCTGACTGTAATGCCTCTTCAAAACACTCTGGCTCACCATTATCTGTCAGCAGTAGATAATATAATGAGGGTGAATATCGGACCGTGGGTCTCCTCTCCCAAGTAGACCTCCTCACAACCGGTGTATGTGGCTCTGCCTCATAATGCTTCTGTGCATGATCATCCTGTGACGTTGTAACACCCATGTTCGGTAACTCTTTCAACTCTATGAATTCCTTTTCTTCGGTCTTATTTTCCTACACACTGTCCTTATGCATCACTTTTTCATTGAAGACTACGTCCTTGCTTCTGATGATTTTTTATTTTTTGCATCCCAAAACCTATAACCAAAATCATGCTACCCGTAGCTTATAAACGTGCACCTCTTGGACTTCGTATCCAGCTTATTTCTATGCTCTGCATCAATGTGAACATATGAAGTGCAACCGAACACTCTGAGATGTGCAAGGTTCACTTCTTTCCTAGTCCACACTTCTTTTGGTAGCCTACCATCCAATGGTGCTGAGGAACTTCAATTGATGAAATATGTGACGGTATTCACAGCATCTGCCCAAACTGTCTTGGGCAACCCTGCATGTAACCTCATGCTCATGACGCGCTCAAGGATGGTCCTACTAATGCGCTTAGCCACACCATTCTGCTGCGGTGTACCTAGAATCATTTTTTTATGTTTGATTCCACTTGTTGCACAATACTCTTCAAACCTCTTGTCACAATACTCTCCCCCATTATCAGATCTAAGACATTTTACTGTTTTACCTGTCTCATTTTCTACCATAACTTTCCACTTCTTAAATACATCAAATACATCAGATTTGTGCTTTAAGAAATAAATCCATAGTTTTCTACTAGCATCATCAATAAAAGAAACAAAATAACGTAAGCCACCGAGAGATGATATCTGTGCTGGTCCCCACACATCAGTGTGTACAAGCTCCAACAGATGCGTCTTTGGAGCACGTCTCGTCTTCTTGAAACTTACTCTCTTCTGTTTGTCATACACGCAGTCCTCGCAGAATTCCAAGTTAATAGACTTCAGCCCTAGTAGTTTTTCTTTTGACGATAGTACTTTCATCCATTTCTCACTCATATGTCCCAACCTCTGATGCCATAACCGCCCATTCACTCCAGTTGATGCGACTGCGAGTGAACTATATAATCCTGAAGTCACGTACAAAGTACCTTCTTTCTTGCCTCGAGATATCACCAAGGCACCTTTTGTGATCTTCCAGGAATCACTGGTGAATGTCGTCACATAATCAGTATCGGCCAACTGCCCTACTGAGATCAGATTCATTCTCAAACTCAGTACATGTCTGACATCCTTCAATTTCAACGTTGTTCCGTCTTTCTGAATTATATGAACGTCTCCCTTTCCAACAATACTGCACGGCTCATCATCACCCAGGTATACTCTCCCGAAGTCACCTGATACATAGTTACGTAGAACTTCCTTACATGAAGTGGCATGAAACGAAACACCCGAGTCTATAACTCAAGACTCATTCCTCGCATCAAGAGACAAGATCAACGCCTCTGTGTCACTCTCCTCAGATAGATTCACTAAATTTTCCCGCCTTGAGAGCTTCCTTCTTATTTTTTAAGCGCCCTGCAATTACGTTTTATGTGCCCCTTCTTGCCGCAATGCCAACACCCATCTTTGTCTTTCGGTCCCTTGGATTTCTTTCTCGACTTAGAACGTCCGTGTTTATTGTCTCCTTTGTTCAGCGATCTTCCTCTTCCTTCAACGTTTAGAGCATTCCCTGAATCCCCTGAAACTCCTGATGTCTTTCTTCTAGATTCTTTGTTGAGAATTAGACCGGCCACATCATCAAATTTCAGCTTTGTCGACCCTGAAGAATTGCTCACAGCAATCACCAAACCATCCCATTTGTCTGGCAAACTGGATAAGATCAATAACACTCTGACCTCATCCTCAAAAACAATGCCAACGAATTCCAACTGGCTCGTAACTGTATTGAATTCGTTTAGATGTTTAGCCACGCTCCCACCATCTGACATCTTCATGTTAAATAGTTGTTTCATAAGATGAACCTTGTTGGATGCTGAGGGTTTTTCATACATGGTGGTTAGGGCTTCCATTAATTCTTTTATCATTTTTACCTTGGATATATTGAAGGCAACGCTCTTAGACAAGGAGAGTCGGATCGTTCCTAAAGCCTTCCTATCCAGTAAAAACCATTCATCATCTGTCATCTTTTCTGGTTTCTTCTCTTTTCCTCCTAGAGGAATATAGAGGTCCTTCTGATACAAATAATCTTCCATCTGCATCTTCCAGAAGGCAAAGTTTGAACCATCAAACTTCTCAATTCTAGTTTTTCCATCTTCTGCCATCGCTCCCAATAGAACTAAACCAATAGCTCTGATATCAGTTGTTGCGCAGCACGCCAACAATGCAGTGAGCCTAGATCCAATCTCAGGCCTCACCCACAAACAATAAACAGGAAGAAATATAAATTAGAAACAGATCAAAGCAATCCAAAACAAACCACAAGACAAGATATACGTGGAAAAACCCTAATCTATGGTAAAAAACCACGGATGCAAACTTCCACTATGAAGAACGAAGATTACAAGGTAATATACTAACCTCTCCCTTGGAAGTACAGAGAAAATCCCTTGCCCACACATTAGAAATATTTTCCAATATTCACCCTAACCCTAGAATAGCCCTAGGGACCCCAATTTATAGTTTTGGCAACTTCCCTTTCCGCATCCCAGTTGCGAAAGGACCTGCGACACAAAATTCGCGAAACTCCTTTCCGCATCCCAGTTACAAAAGGACCTGCGACACAAAATCCGCGAAACTCCTTTCCGCATCCCAGTTACAAAAGGACTTGCGACACGAAATCTACGAAACTCCTTTCCGCATCCCAATTGCGAAAGGACTTGCGACACGAAATCCGCGCATGTGGCTCTACTTCTCAACACTTAACTTATCCATCGGGAATCTACTGACATGTTTGTCATATTGGATTTAAAATAAACCAAGACATGATCATTATCCTTCTTTATAAGCCACTGTTTGAACTTAATGTAGTATATCCACTAGTGGCTTGATTGTTTGCAAAAGAAAACAGATATCATTATCCACTTTTTTTATTCAACTTATTCATGTTGATTTTCAACTGTATAACCAAAAGATTACTTCTTATAACCTTGTTTCCTATCATTTTTCCCATTATGTCTTCGTATCGAGGTTGTTAAATGGGCACTATGTACTTTACCCTAGTTACTATGCATTTCTTCCTTTTTTAGGGCGATCTCAATTTCCATGATCTCCAGAACTATCTCCATGGACCCTTTGATTTTTGGATAATTGGACCCAATTAAAAGGATAATTAAATTGTATTGAGTTAAAATGTTTATTTGATTGTGTAATACACTCACATTAGCATATACGTTTAATATAAACAGTTCTTGAATATCAGATAAAATTCATTAAAAAATTCGACTCATTAGAGTCTTTAATTGAACTACCCAAGATGAAAATGGACCCAACCAATCAATCCTAGTGAGAATCAATTATATCATCATTCCTCATCCCGTAAGAGGAAGTCATAACATGCAAGTGAATCTCCTGAACATGAATCTCACCGATACTAATCATATAAACTAAAGATACTTAACACCTGTGAGTGAGATGGGTCTCTTAGCCTTACATTATATCATTTACTCTACACTGTTTACATCCATACAAAATGGTGATCGTCAATATTTTTGTCACCATTCTCATTGAACACAGACACAACTATATATAACCCTACTACTGCACCTCAATATCACATATCTAAATTTATAAAAGCTTCACTGATTAAGGTTATCGTGTTGGCTAATATAACCATTTCCAATCTCATTAACTTCAACTAACGATTGCTAACGTCCATCTAGACAATTGGCTTATTAGGCACACATTTAAGAATTCTTATAGTTTCTTCTCTCCTTTTTCATATTTCCTCTCATCTCCCTCCACGTGCATTATATCAAATAACTTCAATATCTTCATATATCCACATTATTTGATGCTTAAGAAGATTGATGTTTGACATGTAGGAATTTAGAATTGTTGCGAGATGTCTTAAATCTGAGTCCTTTCGCAACTGGGATGCGGAAAGGAGTTTCGCGGATTTCGTGTCGCAAGTCCTTTCGCAACTGGGATGCGAAAGGAGTTTTGCGGATTTTGTGACACAAGTCCTTTCGCAACTGGGATACGAAAGGGAAGTTGCCAAAACTATAAATTGGGGTCCCTAGGGCTATTTCTAATATCATTCCAAGACTTCCTAAAGGTATTCTAAAGGGTTCTAGGGTTATCAAAGGGTGTAGCAAGGGTGAGATTTGAGGATGTTCGAATCGGGTAAGTCTTTTCTCTTTGTAATTGATGCTTTCATAGTGGTGATTTGTCGCTTTGTGCCGTAGTTTTTTTCCGCAAGGGTTTTCCACGTTAAATCTGTGTGTTCTCTTTTTTTGTGTGTGTGCTTGGTGCCATTGGATTGCTATCCTACATCTAGATCTGTGTGATTCCGCAGGCCAAAAATTCCAACAAGTGGTATCAGAGCTAAAGTTGGGGCACAGATCTGAATCTGAGGGATTAGTAATAACGGCGAGCGCCAGGTATGAGATTGAGAAGTACTCAGGGAAAAATAATTTTGAGTTATGGAAGATCAAGATGATGAGTTCCTTAATCAAACAAGGCAAAGATAGTGCTCTTGAGGAGCGGAAGTCCACAATGACTGATGGTGATTGGAATACTCTTGATAAGAAGGCTTTATCATCGATCCGTTTATGTCTCACGGATGAGGTTCTCTACAACGTCATGAGGGAGAAAACTGCGGCTAAGTTATGGGCGAAGTTAGAGGATGTCTATGCGAAGAAATCTTCTGAAAATCGCCTACACTTGAAGCGGCAGTGTATAACTTCAAGATGGCAGAGGGTGGAGATCTAGAGGCTCACATCAGCAACTTTAATAAATTAGTTTGCAAATTGCTGGATATGGAGGAAGTGATGAAAGATGAAGAACAAGCATGTATGTTGCTGAATTCTCTCCCGGCGTCCTATGAGTCATTCAAGGATACCATGTGCAGCATGAATAAAACCCTGAGTGTCGACACTGTTATCTCAGCCCTTCAAGGGAAGGCTATGAAACAGCTAGACAGTAACATGGGGACATCTTCTGATGCACTGTTTACAGTGGGTAGGACTTCAGGTTCTAGATCCAAATCCAAGGGCAAGGGCAAAGAAAAGGTAAAGTGTTGGAATTGTGGGAAGGAAGGACATTTGAAGAGGGATTGTGAAAATCCTAAATCTAAGAGGGAAGATTCTGAGGCTTCATGCAGGGAGGCTAACACTGCCACGTCAGATAAATCGAGTGGATGTGATGGTGATGTTTTGTCTGTGTCTTCGCTCAGACGGTCATACGATGATCGTAAGGACGAGTGGATGCTAGACACAGGGGCATCTTTTCACATGACTCTTCACCGGAGTTGGTTCACCAGCTACAGGGAGTGCGATGGTGGACAAGTTTTTATGGGCAATGGCTTTACCTGTAATGTTGTGGCTGTTGGTACGGTGCACATCAGGATGTTTGATGGGGTGGAGCGTACCTTGACAGATGTGAGGCAAGTTCCTTATTTGAAGCAGAATCTGATTTCTCTTGGTGTACTTGAGGCAAAAGATGCAAGTACACATGTATTGATGGTGCTCTTAAAGTATCTAAGGGGGCACGGGTAATCATGAAAGCGCAACGACTCAATCATGTTTACAGGTTTATCGGGAGCACTTCAAAAGGTGGAGCTACAGTGGATGTAGCGGATTCCACCTCCGCACGTGTGTGGCATGATGGGCATGGCTAAATGAGTGGGCAGGGGAGGAAGCCTGAGAGTGTGGACAAGGATACAGAGTAGGTGGAGCAGCCACCTGTGTGAAGAATCATACGGCATGATCGTAGGATATCGGCGTGGTACATGGACGACTCTAATATCACAGAGGATTCATCTTCTATTCTGATGGCTCTAGGTGAGCCTGGTGCTGAAAAGTGGAAGGTGACTATGGGCGATATGATGGATTCGTTGTACCAGACCGACATATGGGAGCTGGTGGAGCTTCCAGTGGGCCGGTGAGCGGTTATATACAGGTGGATCTTCAGAAGGATACAACATAGATACAAGACGAGATTGGTAACGTAGGGTTATGCTCAAAGAGAAGGGATCGGCTTCTCAGAGATATTCGCGCTGACGGTATAGTAGGTATCTATCAGATCCGTGATTGGCGCTGGTTGGCTAATGTGATCTTGAGCTATGATGTGATGCAAAAATAAGAGAAGAGGTCAAGAAGTTATACGGTTGAAAATTGAAGACATGGTGGAGATTGTTGCGAGATGTCTTAAATCTGAGTCCTTTCGCAACTGGGATGCGGAAAGGAGTTTCGCGAATTTCGTGTCGCAAGTCCTTTCGCAACTGGGATGCAGAAGGAGTTTTGCGGATTTTGTGACGCAAGTCTTTTCGCAACTGGGATATGAAAGGGAAGTTGTCAAAACTATAAATTGGGGTCCCTAGGGCTATTTCTAATATCATTCCAAGACTTCCTAAAGGTATTCTAAAGGATTCTAGGGTTATCAAAGGGTGTAGCAAGGGTGAGATTCGAGGTTGTTCGAATCGGGTAAGTCTTTTCTCTTTGTAATTGATGCTTTCATAGTGGTGATCTGTCGCTTTGTGCCGTGGTTTTTTCCCGCAAGGGTTTTCCACGTTAAATCTGTGTGTTCTCTTCTTCTTTTTTTTGTGCTTGGTGCCATTGGATTGCTATCCTAGATCTAGATCTGTGTGATTCCGTAGGCCAAAAATCCCAACAAGAATTTCTGTAGCTATCATACCACAATTCAAATTAAACCTCCAAAGTTGTGGGACTAACTGTACACAGTATGTAACTCATAAATCAGATTGATTTAACTGTTAGTAATTAAGGAGTTCATGAACACTTGCATACTAAATTAGGACCACTAGCTAGCTTTCATTGCCCTGTATACTAAATGACCAATAAAAGGCCACATCATCACTTACTACATTTAATTCATTAATGTTGACAACGTCATCACTGATGCAGACCATTCACGATACACGAAACACATGATTTTTCTACTTACGCAATTAGAGGATCCGGATTCCTATGTATTGGTGCTTCTTCTTTTTTTTTTTTTCTTTTCTTTTTTCACTTTTCCTTTTTTAACTGAAATGTGGGAATAGGCCACCTGCCTTAATGTATTAGTGCCCTAGTAGAACTATGACACTGTCGAAGTAGTGAAGTTTTTCTTAGTATAGTACACATCTTGAAAGTAGGTTCATGTGACAACGTTTAACATTATATGAGATCTACTATCAGACCAATTGACAAAGATAACCATTCCAATGTCCTTTAATATGAACGGTCAAGATTGTTATATGGAAATAGTTTCAATTAATTATTTGATCCATCAATTTGTTAGGCCCATCATCAATTGCATATGAATCTAAAGAATCACTTTTGTTAGGCAATGATGGACATTCCATTAGTGACTTAATCATCAGTTGGGATAGTTCATTCAATGGTACCCTTGGATGAAAGATATAGTGCAAGAATTAGGCTAACTAGATAATCCTAGTCTTTTAAATGATGCCAATTTATTACAACCGTCCATCCATTGTTTACAAACTACAAATCACATAGTTTGAATCATCAAACCCAAGTGATACTCGGGAATCATGAACAATAAAAAGTTGGATCTATGAAGTAGATGTTTCAAGATGATTGTTGGATTTATTTAATTTGTTTCTCCACTCAATCTTGATACTCCATTTTTATGTTATTTGATAGGGTGTTAGGATCATCTGATTGGCATGATTTTGGCAAATGACTTGCTTCTATAACTGGGCACTAGAAGCATGAAGTTTACATAGATGAACTGATGTATGTGCATAACAGGAGCTACATTGAGATGGAAAGGAGATTCAAAGTATGGACATACAGAGAAGGAGAGCCGCCCCTTGTCCATGATGGACCATTGAACAACATCTACGCGACTGAAGGGCAGTTCATCGATGAGATGGAGAGCGGCAAGAACCGATTTGCGGCCCGCCATCCTGATGAGGCGCATGCCTTCTTCCTACCTTTCAGTGTGACCAAGGTCATAGGGTTCCTCTACAGGCCCCTTGTCTCCTATTCAAGGGAACCCCTCCAACGTTTGGTCACTGACTACATTGGTGTTGTGTCCACAAAATACCCCTACTGGAATAGAAGCCAAGGGGCTGACCACTTTATGGTCTCTTGCCATGACTGGGTAAGCAAATATTTAAATTCCTTCCCTTGTTAGCATTTAAATTTTAAAATTTTGAAATTAAAAAAAAATTTAAAAAAAAAAAAATAATAATAAATAAGTTTAACTGACCACCTACAACATTTTTAAAATCTTCCTATGTACCATGCCGAATGATGCAATGAAAACATGGGTATCGCTATAAAAGGATGTGGTACGTTTGGATTAGGGATAAATCTCTATGCAAATGAATAACATTTAAATTCGTCATGGATGCATGAATCCTCAAATACTCTACAAGTATTGACATATAACATCCTCCCTATTGACCTAAAGATAAATAACACCATCCCTCGTGACTATTTTCAGAAGAAAAAGAAAACACTTACCTTAATGACATTAATGTTTTGGACAAAAGGTAATTATGGGTAGGTTAGCAGAATCTTTTCAAAAGATAATATAATAGTATTGACCAAAACCCAATCCTAATCCTTACTTCTCTCTTATCCCAAACCCAAAACCTAACACTATCCTCTCCCATACGGGATTAAAATGGTCTTTTCCTATGATCAAATGTCAATTATAATGGGTCTGACATGGTCCTGTCAAGTTTTGCTGATACATATGCCTAGAGATGTACATAAGTCGAACCGTGGCTCGACCAGCAGCCAACCTCTGCTTGAGATTGGCTCGATTTGGTCCTCGAGCTAGATTAGGCAGCTCGGTTCAGTTCGGTTCGATCAGCAGCTCGAGCCAGCACAAGCTGAGTTCGAGCCTGTGCAATATTTTCTTCAATACGTAGATTGTATCTTCAATCTCCCATATTTCGAATGTAAATTAATAAGAACACTTTGCAAGCATTTCATCAAACACTTGGCGAGCAACATCAATTTTAAGATACAAGGACGATCCTATAATATGAAGTTTTTTTTTGTAAGGATTTGTTTCTCCAATCTTCCTTTGAATACATATTTCAAGAATACATGATATGAAGGCAGTCCAAGAAACAATTTTTCATTGAGGCATTTCATCAAACACTCGATGAGCAACATCAAGATCAAAATGACCGAGTCACCAAGCCGAGTCGAGTAAAGTCCGGGTTCGATCTGAGTTGAGTCAAGCTCGGGCATATATCCAAAAACCGATTCAGACCGAATTCAATTTCAATCCGAAACGAGTCGACCAAGCTAACTTGACTCGTGTACAGTTCTACATATGCCAACTGAAGGGCCTTCTTTCAACAAATTTAGAGGAATAGAATTTCATATTCTTCTTTTCCTTCTTATTTATTTATTTGTTTGTTTATGTATTATAAATACACACTCACACCCCACACACACCACATGGGTACTCAAACTCATAATCTCGGTGTTGAAACTCACAGTCTACCACTGAGCCATGAGTAGGACCCAGAGGAATTCTCTATCATACTAAGGTTAAATGCCACTAGATACTAGATGAATGAATTACAATAGATACTTGCTGCCATTAATAACACTCAAATGATACTTTGAATCTTGCTTGAGTGGATTTCTATCAATATATCAACTAAGAAC
This sequence comes from Magnolia officinalis, assembly GCA_021015155.1. Lineage (NCBI taxonomy): Eukaryota > Viridiplantae > Streptophyta > Magnoliopsida > Magnoliales > Magnoliaceae > Magnolia > Magnolia officinalis. The sequence goes on along the minus strand of JAJHSJ010000017.1, from coordinate 1,985,447 downwards.
TCACTGATTTCTCCCTCAAACGAGTTATACGTTCGACGTTGAAAATACAACTAGTTTCCTTTCTTAGGTGTGTCCCTTGCTTCAATGTTCTTTAGATGGACCAATCACTCCTGCTTGGTTCCTTCCACAAGAAGTTCATATATATCTTTAACTAGTTTATAGAGAGGTAAAACTACTCAATGCATTCAAGTAGGTCCCACCATAGATGGGCCACCTTGAAAACTCTTACTAGTGGCTGTTGAATACGAGCATTGTTTTATTTTAATAGGAGGAATAATCACGCACTTTCATTGAAATGGTTTGGTGGGTTACTTCTAAATTAATAAACCATCAGTATTGTACTTAAACCATTTCCTATGTGTTTTACAGGCACCTGATGTTTCAACTGCAAACCCCGAGCTATACCGGAACTTCATTAGAGTTCTTTGCAATGCCAACACCTCTGAAGGATTCCAACCTGATAGAGATGTAACATTACCCGAAATCAACATCCGTTTTGGACGCCTTCCAAAATCAAGCTTTGGACAATCCCCTTCAAGACGGTCCATCCTCGCATTCTTCGCAGGCGGTTCTCATGGCTACATTAGAAAAGTCCTACTAGAGCATTGGAAAGACAAAGACAAGGATATCCAAGTTCATGAGTACCTCCCAAAAGGCGTCAACTACACTAAATTAATAAGCCAAAGCAAGTTCTGCCTATGCCCTAGTGGATATGAAGTTGCGAGCCCTCGATTGGTCGAAGCAATTAGTGTGGGTTGCATTCCTGTGATAATTTCTGATCACTACGTTCTTCCATTTAGTGATGTCTTAGATTGGAGTAGGTTCTCTATTCAGATACCGGTAGGTCGGATACCGGACATCAAGGTGATATTGCAAGGGATTTCAAGTCGTAGATATCTAACGTTGCAAAGGCGGGTGATTCAAGCACAACGGCACTTTGTGCTTAATCGGCCCGCCGAAAGGTTTGATGTGACCCACATGGTACTTCACTCTGTGTGGTTAAGAAGGCTTAATCTTCGCCTTCCATATTGATGACATTGTAGCCTATGTATTTTTTGGTTTGAAAATGAAGTATACATGGTTCAAGTTGTAATACCTTTGGGATAAAGTGGCTAATGAATTGATAGCTTACCTTAAGGAGGACTTGGGCTATGGTTTTTGTCATTTTTTATTTATTTTTTTCACTTGGATTTATGGTTGCTTGTTGCTTGCATGTGGGCAAGCATCAATGTTGGGTAGGCTTATACAAGCCTCATGGATTAGGCTGTCTTGGATGGGCCATCACCTGGGAATTACATTGCTATAGTGATCTTATTCATTCCTGTGAGGGATTAAAATTCTTAAGAAACATGTTGTAAGAAGAGCATGCAACACCTAAGCTCTACTATTTATGTGACATCTATTGGATCCATCAATTGAAACACCTTAGGTTAGAAGATGTAGACACCACACCCAAAGCAGGGTGACTTCTCATACAAGATCTCAATTTGAACCCATACCTGATACCAAAACCTCATACTGAACTCAAACCCTGAACCCAAATCTCTTCTTTGAACTAAGCCTCGAGCTGAAATCTCGCCCAAATCTATACTCTATGGGAATTCCTCCAACCCAATCCAAATTGACGAAGTGCATCATGAAAATTAGACTTCTGTGGAACATTTTCTCCAATCAAAAGTTGTCATGGCTGTCATGGGAATTCCTCCCATTCCATTCATCGTTTTGAAAAAGACCACGGTATGATAGGATTCTAAACATAAGGCAGATCAAAAACTCTCATGGGCCACACCACAAGATACAATATTGGGGATTGAACGCCTAGCAGTGACTGTAATTTTGTATCAGGATGATATTTGTTCTTACAATTTATTTGAGTAGTAATAATTCTATGAATAGCTTGGATGGCATATAAATATCATGGTCACCACAAGATACAATATTTGTTGTTTCCACTGTTTGGTTGGTTTGGTCTACCTGAGTTTTGGATCTGCTTGATTTTTAGAACTCCATCCTATGAATATAGTGGATTTGTAACTCCGTGGATCCTACACACAGAGATATCTCTTTATCCGGGTAGACGAAAAAGAGATATCTCTATACCTAGGGTTTGTGTACCCACACGGAAATATTAGTGACAAATCCACTTTATATATCTGTTTTGAAACAAAAATCATTTTTCTTAATAAAAAAGATATATATATATATATATATATATATATATATATATATATATATATAAAACCAGTTACTATTTTAGCTTGACAGATCATTGGGCATCCAAACAGCTCTCACTAGATTTTAGAATGATTATTTGGACGGCTAAAAAGTGAAAAATAGCAATAGTCTTAATTTTAGAAACAAGTGCCCATCAATCAGAATTTAATGTTGAGCTAGTATTTGCAATGTGAAACATTTCTAAGTGCCGGCTTATTAACTGTCATACTCAGCCAGAGTATCAAATAACTGAAGGAAAAAAAAGAAAATTTTAGATTAGTGTAATCAGAGTAATTTTACTCTTGATAATCAAAACATACAATCGTATGATACAGATCGCATGGAAATATTTTCAATATTCCAATTTTGCACTTAATCTTTCAGTTAGGACCCCAACAACTCATATACATGACTTTCCTCAGCGATTCTTCCGACTGTTTCGTTTTCTCATCTTCATCGATTCTTCTCCTCTCCGAAATCATCGCCATTGAAGAAGAAGATTCGAGAGATGGAGAGGGTCTGTGGGCTTGCGTGTAAGATCGAATGCTCTTCTTGGCATGTTGATGGAGAGATCTGAGACCGTAATTCCATCTACAAAATCCCATCTGATCTTTCAAGGCTTCAACGGCTCCGACGCTCGCTGCTATCATCCAAGCTCTGCTCGGGTAACTCATCTTCTCCGTCTATGTAGGAATGAGTTTTTTCTTTACGAGAAGGGTAGTGGATTGTGAATCTTTGGATGAGGTAAGAGAAGGGTGGATGGGGTCATTTTATAGAGAGAGAGAGAGAGAGAGAGGTGTTGGTGAGAAAACCGTAGGCGTTTTTTGGTGGTTTGGCAAAAACTGGGTTCGCTTTTCCCAGATACCAGCGGCTTTTCGCCGCTAAAAAAAAAAAGCGAGTCTGTGTGCGGCGACGCAAATGGAGACGTGGATTAGCCACTGATAGTGTAGCGAGACTCGCTACTGTGGGCCCCACTATGATGTATGTGTTGTATTCACACCGTCTATCCATTTGGAAAACTGATGTTATTTCACTAGGCAAGAATGAGGCAGATCCAAAACTCGACTGGACCCCACCAAAGAAATCAGTGGGGATTGAATGTGTACAATTAAAAACTTCCAAAAGCCAAATTGTGTCTGACGTGTGATGAATGTTTTTCTAGCGGCATCAACATTCAGGTCTAGTTCATCGTTCAATCATATGATGTGTGATGAATGTTTTTCTTTTGTTTTGTAGCATGAATTAATCACAATAAGGATCTATCTATATATTAATCATAATTATTTTAAAACATGTTTTTTATAATAAAAGTTTTTAAATTTTTATTCTCCTGCATTTTATTAAAAACCCTTACATTCAAAATATGTTTTTTAAATTTTATTCCAATTCATTTTATTAAAAATCCTTACATAAACAATAAGCACTTGAGCGTAGCCTTTTGGTTTTTTTGTTAGAGGTACTTAACTTTTTAAGCATGTGTGGTGGCTCATTTGATCAAGAGATAAAGAGAGATCTTTTTACAATGCTCGCCTCACTTGATCAAGAGGTAAAGAAATAAATTAAGAACATAAGGTCTACATTTTGAATATAGACAAGTCCAAGTTTGATGAATGTAGACCATTGGTTTTGTTTCTTTTGATTTTATTTTTTAATGCATGTGTGGCCTATTGATGAGGAGGATAAGTTCAAAACATTAAAGCAAAGTGGTCCACTTGATGGGAGAATAAATTAGAAACATTCAATGAAGCAATAGGGATTTTATGATCAATTTTTTAGTTGGGCCCATGATGTTCAGTGGGTTATGGACACTTTAATGGCAAAGATGGATCAGAGAAGGCCCAATCAGAGGTAGAAGTAATCAAGACTGTCAAAACCTTAAAGCAAGTGTATCTCGCAAACCAAAATGAGTTATTCGACGTATAATATATGATTTTGGATTGGAGAAGCTATTTTAGCCAACCAACCCTGCTATGTCGGGTTGCTCACGCAAGATTTGCGAGATTCCATTAGATCGACGGTTGAAAGTCCATTTTATTTTCATTTTTACTATTTATAGTAAGTTTTAATTCGATCATAACTTTTAATCCTTTGAGTTTTAGGAGTAGTGCTCAACATGAAAAGGGCTTAGAAAAATTAGGAGAATAATGTGGTTAGGCCAAATTGGACACTTATTATTTTTAGCCAAAAACCATGACATCTAGTAGGAATCATGATCGTCTATAAATAGTAAGTTTACTATTTATAGTAAGTCACGTTTTTAGGGAGTTGGAGTTTGAGTCTAAAACTTTTTTCTAGGTTTGATATTGCTATTTAAAGAATTGTAAGTTTGTTTTTATTATCAATCAATCAAAATTACTTTAGCAACTTTTCTTATTTATCATGGGTTCAAGAACTTTCTCTTGTGAATTCAAGAGTTCCTTGTGGATTCAAGGTATTTATCGATCGAAGAATACAATGATCGACCTCATCACATTCTTCCCTGCTCCAATTGGTATCAAAGTCAGGCTTTCTCATTGGATCTATGGCTTTTAACGACGGGTCGGGCAACATTCTCATGGACGGTACTCCAGAGAATTTACCTTTAATAGTAGCGGCTTCCGAAGTGGCGTAGCAAGAGAATCTGAAAGTCATGCAAAGGCTACGAGCTATAATCAATCGAATGATGAAGTCCCTAGGCCAGCTCCGTGTTCATAGAGGTGATTCACCCCCAGTAGGCGTTGGAACTTGTAATTGCAGGACGGTACCAGCAATAAACCACAAGATCAGTCCTGAGGAGGTGGGATCCAACAATGAGGAGGTTGACGACATAATCCTCCAATATCCCAGACAAGACAGCGACTGGGCAAATCGGACATATTGAGAATTCAAGATGAGAGTCAATCTTCCTATCTTCAATGGCTAACTTCACATTGAGGATTTCCTCGATTGGCTTTCTAAAGTTAAGTGATTCTTCAACTATATGAAAATTCCTAAAGCAAATAAAGTTAAGCTTGTGGCCTACAAGTTGAAGGGCAGAGCTTCAGCTTGGTGTGAGCAACTGCAGCTCGCACAAACGAGAAAGACGAAAGCACCAATCGCACATGGCAACGGATGAAGCAACTGCTACACCCACGATTCCTCCCTAGTGATTACGATTAGGTACTATTCCAACAATACTAAAATTGTTGACAGGGTATTGGTCAGTGAGAGATTACACAGAAGAATTATATCACTTGGTAGCACAAAACGATTTGGTCAAAACCGAATCGCAACAAGTCGTCCAATTCAACGATGGGTTGCATATGGAGATCCAGGATCGGATCCAGATGCAGCCCATGTGAACGATGAATTATGTGATTAAGTTGGGTACCCGAGTATAAGCACAACTTGACCGTCCCAATACACAAACCTATCCTACCATTAGAGTCGCTACGGTGGGTCCGTCCTAGGGAGCTTTACAGATCAAAGGGAAAGAACCTGTAGGAGCACGCACTCAACCTCCTACACCCGCAACCAAGATTCGGGAAGCGGGCAAGTTAGGTACCAAAGGAGTAACGACTGATGTCACTCCGAGTAGGATCCTGAACTCTTATGGTCGATCAAGGCCTGACCATTGCTATCATTGTGGCTACCGGGTCACATATCAAAAACTTACCCCCAGCAAAAAGTGGCTAACGTCGCCATCAATGATGATACTGCTGAAAATATCGATGAAGACCCAGATGTTAATGGATTAGAGCACGCTACGAAGGATAAAGTGAATGAGACAGATTAGGTTCCATAGGATCATGGTGAGTCGTTCGTTGTGAGACGACTATTGTATACATTAAGGAATGAGGTACACTCACAACAACATAACATCTTTTGAATTAGGTGTACAACGAATCAAAAAGTGTGATGTGATCATCGATAGTGGGAGCAGCGAGAACATCGTCTCAAAGGTCAAGATAGAGAAATTGCAACTGAAAACAGAGCGTCACCCCAACCCATATACGATCGGTTGGATTAAGTCAGCAAAACGAATGTAATTGAACAGTGTATAATATCTTTTTCAATTGGCAAACATTATAAAGACCAAGTAGTATGTGGCGTTGTTGACACGGAGGCGTGTCACATTCTACTTGATCAACCATGGCAATCCGATCATGACGACGCTCATAAAGAGTGAGATAATGTGTATAGATCAGGCAATTCCAAAACTTAGGTGGACCACACCAACAAAACAATGGGAACAACGTCTACTATTGAAACCTTCCTGGAGGTGACCAGGATGTTTATATGCCATCCAAGCCGTTCATAGAATTATTACCACTCGTATAAACTGTGGAACAAAATATCATCCTGTCACTGCTAGGCGTTCAGTCCCCACTGTCTCGGGTGGTGTGGCCCACGTGAGCTTTGGATCTACCTTAACTTTAAATTAACGTCCTGTTGTGGCCTTTCAAATGAGATGAACGGAGTGGATTTATCACTGACGTCCCTATGGGCCCCACAGGGATAGGAAATCCGCTCCTGGATTTATCGCTGACGTCCCTATGGGCCCCACAGGGATAGGCAATCCGCTCCTAAAGCACAGCGCCTTCAATATCCATACGAGGTCCAGTCCGATAGGTAGAAGTATTTAATAAGAAAATTAATTTTACTACTAATATATATATATATATATATATAAAGAGTTAAACAGTTACTTGTACCATTTCTAAGTGCCGGCGTATTAAGTGTCAAGCTCAGCCAGAGTATCAAACAACTAAAAAAATAGAAATGATATGAGATTACTGTAATTAGTGTTATTAACCCCACAATACTCAAAACATACATTCGTATAATACAGATCCCATCGAAATATTTTCAATATTCCAATTTTGCCCCTAATCTTTCAGTTAGGACCCCAACAACTCAAAAACATGACTTCCCTCAGCGATTCTTCCGACTGCTTTATTTTCTCATCTACATCGATTCTCATCCTCTCCGAAATCATCAGCATTGAAGAAGAAGAAGAAGATTCGAGAGATGGAGAGGGTCTGTGGGCTTGCGTGTAAGAACGGATGGTCTTCTTGGCATGTTGATGGAGAGATCTGAGACCGTAATTCCATCTACAAAACCCCATTTGATCTTTCAAGGCTTCAACAGCTCCGACGCTCGCTGCTATCATCCAAGCTCTGCTCGGGTAACTCATCTTCTCTCTCTCTCTGTAGTAATGAGATTTTCTTTTACAAGAAGGGTAGTGGATTGTGAATGATTGGATGAGAGAGAGAGGGGAGGGGTGGATGGGGTCATTTTATAGGGAGTGAGGGAGAGAGAGAGAGAGAGAGGTGTTGGTGAGAAAACCGTCGGCGGTTTTTTAGTGGTCTAGGAAAAACCAGGTCCGGGTTTCCCACATACCAGCGGCTTTTCTCAACTAACAAAATGGAATCTGCGTGCGGGGTCGCAAGTTGGAATGTTGCTGTGAATTTTGGGCGCGGATTAGCTACTGACAGGTTGAGTAGCGAGACTCGCTATTGAAGTGACGTCACCAAGTTATGTGGGTCCCACTATATTGTATGTTTTGTATCCACACCGTTCATACATTTTTAGATATCATTTTAGGGTACGAACCAAAGAATGAGTTAAATCCAAACCTTCAGTTGACCTCAGCAAAGGAAAGAGTGGGACAGTGATGCCCACTATTAAAAACTTCTGAAGGCCATAAAAGTTTTAGATCAAGCTGATATTTTTGCTTCACTTATTTGATGTCTTTTTTAACTTTTGAACGGGTTGGATTTCAAAAAAAACATTATGGTGGGGCTTAGGATAGTTTCAACGGTGGGAATCACTCTCTCCACTGTTTTCTATGGTGGGGTCCACTAAAGATTTTTATCTACCCTATTCTTTGGCTCATGCCCTAAAATGACATCTCAAAATGGATGGACGGTGTGGATATAACACATACATCGTAATAGGGCCCACAAAACTTGGTGACGTCACTTCAGTAGCTCACTCGCTAGTCCACCTGTCAGTATCTAATCCCGTCCGAATTTTACCTACTTGGCCACGTGGCAAGCATGCTGGCCCCAAATAATGGAAACGGATTGGCTACTCCCACTGCCACTAGCCCGGTGGCCGGTGGTTGGTGCTCTGTGGGCCCACCATGATGTATGTGTTTCATCCGTGCCATTCATCCATTTTTACGGATCATTTTATGGCTTGATCTTAAAAATTAGAGGTATAAATTCTCAGGTGGACCCACACGAAAACAATAGTGATTGGATATCCATCATTAAAATCCTCTCAAGGCCCACTGTACTCTTTATTTGACATCCAATCTGTTGATTGGATCATACAGACCTGAACCTACATGAAGGATAAAAATAAATATAAGCTTGATCCATAACTTTTATGGCCCCAAAAGGTTTTTAATGGTGGACGTTCATTCAACACTGTTTCCTATAATGTGGTCCACTTGATATTGGGATATATCTCATTTTTTTATTTCATACCCAAAATGATCTAGAAAAATAGATGAACGGCATGGATGAAACACATACAAAATGGTGGGGCACACGGAGTACCGACCACCAGCTAGTGGATAGTGGCAGGGGAGTAGCCAATCCGTTTCACAGGAAAATCCGTCTGTTGGAATCTGATTGGGCCACATTATTACAAATGGTATTTAACACAGCAGCGCTGATAACATAAGTGATGATTTGGACCAATCACAATGCAGTAAAACAGGTTTCCCTTATTTGCAATAAGCAAAGGATCCTGATTCGCCCCAAACAAATTCATATTTGTTGCACTTGATTGGGCATATCATGCATTAATGCAGCAGTGATGACAGGGATCAATTAAGATGTAGGAAAATGATCCGGATTTGTTGTAATGTTACCCTACATGTGCAGCAATACACCCACTTGGCCGCTTTTAGATGTTGTGCGGTTTGATACTATAAGGCCTAAGGCTCCAGCCCAAGCCTTAAAAAAGTAGATGGGGGTGGGCCCGACCTAACCAGGCTTTATTAGTGGAGGTGAATATTCATGGTCCATCTAATTATAAGGTGGACCACATGCATGTGTTATGGATAATTATGAAGATGGAAAACACATGGAAACATCAACTTAGGCCTGGTGAGTTTGAGTTCAATGCCTAAGCCCAAGCCCAAGCTATTTCAAATCCGACAGTTAGATGAGGTTCGCTATGATGTTTGTGAGAAATCCATCCGTCCGTCGGTTTTATCAGCTCATGTTAGGACATGAGCCCAAAAATGAGATAGACCCAATCTTGAGGTCCTGGTCATAGTCAGCTCAATTCCAAGATTGACCCATAGACGAAGCTAATAGGGTTTGGGCTCGATGTATTTTAAGGAGTCCAGCACAGTATGGGCTCATTTCTTGGCCCAAACAGGTTGGGCCCGGGCCCAACCAATTGGCTATTAGCTCAGCTGGACTGAGGCTGGCTGGGCTAGCCTACTCCAGTCATCATGAGTCATTATGGATTTTCCACCCATAAAGATCCACCGATCTGTTGATCCCACCCTTCCATTTAAAAACGACATAGGTTTGAAGAATTCCAACCGTAGGATTTATACTTTTACTTTTTCATGTTCTAGGCAATTTGGGACCCAGTGAATTGTCCCACCAGTCGGAGTTTGGTGGGGCCAGCAGTTTGAACGAGCCGGATCGTAGAGGGTAGATATTACAAACGGTGGAGGACTTTCTCCCTACAATTTAGTGTAGTCCCGCAGACTAGCAACAAGCCAGGTTAGCACGTGTGAAGCGTTTGTATTCAGAGGCATGAAAAACACCAACCATACCCTTATCTATATACCACATGAATGCAAGCTCTTAAATCAGAAATTGCAGAGAGAGAGAGAGAGAGAGAGAGAGAGAGGTCTTAAAACAGAAATTGCTGAGAGAGATGCTTCAACTCAAAACATACAAACACCATTTGAATGCACCATTTTCACTCAAACCTCCAAAGCTTCAAAGAGCAATCCAAACACTCCAAGGTATGCATGACTGCTCTCTCTCTCTCTCTCTCTCTCTCTCTCTCTCTCTCTCTCTCTCTCTCTCTCTCTCTCGAAAATGGTATTGTTGGGCCCATTTAGATAATCTGAGCCGTTCATCAGGTGATCTCATCATTGTATGGGACATGCCCGAATGCCTTCCTGATTGAATGCTTATCTGATAGGTGGGGCCCGCTCTGTGACAATCTAAGCCGTTCATTAGGTGGGCGTTGTATTGGATAGGCCATGCCGTAATATCTTCCTGATCAGATGATCCCAGCCATCCAATAGGCGAATTACAGATGGACAATTACGCCAGGGGGGCACTTTTAACTGGGAGCCTAATTGTACATCTGGGATCAGCTGATGGAGGATGTTGTTCTACCCCCTGCCGCACGTGCAGATGTACTAGATCCAATCCGCTCATCCAGTGGGCCCCACAGAGTATTGTCCCATGGCAGAAAAGAGAGGGGGTCTGCTCCGGTCGTGGGCCACACAAGCACATTTGAGTGCCAACCACGGGCTAATGTAGCTGTCAATTTCATTTAAACACAGGCCGTCCATCTTGGTAACACTGGGAAAAACGTGAAGGGATAAAGAGGAGATCATCTTCTTTCTCAAGTGAATAGCCCTCATATCCACAGTTTATTGAAATCTGTCTCTCAAATAAGATTATAAAGCTTTAAATAATAAAATAAATTTCTAATTAAGAATACTAATACAAATAAATTTAAATTTATCTAAAATAGTAAAGTTTACTTTTATAAAAAAAAAAAAAAAAAAAAAAAAAAAAAAAAAAAAAAAAAATCTAACCATCATCTAACCATGCAGGATCATTCCTGGCATGGTAAGAAACAAATTCCGAGAAGAAACCGAATATTGAAACTCTTATGAATAAAAAGTTAAAATTTATTAAAAATAGTGAGTTTTTAAAAAAATGTGAGATTGAGTAGGAATGAGCCGTTTTCTTACAAAATGGGGCAACACGACATGATTATGGATGTCGGTTAGTCCCAGGATAAGATTTTAGTTGAAATTTTCATAGGTCATGCATCCCGTAGCTCCTTTATATTAAAAGTTATAGTTGATTTATGGCTTGCGCTTTCAACAACATTTTTTCTCAATCCGGAATGAATTTCTTTGATCCGGATGCACCTGGTGTCCAGTTACATAATGCCCCATGTAAGACCTTACCTAAATTTGATGGATTATGTTCACTTCAATTCGGGCTTTTTTTGGACCATCTGGGCCAGGAATAGGTCTATGGCCCGCTCTACATCACTCGGGTGGCAACGGTTGGACTAGCTCAGCCTTGCTTTCGTAAGCCACTCTAACCTGAATCAATCTAAAAGGAATGTGGCCAGGGCTAGCCTGTTAGGAAAAAATAGTTAATTAATCAGAGGTTTAAAATACTCATTAAAGAATGCTTTTTTTTTTTTTTGGGGGGGGGGGGGGGGGGTTATGGCGAGAGGTGGGGGAGTCCAATCTAAGAAATGCCTTAAAACTCATAAATGAAAACAGCTGACAAGTGAAGATTTTTTTATTTATTTATTTTTATTTTTCCACACCCCACACACTGTCCATTCTTTTGTATAATTGCAACCTAATTGATAATTAGATTGGATCCATGGGCTTAGGTGGACCATTCATCATAGCCCCAAGTTACTAAACTTAGATTTCAAGCCTGGGCTCAACCCTTGAACGAAGTTTACAATATTGGGCTGCCCAACTTAGCACCACCTCTGAGCCTACTTGATGAATATTGGACCAACCCAATTTGGCCTATGGGTCTACACTGCGGGGCCCACCTGATAACCGGCTTATATATCTTCTCATGATTTTGTATGTATGTAGGAAAGAAGGAAATGGAGAGAAGAAAACATGGAATGAGGCTTGTAGTGAGGGGATGTCAAGGAGAAGAGAAGAAGAGTGAAAAGAGAACCTTCCTAAGCTTAGAAGAAGCTGGTTTGGTTGAGATTTCCGGTTTGAGCACTCACGAACGGTTCCTATGTCGATTAACGGTACGTGATTGTCTCATCACAGCCATCCATCTTGATGCAGTAGTGTGATCAGTGCATCCGGGTCCCATGCTTGGTGCACTAGATGGGGCAAGGGATTAGCTGGTATTAAGTGGGATGGAATTGCTTTTTTCTAATAAACGCACTTGTGGTGAACTGTCTCTTAGTGTTTTGGGAGTGAGCCTATCCACTTGCATGTTTGGGTCCTCTAGACAGTATGACTTAAAAACATGTTTTGATTCCATATAGTGTTTGGTTGCACATGGAAAACAACTTACAATCTTGAAAACCATGTTTGGAAAACCCATGTGGTAAGCAAGGTGGGTCTATCTTGATGTTTGTGAGGAATTCACCCCATCCATCCGTTTTGCGAGATCATTTTAGAACATGCTACCAAAAGTCAGGCAGGTCCAAAACTCAAGTGGGCCATATGAGATGAAATAGTGGTGAAAGAAATTTCTATCATGGAAACCTTCCCGTGATACAAAACTTTTATAGCCATATGAATGTTTCAACGGTAGTCAATCAATCCCCACTGTTCTCTCTCCTGTGGTCCACTTGATTTTTGGATCCACCTCATTTTTGTCACATGCCCTAAAATGATCTCACAAAATGGATGGACGAATATTCCTCACAAACATCAAGGTGGGAACCACCTCCCTTCCTAGTGCAAGAACTTTCGTGGGTAAAAGCTTCTGCAGGAAATCCAAAGCATTCTTGAAGTGATTTTGAAAGCCATTCTTATACCATCATCTGAACTAGTGCACAAAGGATTGTTTTTCTTACAGGAATTTGAAGTTCAATCCCACTTAATACCAGCCAAATCCTTAGCCCAAACAGGCCATAAATTTTTGTGGTACTGCCCACCTGAGTTTTGGAGTGCTTGACTTTTTGTTTGTCCACTCATCCTAATAGGGCTCATCTTCTACGTGGATTGGATGGCATATACAAAACATGGTGGGCTCACACACAAACTAAAAGGTTTTTTCTATTTGGTGGGCATCCCAATCCGAAGCTTTGCATGTTAACCTACAAAGCAATCTATGAGGCCCACCCTATAGTGTGCATTACATCCAATCTGAACCATCATGTGGAGCCCACCCTGATGTGTGTATAACATCCTATCTGACCATCATGTGTATCATTTCATGTTGTCCTTGGTTCCCAAAAATCACACTGATACAGAACCGAAGTGGGACAACCATCAAAATCATGCCTTAAACTTTTAAAATCATATGGTGGTGCCCACCTTAGTTTTGGAATGCTAGATTGTTTGGTTGTCCATTCATCCGGGTGGGATTCATCTTTTGCATGGATTGGATGGTATATACAAAAGATGGTGGGCCGACACAAAATCTAAAGGTTTTTAATGGTGGGCATCTCATCCCGACCGTTCCTTCCAGCGTGCCACGCCTGACTTTTGGGTTGGCGTAATCTTCGGGCCCTTATGAGAACATGATAGGACACACATCACATTGGCCCCACATATCATGTTGCATGTTAATCTTCTTATTAATACAAATCCTTCATGATCGACGGTTGTGTTCTTCCAGATATCATCTTTGAATCTACTGAGAGTGATATCAGAACAAGAAGGTTCTCCAATAGAAGAGCTGAATGCAGGCCGGATCTGTGATTGGTTTTTGAAGGACAAGCTCAAGAGAGAGCAGAATCCAGAGTCTGCAGTCTTGCAATGGGATGATTCAGGATTCCAGCTCTAGCTTCCTGTCTTCCAATGTTTCAATTCTAACAAGTGGGGCCCATGTTTTAGTGATCTAGATCATTGGTTTATTGCACCTTACAGCTGATGGGCCATGCCCAAAAAGCCCTCTCTGATTGAAAAATCGTAACCTTTTGATATGTCAGCCAACAAATAAATGGTGAAGAAGAGAAATAAAGCAATGGTCTGCAATTGGTGGCTGGAATATTTGAATCTTGGAGATTTTCTGGATGTTGTCCATCCAGAGTGGGATGAAACAAACCAATGGTCTGGATTACCAAACTATGGACCCCATTTTCAGATTTAGGAACATGCAGCATATCATATGATTCATCCATATTACAAGGCGTATAATGGTCATTTTATACTTTCTATCCCTCAATGAGATAAACATTTCTTCATTGATTAATGAAAAAATCAACAAGAAAATTTATGGCATTCCACTTGCACTAAGGACTCCACATGGTTTGTGTTATCATGAAAATGCAATCAATGTAGATTAAGCCTTGTTTGGATGCTCAATTCAATTGAATTGTAAATTGAAAATGCACTAAGGGGGTTGGGCTTGAGTTAGAAAATGTGGCCCGTTTGAGTAGATGAGTCGAGTTCGAGATGAACCCTAATCAACCTGACCCAACCCAAAATCCAAAACAATATAAAAGATAAGTTTTTTATGTATCTACTAATTGGGTAGGGCTGGGCATGCATTTAGTCAGATATTCCATTCTTAAATCGGTGTATGGCCGTGAATGGTTGGTTGGGCCTGACCCAATTACGATTAAAAGACTTGGGTGAGGTTGCACAACATGAGTTTAGGGTTTAGGGTTTAGGTTTTGGGTCATATGTCAGTTTGTCTCAGGCAAACCCTAAGTCGACCTAAATCTCACGAATGACTTTTCTTACACGAAATATATGGAATAGTAAAATGAGATAGTACTTGGTGTGAACTGAAATGGACCTACCTCCATATGGATCATGTCACCAATTTCAATTGGGTTTTTTTAATTGAAAAAAATGAGCATCCAAACACGCCATTGACCTATTTAAAAATAGTTAAAAGACCTATATTCTACTTGGCGGGATTCGAGAAGGTTACAACCATGCTGATTGTGAGATACGGGATATTGAATTCCATTTCAAAATGTTGAATTCAAATTCAAAAATGTTGAATTGAAAAGATTGTTGAAAATGGTGGTTAGTTGTACCATGGGTGTTCTTATCCTTATTTCTAGAATATATAAATAAACTATTAAAAGGAAAAAAAAAATACAATCTTATCAATTCCAATATATTATTTCATGGATGACCTACATCAAGGTTGACCCAACATAATGGATAATAGACATCAAAGGTCAACCCATAATGATGAATAGTCCACATCTAAGACAAGCTTTGCATCATGACCGACTCACTTTAAAGATTCAGCTCACACGATGGATGATCCACATCAAATGCGGGCCCCATATAATGGAAGATTTACATCTAATGCTCAACATAATAGATGACCTAAATGTCTTAAAACACGAATCTTGTAGCCAGACATTCTTTTACCATTTTGGGTACAGTCAATCTACGAAGAGATCCACCAAAACAACATTTTAGATTGTTTTTATAATAAAGTTATTGTAATCTTTAAAAATGTCATCAATTACCTTTTAAAAAAAAATTTTATTTAAACAATTTACCAAACATGCTTATTTTATATAAGATTTTTTATTTTTCTTAATACATTTTAAAAACAAAATTTTACTAAATGAGCTTATTTACAATAAGAGTAGAATAAAATAAACTTATTAGAACAGCTCTTATTTGAAAAGCTCTTATTAGATTAGATTAGAGATACCGATAGAACTCTTACTTATCTACTACCATAAGTAGAAAAAATAACTTATTTGGTGGTATCCAAACAAGCCGTAAAAGACTCGGTCATTGGAATAACTTATCGAGTCTCAGGTCAAGCTGTGGGCGAATGGACCTGACTCACTTGAGTTAGGAGTGAGTCATTAGAATGAAATATATTAGGTATGAGTCAGAGTCATCAACTTGGTCAAGTCTTTCTTAGTCTTAAAACCGCGACGGATTGGCTACTCCCACGACACCAGCCAATGGTTAGTGGTCGGTACTCTGTGGGCCTCACATGATGTATGTGTTTCATCTATGCCATCCATCTATTTTTAAAGATCATCTTACAGAATGGTACCAAAAATAAGATATATCCCAATCAGAAATGGACCACATTACAGGAAACAATTTTGAATGAGCATCAACCATTAAAAACATTTTAGGAGCCATAAAAGTTTTGGATAGAGATGATTTTTGCTTTTCCCCTTCATCTAGGCCTGTATGACCTAATAAATAGATTGGATGTCAAATAAACAGTACAGTGGATCTTTGGAGGATTTTAATAATGGATATCCAATCACAATTGTTTTCATGTGGTGTGGTCCACCTGAGATTTATATACCTCTCATTTTTAGAATAAATTCCTAAAATGATCTTTAAAAATGGATGAACGTAATGGATGAAATACATACATCATGGTGGGGCCCACAGAGCACCGACCATCAGTCAAGGGGCCTGTTTGATTTTTGAAGGAAATGGGAATTACCGGGTAAATAAGTAATAATTACTTACCAGGAAATTACCCATCGTTTCTTGCCATAGTTTATTACGCCTGCATTGACTGCTGAGCATGTTGGCGTTAAAATCGAGGTTGGCTACCAAATAAATGTAGGGCCCACTGTGATGTACATAATGTATCAACACCGTTCATCCTATACGTCAGCCTCATTTAGGCCATGAAGTCAAAAATGAGACAGATCCAAAGCTCCAGTGGACCACACCACAGGAAACCGTGGAAATTGAATGCTTGCCGTATAAAAATCCATGTGGCCCTTGGAAGTTTTGGCTGAAGCTAATATTTGTGTTTACCCCCTTATCAATGTTTTTATGACCTCTGAACAGGTTAGATGACAAAGAAACATTAATGTGGGCCCAATAAATAAAGTAACTTTTAATGGTGGACGTTTAAGGCCATTGTTTCCTTCAATATGGGTCATTTGAGCATTGCATTTGTCTCAATTTTGAACTTAAGCCCTGAAATCTTATGATAAAACAGATGAACGATATGGATATGTCATACACGTAATAGTGGGGTCCACAAATGTAAGTCACCCTTTTCCGACCAATTTTTGAGATAGAAACGCGTGGAAAAGGTAATAATTACCTTTCTCAAGGGTATTTTCCTTTTCCCTCAAAATCAAACAGGCCCTAAAACCAGGCTACCATGTTCACGAGCAGCCCTGGACTTCAAATCAAAGACCCGATGACTAAATGATCTAGGTTGGGACCCGAGTATCAGACCCGATTAATAAACGAATCAGATTCTAACTAACCCTGACGTGGCCCAACAAAGGTCAGCTGCCAGCCCTACTGTCCCCACCTAAAAAGTGTCCCCCTCGTGCAAAGCATGTGCACTTTTCAAGTCCTTTGAAGCATATTTCCACAAGACCATCATAAAGTAGTAATTTTATACTCTGGCCAACTGTGGACTTTTATACTTCATACTCCTGCACTCAAGATTCACACATCTAGATTATATATAACTCAAAATTAAACCGTCCAGATCATGGGTCTTATTGTAGATAGGCCTCAAACCAATATCCAGATTGGTTAAATAATCCTACCCTTTGATTGATAGACATGTGTTCGTTGAACTTAGACCGTCGATTTTTTTTCATCATAACCATCCATTAGATGTCGACCAAGCTGTTGGAGGATATCAGTGTCCCTTAACTGGCTTATGACCTATCTGAAATCAGGCACCACTATTCGAGTTGCATGTGTGGAGGACGTGTATGGCCATCACACTCATCCAGAGTATCTAATAGCTACCCAAATCATGTCCCTTGAAATAATGTGATGTGATCTCTACTTTAATAATACAAGTGGGAAGCACGGGCCACATTTTTTATTGAGAAATACTCTGACTGTGATGGATGATACGCAGGTAGTTAGAAACTACTGAGAAATTGCTTTAGTGGTGGATAAATAATTCAGATTAAACGGTCCAAATTATGGATATCAGTTTCAATGTATCATACACTGAAAATTAGTTTTATTTTGTTTTACGTAAACATTCAGATTGTTGGACATTTATTGGACGGTTAGAAATGAAAATTATCTAATAATCTTATTTATAAAAATAAGTGTTCTTGAATCATAGGTTAGGATTGTTGCATTGAGTTCCACAATTTAGTCGGTTTAATTGGGTTGATATATCCCATATGTACCATTTCTAAATGCCTGAGTACCAAGCGTCATACGCGGCCAGAGTATCAAACAACTCCCGTTTTTTCGTAGATAAAGGTTGGATTAGGTTCGAATGTTATCAACTTCTACAATGCTACGGCCTAGGAGAGATTGTACGTTAGATTTGCGTCTTCAATTTTTACAAGTGGGGTTCATTATCACTGATCCAAGCCGTTGAAATGGTGGGACCCACCTTGGATGGCCCATGCACCAGAAAACAATTCTATAAAATATTTTACTTTAATTGGTTGAATAGGAATAGTTTCTAACCGCAGGTATGATAACTATGCAATCCTGTTTTTCCTATCAATATTTCATACTTTTATTATATCTAACCCTTGTAGAAGTTGGGTATTTCCACGAAGATCATCAAAAATGAAGTTATTCCACTCATTAAGTTGGCCACATCTATAAATTGAGTTGTATTGTCTCATACTATCGGCTGTCCATTTAATACTATAGAGTGACCAATATTATAAGTTATCTGCCGTGCTTATTTGACCAGGTGATGTGATGTTAGGGCCCACCAATTTTCACGGGTTGGATTTCCTAATAAATGACGCAATGGTAGAAAATATGGAGCTGTATAGTAAGCTAGCATCCAGCTGGACGACGTAGGTGATTAGTTATATACTTTTCATACGCAAGTTGGGATTAGGTGGAAAGTTCTCAACTTATCTATACAAAAAGGTATTGTACAATGCTGATGTAGGAGAGATTGTACGCTACTCTCGAGTTTTCGATTTGTACAAGTGGGGCCCATTTCACTCTCATCATCAACGTTGATATGGTAGGACTCGCTCTAGATGGTCCATACACCAAAAATTATCTAAATTGGAAGATCCTATCTGTAGATTAACTGGCCTTTCATTGGTTGAATAGGAATAGTTGATATATTTTCTTCCTTAGAAAGGTGTAAAATTTTCATTTTTGGGGGAATTTTGGTACATGGACCATCTACGGTGGGACCCATAATATCAACGGGTTGGATCGTTGAACAATGGCCCCCACTTAAAAGCCTAACAATAGGGCGCAAATGATGGCCCACCTGATCATTGAATATAAAATAGCTTTGCATGATATGATAAAATCATCAGACATTCCCAGACATCTTATCTAAATGGATTTGCTTAATCTACGGTTGAGATTTTATGTCAGCATTCCAGCTGGTGACTTACCCCACACCTCATGGTCTTAACTTCCCCCATGTGATTAGGCCCAGTCACAGTCAAAACGAGTTGACCGAGTCACAATCACAACTGGGTGGTCCGGCCCATCCATTGAAGAGGGAGCTGCGGAAGCACACGTGGCAGTACATGACACGTGTACAACATCTGAGCGCTCCATCAAGTAGGGTACCCTGTTTCAATCTTTCCACCTGAAATTAAGGCTGTTTCACAACTTGAGTTAGCCACAACATAAGGAAATATATGGACGGCCAGAAAGAAATTGTTTTAACGGTCATTTTACTTTGTACATTGTGGTCCACCTGAGGCATTGTTTCTAGAGAGATGGAAGGCTCAATACTCGCATGTGTTTCATATTTGCACATGTGCGTGCGTGCAAATGGCCGGCTTCCACGCAAGCATAGAATTAGCAAACACCTCATGTACAATGCGTGTCAACGGCCAAAATTGGATGGAGCCTGCATTGCAAGGCAGTGTTTGGGTGTACCACCAAATTGTGATTTGATGGGGTTGTCGGCAACATCCAATGCAATTAGTGGTTGGGTTGATGGTTGGGTAGAGTCTTACCGTGCTACGGGTGCACACGGTTCGGTTTGATTCAACCAGAACCTAACCGTTTGGTATAGTTCTAGGATTTTCAGAACTGGAATCGGACTGAAACCGGACCGTGAAAACCAGTTCGATTACGGATTGGTTCTATGGGTATGGGCTTTTTATAATCCAGCTCAATTGCATGTTTTATTTTATAATTTAGCCCATGTTCATTCGTGTTGTGATCCATTTGATGAATGGTTTAAATATTGTATATGGTGTGAAAAAATACATTTATAAAAACAATCAAAGGATGCATTGTAAACCATAAATTATGAATCAAATATACAACTAAAACATATTATAAACTCACGATTTCAGGTTCAGTTCCACGGTTCGGTTCCAAGTTCGGTTCCACATATCAGATCCACGATTCAGTTCGGTTCCACATCCCCTAAATCGGAATCGAACAGAACTAAACGTTCTTTAATTTTCTGCACCTAAATTGAAACCGATACACTTTAGAACCGGATGAAACCAGACCATTTGGTCAGTTTTGGTCCGATTCCACGGTTCTACCGGTTCGATGTGCACCCCTAGCTAGTGGTCAAAATTATATTGATTAAAAGAACATAATCTCTAATTATTGAAATTTGATGGTTGAATTGGGACCGTTGATCAATTGTTCATGGACCGTTCAAATCAATGATCAAACCTTTTTCAAATATAAGTGATATGTATCTTGAATAGTGATGTCATTGTTTAGATGGCTAGGATTCATTGGACAGAAATGAACCATACCACATTAGATGGCCTAAATCAATTTTTGGACAATTTCCAGTACAATCAATAAGGACCGTCCATTCTTCTGACCATTGATGATGGTGATGATCGTCTAAGCGATCAGAACTTTTCTAGTATAATCATTAAGGACCATATATTTTAAAAAGTCATCAAATGGTCCGGATCACTCGATCAAAGAAAGTGATTACTAAGAGAGAGATTGACTGTGATGTTAGATGAGATTGATGGAAGCTACAAATAAAATATCAAAAAATCAGAACTTTCCTAAAATAATCTATACGAATAGTTAGGATCATTTTATTAGAGTGATTCTTAAGAGAGGTGGGTTACAAATCACGGAAACCCCAAATTTTGATATGATATTTTCTAGTATGATTTCGTAAATATGTTTCTTATTAACCTTCTTAGCAAATAAATATGTGGATTATGTGGTGCGACCCACCACCCGAGTGTGATTAACCGCTAACCACCAAATCCCCAGTCATATTACAAATAGAAAATTCTTGTTTTCCTGGTGACTAGTCAACGTCATTAGTCATTACTAATGTTGTCAGCACTAATGCCTTAAATGTAGTGTGTGATGATGTGTCCCAGGCATATTACAATAAACAGTAATTTGTTATTTGTGGCTAGAGTTGTACTCAAGTCGAGTTATCTAAGTTAACTCACTCTACTCGACTCGAAAAAGCTCAATTTGACTTGGTTCAAAACTGAGTTCAACTCGACTCGGATGGAGCCTCCACTCAAATCGACTCGGATCGAATTGACTTGTGACTACTTATTTTGATATTGATGCTGCTCACCAAAGTGTCCAATAGAATGACTCAATGAAGTATTGTTTCGAGTGTATACATTCTCCCCGAATTAGCTAGTGGCAAGGAAGAATAGATATAAAATAAATCATTAAAAAAAAAAAAAAAAAACTTCACATTATAAAATTGTTCTCAAATCATAATTTTGATGTTGCCCATGATTATTTGATGAAATACATGTAAACAGTTATTACTATTTTTGCATTATGTGAAAATTTGAAAATGCACTTTATATGTTTGAGAAAATGTCACACATTTTTTAACTCGTTTCTAATTAGCCTGAGCTACTAACCGAACCAAGTTGAACCAACCACGCTCGAAGACTAAGCCGAGCGGAGTTCAAGCTAGAGTTAGTTACTAGCCGATCCCAGATGTGCCAAGCTCAACTTGATTAGACCATGTATAGTTCTATTTGTGGCATGTGGAATATCCAAATCCTATATATATATATATATATATATAGGGAAAAGGTACTATGCGCTCGAGCGTAAAGCGGTCTCCATGAGGTCGAGCTGGGGTGGGCCCCACCGTGATGTCGTTCGAACATCTACCCCCTCAGTCAGATGCACCATCCCTGGATGGGCCCATACGGCTAAAAATCAAGTCCATCCGAGATTTTTGTGGGCCACACCACCTCCAGAAGTGGAGAGGGGCCGTGCACCATTCAAACCTTCAAAACCACTTGTGGCCCCCTTTCGAGACGTTTTTTGATGATCAACACCGTCCATCATGTGTGTCCCACTTGGATGTAATTTTATACCACTTTTCAGGTGGTATACACATCTTAGGTGGGCCCCACCAAGTGATTTTATATGTTTTCGCGTGTATACTTATGTTTTCAGAAGTTATGGCCCACCTGAGTTCCGTGGACGGTCGATTTCTAGCCGTGTGGGTCCCACCTGGAGCTTTGCATCTGGTGGACGGTGTGGATCTTCGAAAGGAATCACGTTGGGGCCCACCCCAACTCGACCTCACGGACGACCGCTTTACGCTCGAGCGCATAGTACCCTTTCCCATATTATATATATATATATATATATATATATATATATATATATAATATATATATATATATATTATATATTCAAATATGGCTTAAGCTATCCTTAATTATGGGGCCCACTATGATGTATGTGGCTTAGGTTCATGCTACCAGTTATTTCGAGATTTCATTTTCGAGCTTGATCTTAAAAAAATAAAGCTTATATCCAGTAGACCACATCAGATGAAATTATGATTATTTATCATTAAAAGTTTCTCATGAGCCACAAACGTTTTGGATTAAGGATGATATGTGTAATCGTTCATCCTTAATCAACAGGTGGGTATTCCAACAACCTCTAAGAATATCAGAACGGTGGGTATTCAATCACCACTGATATTTCTAATGTAGGCCACCTTATATTTGGATCTGCTTCACTTTCGGAATCACACTCTAAAATCAGCTGTCAAAACGATGTTGAGAAGTGGAGCCACATCTGGGGCCGCCCACAACCAGTCGAGGTTGCGCGGATTTCGTGTCCCAAGTCCTTTCGCAACTGGGATGCGAAAAGAGTTTCGTGGATTTCGTGTCGTAAGTCCTTTCGCACTGGGATGTGAAAGGAAAGTTGTCAAAACTATAAATTGGGGTCCCTAGGGTTATTCTAGGGTTAAAGTGAATATCGGGAAATATTTCTAAGGTGTGGGTAAGGGATTTTCTCTATACTTCCAAGGGAGAAGTTAGTATATTGCCTTGTAATCTTCGTTTTTTATAGTGGAAGTTTGCATCCGTGGTTTTTTACCCTAGATTGGGATTTTTCCACATATATCTTGTCTTGTGGTTTGTTTTGGATTGCTTTGATCTATTTCTAGTTTATATTTCTTCTTGTTTATCGTTTGTGGGTGAGGCCTGAAATTGGATCTAGGCTCACTGCGTTGTTGGCATGCTGCGCAACAACTGGTATCAAAGCTATTGGTTTAGTTCTATTGGGAGCGATGACAGAAGAAGAAAAAACTAGAATTGAGAAGTTTGATGGTTCAAACTTTGCCTTCTGGAAGATGCAGATGGAGGATTATCTGTATCAGAAGAACCTCTATATTCCTCTAGGAGGAAAAGAGAAGAAACCAGAAAAGATGACAGATGATGAACAGTTTTTACTGGATAGGAAGGCTTTAGGAACGATCCGACTCTTTTTGTCTAAGAGCATTGCCTTCAATATATCCAAGGTGAAAACTACAAAAGAATTAATGGAAGCCCTAGCCACCATGTATGAAAAGCCCTCAGCATCCAACAAGGTTCATCTTATGAAACAGCTATTCAACATGAAGATGTCAGATGGTGAGAGCGTGGCTGAACATCTAAACGAGTTCAATACAGTCACGAGCCAGTTGGAATCCGTTGGCATTGCTTTTGAGGATGAGATTAAGGCGCTATTGATCTTATCCAATTTGCCAGACAGTTGGAATGGTTTGGTAATTGTTGTGAGCAATTCTTCAGGGTCGACAAAGCTAAAATTTGATAATGTGGTCGGTCTAATTCTCAGTGAAGAATCTAGAAGGAAGGCATCAAGAATTTCAGGGGATTCAGGGAATGCTCTAAACGTTGAAGGAAGAGGAAGATCGCTGAACAAAGGAGACAATAACGGGCGTTCTAAGTCGAGGAAGAAGTTTAAGGGACCGAAAGACAAAGACGGGTGTTGGCATTGCGGCAAGAAGGGGCACATGAAACGTGATTGCAGGGCACTCAATAAACAAGAAGGAAGCTCTCAAGGTGGAAAGGATTCAGTGAATCTATCTGAGGAGAGTGACACAGAAGCATTGATCTTGTCTCTTGATGTGAAGAATGAGTCTTGGGTTATAGACTCGGGTGCTTCGTTTCATGCCACTTCGTGTAAGGAAGTTCTGCGTGATTATGTGTCAGATGACTTTGGGAGAGTCTACCTGGGTGATGATGAGCCGTGCAGTATTGTTGGAAAGAGGGACGTTCATGTAAATCAAAAGGACGGAACGGTCTTGAAATTGGAGGATGTCATATACCGAGTTTGAAACGTAACTTGATCTCTGTGGGGTAGTTGGCCGATACCGGTTATGTGATGACATTCACCAGTGACTCCTGGAAGATCACAAAAGGTGCATTGGTAATATCTCGAGGCAAAAAGGAAGGTACTTTGTATGTGACTTCAAGATCGTATAGTTCACTCGCAGTCGCATCAACTGGAGTGAATGGGCAGTTATGGCATCAGAGGCTGGGACATATGAGTGAGAAAGGGATGAAAGTGCTATTGTCAAAAGGGAAGTTACCAGGGCATGAAGTTTATTGACTTGGAATTCTGCGATGACTGCGTGTATGGTAAGCAGAAGAGGGTAAGCTTCAAGAAGACGGGACGCGCTCCAAAGACACATCTGTTGGAGCTTGTACACACTGATGTGTGGGGACTGGCACAAGTATTATCTTTTGGTGGCTCACGTTATTTTGTTACCTTTATTTATGATGCTAGTAGAAAACTGTGGGTCTACTTCTTAAAACATAAATCTGATGTATTTGATGTATTTAAAAAGTGAAAAGTTATGGTAAAAAATGAGACAGGTAAAACAGTAAAGTGTCTCAAATCTGACAATGGGGGAGAGTATTGTGATAAGAGGTTTGAGGAGTATTGTGCAGCAAATAGAATCAAACATCAGAAAACGATTTCAGGGACACCACAGCAGAATGGTGTGGCTGAGCGCATTAACAGGACCATCCTTGAGCGCGCCAGGAGCATGAGGTTACATGCAGGGTTGCCCAAGACCTTTTGGGCAGATGCTGTGAATACTGCCGCATATCTCATCAATAGAAGACCCTCAGCACCATTGAATGGTGGGCTACCAGAAGAAGCGTGGACTGGGAAGGAAGTGAACCTTGCACATCTCAGAGTGTTCGGTTGCACTTCATATGCTCACATTGATGTAGAGCACAGAAACAAGCTGGATGCGAAGTCCAAGATGTGTACGTTTATAGGCTACGGGCAGCATGATTTTGGCTACAGGTTTTGAAATGCAGAAAACAAGAAAATCATCAGAAGCAAGGACGTAGTCTTCAATGAAAAAGTGATGCATAAGAACAGTGTGCAGGAAAATAAGGCCGAAGAAAAGGAATTCGTAGAGTTGGAAGAGTTACCGGACACGGGTGTTACAACGTCACAGGATGATCATGCAAAGGAGCATCATGAGGCAGAGCCACATACACCAGTTGTGAGGAGGTCTACTCGGGAGAGGAGACTCACGGTCCGATATTCACCCTCCTTATATTATCTACTGCTGACAGATAATTGTGAGCCAGAGTGTTTTGAAGAGGCATTACAGTCCGATACACGGGTTAAGTGGGAGCAGGCCATGGATAAGGAAATGGACTCTCTTGAGTCTAATCGTACATGAGAGCTAGTCACTCTACCTAAGGGTAAGAAAGCTCTTCATAACAAGTAGGTTTACAAATTGATGGAGGAGCACGATGGTTCGAAACGGAACAAGGCTAGACTGGTTGTGAAAGGGTTTCAACAAAAGACAGGTATCAATTTCACTGAAATATTTTCACCTGTGGTGAAAATGTCTACGATTCGCATGGTCTTGAGTATAGTGGCTACAGAGGACTTACATCTAGAGCAACTAGATGTTAAGACAACCTTTCTTCATGGGGACCTTGAAGAAGAGATATATATGCATCAGCCGATAGGATATGTGGCACCAGGAAAGGAGAACAAGGTGTGCAGACTGAAGAAGAGTTTATATGGCCTGAAGCAGGCCCCGAGGCAGTGGTACAAGAAGTTCGACAGTTTCATGTCGGGAAACGACTTTAGGAGATGTCATGCAGACCACTGTTGTTAAGTGAAGAAGTTTGATACGTCATACATCATTCTTCTTCTGTACATTGATGATATGCTTGTGGCCGGTTCAAGCATGAAGGACATCTCAGATCTCAAAAGACAACTGTATAGAGAATTTGCCATGAAGGATTTAGGAGCTGCAAAACAAATCCTAGGCATAAGGATAAAGCGTGACAGGGAAAACAAGAAATTAGTTTTGTTACAGGCAGAGTACATGGCCAAGGTACTTGATTGATTCAATATGGGAGGTGCTAAGCCGGTTAGCACTCCATTAGCCAACCACTTCAAGCTATCTAAGGAGCAAGGTACAAAGATGCAGGAGGAACAAGACTACATGGCTAAAGTCCCATACGCGTCAGCTATTGGGAGTCTCATGTATGCTATGGTGAGCACGAGGCCAGACATTGCTCAAGCAGTGGGAGTTGTTAGCAGGTTTATGAATAACCTTGGGAAGGAACATTGGGAAGCTGTGAAGTGGATCCTTAGGTACTTGGTAAGTACTAAGGACGTAGGGCTGTGTTATGGTGGATCGGAAATCAAGTTACAAGGCTACGTAGATTCAAATTTGGCAGGAGATATCGACAGCAGAAGAAGCACTACAGGTTATGTTTTTACTCTGGGTAGTGCTGCAGTCAGTTAGGTCTTTTAGTTACAAAAGATAGTATCTATCAGTACGACAGAAACAGAATATGTTACGGCTATAGAAGCATGCAAGGAGATGGTGTGGATGCAAGGTTTTATGGAAGAGTTGGGTAAGAAGCAAGCAGATTGCAAGCTGTACAGTGACAGTCAGAGTGCAATACACTTGACTAAGAATTCAGCATTTCATTCAGGAACCAAGCATATTGCCATCAGATATCACTTCATACGTTCGTTACTGGAAGATGGATCGATTGCTCTGGAGAAGATTCATACAAGTGAGAATCTTGCGGATATGCTGACCAAGGCGGTCACAAGGGAAAAGGTAAAGCTCTGTTCAGCTTTGATTGGTCTTCAGGCTTGAAGACGGGGAGGTGGTGCACTCCGGATGAAGAAGATAAAGGTTTATGGCGATGTGTCTCCAAGTGAGAGATTGTTGAGAAGTGAAGCCACATCTAGGGCCGCCCACGACCAGTCGAGGTTGCGCGAATTTCGTGTCGCAAGTCCTTTCACAACTAGGATGCGAAAGGAGTTTCGTGGATTTCGTGTCGCAAGTCCTTTCGCAACTGGGATGCGAAAGGGAAGTTGCCAAAACTATAAATTGGGGTCCCTAGGGTTATTCTAGGGTTAAGGTGAATATTGGAAAATATTTCTAAGGTGTGGGCAAGGGATTTTCTCTGTACTTCCAAGGGAGAGGTTAGTATATTGCCTTGTAATCTTCGTTCTTCATAGTGGAAGTTTGCATCCGTGGTTTTTTACCCTAGATTGGAATTTTTCCACGTATATCTTGTCTTGTGGTTTGTTTTGGATTGCTTTGATCTGTTTCTAGTTTATATTTGTTCCTGTTTATCATTTGTGGGTGAAGCCTGAGATTGGATCTAGGCTTACTACGTTGTTGGTGTGCTGCGCAACAAACGAATGGACACTCTAGATGTAAGAAACACATCACAGTGGTCCCCACATGGATTCACCAACTAAATCCATGTCCAACAAATATACATATCCAAACAAGCCAAGCTCCAATGGTAAGCTCATCCAAACAAGCCAAGCTCCAACAGTAAGCTCGAGGTTGAGCTCAAGAAGAGTAGGGAAAATTCAAGCTAATCTTAGCGCACCTCAACTTGACTCAGCTTGATGTACAGCTAGGGGTGCACACAGTTCGGTTTCGGTTTTGAAACTGGAACCAAATGGCCAAGGATGTAGTTGAATTGGTCCTGCCAGCTGTCAATCTGGACCGTTAATGTGAAGGGGGCCACCTTTAGTTCTCATCCCTTTTGGAACCGGATCCGAACCGTGTGCACCCCTATGTACAGCCCTAGCAGGGTGTGATGATGTAGCTCAATTAAATTGCAATAACCAGATATTTCTTGTTAGTGGCAAGCAGAATATTCAAATTCTAGATAAATTCGAATGCGGCTTAGGTAGATCCTTAATTGTGGGCCCACTATGATGTATGTACTGTGCCCATTTATTTTGAGAGTTCATTTTCAGGCTTGACCTAAAAAATAAAGCTGATCCGACGTGGACCACATCAGAGGAAATTATGATTATTTAATATTAAAATCTTCCCATGACCTACAAAGGTTTTGAATCAAGATAATAATATCTGTAGTCGTTCATCCATGCCTTTATGATCTTATCAACGGTGGATATTCAATCACCACTGTTATTTTCTAATGTGGTCCACCTGAGATTTGGATCTGCTTCGTTTTTTAAATCACGCCTTAGAATGAGCTGTCAAAACGGATCAACGGCCTGGATGTAAGAAACACATCACGGTGGTCCCCACAGGGATCCACCAACCAAAGCCACGTCCAGGGAGGTGATGGACCAATAGTATCCTGACCGTTCATTCACAATAACAATTTCCACGTGGCTTTTCCTCTTACTTTATAATGTAAAATCCCAAATACCTGTAAGAGAAAAACGAAGAAAGATGTTAGCTTTCCTGAAAAGCTCTCACTTTTAAATTTTATTATATTTTTTTTTTTTAAAAAAAATAAAAAATAAATTCTTATCGATTCCCCAAAACCACGCGCTAAGAGCGTGACTTCATTCCGACCAGGTGAAATCCTGCCACACACTCAATTCGGTGCCTACTAAAATCAAAGTGGGGCCCACTTCCTATCACCATCCATCCATTGTCCACCTATAGTAATTTTTTGTTATGGGTGTCGATCCATACCTACCAGAGGGTCTTGTCACGCTCGTTCTGTGGGCCCACTTTCCATCACCATTCAATCAAGCCGCACCCACAGTAAAGCTTTGTTGTGGGTGTCTACAAAAGAAATGCTAGCCGCACATCTTCCCACATGGCACATAGGTGCAAAATCTAATCCATCCATCAGATTGGTCTGACATTGTACATATTTCCCAAAAAAAATAAATCTGATTCACTCAGCATGTGGGCCTCAAGATGGATGGGCTAGAAAATTTCAACCAAGTTTTTCATAGCCGTTCATTTGTTTTGAAAATTGTGGCCCACATGATTATTCGATCAATCCGATTCTTGGGCTAGGATATCAATATAATAGTGACCTTCTGATGGATGGATCAGATCTTGATCCTATTATGCCATGCTGGCATACATGTGCCATGTGCATGAGCTTTGTTGCAGACGCGGGGTCCACCGACCATTTTCATATTTATGCTTGATTTCAACGGAAGTAGGCCACACCATTCTGATAGATCAACCCCCTGTTTCTATCATTGCTATATATATATATATATATATATTAAAAGGAGCGGTTGAGTCGTCCTACCATTTTTAAGTTCATTAAAATCTATAATTCCACCGTTGAAAGTGGACCGTTTATTACGTTTATGTCTCTCTAACCATTTATATACCACCAGTCAGTGCGGATTACCCGATCCGTGCAATTTCCCCGTGTGGGCCATCCACCATTGTGATGATGAGCTGGAAAATCCGCGTGATAGTACAAGCTTCCACGTGACCGGGTGCAGGTGGCATCCCTGATGACTTTGATACTCTGGTAGTGTTGACTATCTATACACATGCACACGACTATTTGCATGGATGGCATAAATGCAGCCCAATCCAATCTGTTAAAATGGTGGGGTCCATTGCAGATGATCCATAGATTAACCAACTATTACAGTAGCCAGTTTGATGGCCAGGATGTAGATGGTGAGATATGAAAATAATCAGCCGTACATTTTGGACAAAGATATATTCATTATAAGAGGTCAGGATCGTCCAAATCTGAGTTTTGGGTTATGAGACATACAGTAGGGTCTGTGATTGTGATGGTTGGATTGCCACAAATGCATGCCACGTGTGCAATGACAGCATCCATGTGTAAAGGGGATGGTGCACATGTTAGAGATTCGAGCCATTCATCAGGTTAGACACACCTCACAATAGCATTGACCCGAATAAAAGGGTCGCGGCTTAGGTGGATCCCTGACCGTCTATCGTTGTCTTATATCTGTAGAATATTTATTTACCATCCAATCCATTAATAAGGTAAAAAAATGTTTAGAAAATTGTGTAGAATATGCCGAAAAATAAAAAGTAAAATAAGTTTTACTAGGCTGAATCACGTATACTGTCCTTAAAGCATGAGTCATCTTTTTACCCAGAGAATTGCACGATGGGTCCATGAAGAAGATGCTATCTGGAGGATCCGAAGGAAGGAGAGAAATTAGAGTCCCAGTTGTTAGAATTTGGACCGAAATGGTTCAATTTATATAGGCACCAAGGATTGGACTGTTGCTAGGTGGTCACCTATGGTTTAGAACATTTGAAAAGCAAACGTTTCTGATCGGTGATATTTAATTTCAACCGTTTGTGGTTTCTGATCTGATCATTTGATCATTGAGGAAAGCACCGCGCAAATATGAGTTTTTGTGGTCCCTATAGTTTTTTAATAGTCAATTATCACTGTTTTTATATAGTGTGGTCCACCTAAGATTTAGATTTGCCATATTGTTAGGTTTATAACCTAAAATGATACCACAAGATGGATGGATAATATGGATATAAGACACATACATCACTGTGGGCATCGCATTGGGATTTGATAATAACCCTTATATTACCAATGTGGGTTTGGAAAAGCTGCTAATATCATGTATATGTTTTATTCATGCCATTGGTCCATTTAGCCGGATCATTTTATGGCATGCGCCTAAAAATAAACAATATCAAATCTCAATTGGACCACCCATTAAAATCTCTTGGTGACCACCAAAGTTTTGATATTTGTATTTTAGCTTCAAACGGGTTTGTGAAACCTAATCAATGGATTGGATAAGCTTAGGAAGTTTCTAATGAGTGTTGAATCATTACTTTTTCTAATGGTGCAGTCCACCAAAGAATTAGATTTGATTTATTTTAATACTCATGTCCTAAAACGAGCTGCTAAAATGGATGGACAACCGGAGTTTTTCAAGAGCCGGGAAATCAGGTCCGTTAAAAAAAGTAGGATACTCTTAAGGGAGTGGATGGCCCCATATACAGTGTACTACCCCGCCAGGACCTACCTGAGGGCTCTGAGGGGAAACGGATTGGCTACTCCCCCTGTGTTATGTGGGCCCCACCATGATGTATGTATTTCATCTATTCCGTTCATCCATTTTTAAAGATCATTTTAGAGCTTTATCCTAAAAATGAGAGGGATATAAACCTCAGGTGGACCACACAACAGGAAAATAATAGTGATTGGATATCCACCATTTAAATGCTCCTAAGGCCCATTCTACTGTTTATTTGACATCCAATATGTTGATTAGGTCATGCAGACCCAGATGAAGGGAAAAAAACAAATATTAGCTTGATCCATAACTTTTATGTCCCCAAAAGTTTTTAATGTTCAACATTCATTTAACACTGTTTCCTTTAATGTGGTCCACTTGAAATTGATATATACCTCATTTTTGATTTAATAATATAAAATGATCTATAAAAATAGATGGACAGCATGGATGAAATACATACATCATGGTGGGGCCCACAGAGCACCGACCACCAGCCAATGGCCGGTGGCAGGGGGAGTAGCCAATCCGTTTCCTCTATGAGGAGCTATGTGGGGCCACCATGATGTATATTTTTTGGACCATGCCCTAAAATGTCACATGTACATTGTTGAAACTGATGAATGGTGTAGATATACAACACATGTATCAAGGGAATGACACATGTGCATTGTTGAAACTTTTTTTTCTAGCCGCTCATTTTTCTCATGCAAGCTTGAGCATGATCAGTGAACCAACATTATCTGATGAATGGCCTGGATCTCTTGCACGTTTTCCACCCCTTACATGAGAATCCTCATAAATTCTGATTACACTAGGGATGATCCGATGCTCTCTCAGAGCACTATAAGTCATATGATTCCTAGTCGTGTAGGGAGTAACGATGCTTGGACGGACCCATCTATCTCAACTGATCAGTTGATCTCATCCATCCGTTAGTTGGCCATCCATTCCACTTCCATCTGTTTGCTATTCAATGGATGTGTTGCTAAGGATTATCTTTTCAGAGTAAACTCTCATAAACATTACAAATCAATGATGGTCCCACATAATGGACGGCTCAAGTGGTTGATTGGACCTATTTTTCTATAAATAATCTTGACCATCCATTTCACCTATTCTTCAGATGGTTAGAAGCATCCCAAGGCTGTGAATTTTCCAGTGGACCATGGAACGAGTGGTCAGACCAAATGGACGGTTGGATCGATGGTTTGGGTTCTCCACGTGTCCTCATGCACTTAGGTATCCACTGTGGACAATCTCCTATCCAATCTCAACTACTCGTTCCTGAATAGGTCAACAGTCCCACCCATCCCACCAGACTACTAGAGATAACAGAGAAGCATTGATACTCTGGCAGATCATGGTGGGTCATACACATGCACCCAGATATTGTACACGTGGCATGAGCTGACTCAAATCACACCATCCAGGCAAAGGGCCCATCTTTATATGGTTCATAAGCAAGCAAACCAACTACTTAACTGGGTGATTGGTGGACATCTAAAGGACGGTTAAAATGAAAAATAGCCAATGGTCCAAATTCAAAAAATCAATGTCGATATTCCATCCAATCTGACTTTAGGGTTGTTAGTTATCTCCAACCTATTTTAAGGAGGTGTTTGGTGTCAGGAATTAGCTGGTAGTAAATGGTATGGAATTTTTTATTTTTATTTTTTCAATAAATGTACTTGCTAGTGTACTGTCTCTTAATAGCATGGAAGTGAGCCCTTGCACTTTGGTATTTGGATCATCCATAAGGTACGGCTTAAATACATATTTTGATTCCATGTGTTTGGTACATGTTTTGATTGCATATAGTGTTTGGTTGCACTTGGAAAATAACTTCCAAAATCGAAATTTGTGTTTGAAAACCCACCTAGGAAAACAAGGTGGGCCACCTCGATATTTGTGAGGAATCCACTCGTCCATCTGTTTTGCAATATCATTTTAATACATGCTACCAAAACTAAAGGTGGATCCAAAACTCAAGTGGACCATATGAGGTGAAATAGTGAGGAAAGAAATCCCTATTGATGAAACCTTCCTAAGCTCCACCTTGATGTTTATATATCATCCCATAAAAAACTTCTGAGGCCATATGATGTTTCAATGCTAGATGCGCAATCCTCACTGTTTTCTCTCATGTGGCCTACTTGAGTTTTGAATCCACCTCATTTCTTGTCGCATGCCTTAAAATCATCTCACAAAACGGATGGGATGGGATGGATTCCTCAACAACATCAAGGTGGGCCCCACCTCCCTTTCCTGTGCAAGAACTTCATGTGTAAAAGCTCTAGCAGGAAATCCGAAGGATTCCAAAAATCGAAGGGATTGCAGAAAGCCCTCTTACTCCATTTGAACCAGTATAGAACTCTATGTTGGAAACCTATCTTTAATACGATGAACCAAATAAAAAAATGTTTTTTTTTTTTTTTTTTTGGCCTTTTCTTATAAGGGATTTAAAGTTCCATCCCACTTAATACCAGCTAATCCCTTAGCCAAACATGCCATTAGGGTTTGAACAAATTTTATTATAGTTACTTGTGTGCATCGCCTAAAATCTTTGACCGCGCATGTATCATACCATATGTGCATCTACCATCCAATCAAATAACTCTCTATAAACAAATGACTGTATATCATGTGAGACCCACCTTCAATTGCGAAGCCCAATCAAATCACTTCAATTTGATGATCGTAACCATCTATTAGTAATTGGGGAATGGACGGTCTATATTAAGTATATTAGGAATGAGGTTACACCCAAATCCATAGCTCAATTGGCAGATTGAGTGGAGATACCTCCTTTCAACACTTGAGGTCTTGGCATCGATCCCTAGTGGGGGTGGCTAACATGGAGTGTGTGTACTGACATGGGTGTATATATACTAACAAGCTAACCCAAAATAATAATAATAATAATAAATATATATATATATATATATATATATTAGGAATGAGGTCTAGGCATTTATGTCGATGAGCTCCACCTTTGATTTTCCATCCTCACAAATTCCTTGATTAGATCCTAACAATCTGATTAGAGTATACTAGAGAGGTAAATTTTAACATGGGCCGTCCATCATATGTGGTTGTTTATACCCATTTTTGGCACACTTATTTAAGCCAATGAGATGTTGTCATGTGTCGACATCACATGATAAATGATGGGTGAAATCTTATCGACACTCTCCATAATTGTTTATGCTTGATTTACCGTGCTCAAATCAAACGATTTAGAAGACGGCCATGGCAGTCGTGCCATGTGTGGTATAGATCAAATTCAAAAGGAAGAGTTAGAAACATACACATGAGAGAGAACATCAACCACTATATTATATAATACTCACTTTAAAAAAAAAGTAAGAGTCTTATTAAAGTAAGACTCTCTCTCTCTCAACATTAAATGTTATAATCACATCAAATGAGATTTATCTAGCACTAAATACTAGATCATTGCAAAGTAACTCTCCATGGATGTCAAAGACAAGTGACGTAAGGACTACAACAACTTTCTAGTTCGGGAGTTTAGATAAGTGAAGACTCTAGTCGATACACGCGAAGGTATATCTCTCTAGTATACGTGGCCGCATGTAATAGACCACGCTAATGTGGAAGAATCAAAGAGATTTACACAACCGAACGTCCATATCTTTCACGATGCCGAAGACTACGCTAGGCCACCATCTCTTAGAAGCGTATAAAAGGAGCATGCGACGAAGAACTTTGGGCTTCATACCATTACAATCAAGCACAACTTTATTTTCCCATCCATCATAAATGTTTATATTTTTATTTATTGATTTAAGTTTAGCCTCATCACTACTCATAGCATATGGACCCTAGTTTGTAGTCCTTAGTTTATCTTTTCATTCTTTGTCTATGGAATTTTGTTGGATCATAAGGAAGACCACTTAGTGTGAAACGGAAGGTTGCAGGGCTTTCCTTCTATGTGTTAGGTGATTCCGTCGGTCTACACCAGACAATGAA
This sequence comes from Magnolia officinalis, assembly GCA_021015155.1. NCBI lineage: Eukaryota > Viridiplantae > Streptophyta > Magnoliopsida > Magnoliales > Magnoliaceae > Magnolia > Magnolia officinalis. The sequence goes on along the minus strand of JAJHSJ010000017.1, from coordinate 1,949,923 downwards.
CGGATAGTCAAATCATGACCATCTCATTACATGCTTGGTTCTAACTAAGACCACAAATAGGTTATCGCCTCACTAGTCATCTCACCACGAAGCTCGGTTCCGAATGAGCAATGAATAAATTCTCAATGATCTGCCCTCTATCGGTCATCTTGCCATAAGGCTTAATTTCGATCGAGCAACAAACAAATGACCATCCCTCACATCATGTATGTCCCACTACGAAGTTGGAATGCACCAAACATTCCAATACTCAGGTATAGAATGTCTACAAGCGTTACCGTAATGTCAAAATTTTGTTTTGAGAATTCAAATGCATGTGCTTTAATAAATAATAATGAAATTTTAAATGAAAGAATATTTGTCATCAAGATTATATCCATATGAGTTCTTTTACATTCCTTTTAATTATATCATTTTATCAAATTACTTTATTCTAAAACAAAATATATTTAAGTATACAACATTTAATAAAGGTTATAAAATAATTTCGGCAACATTTCGGCTCATGTTGGATATCCATCGAAAAGATGGAAATGTTGTACGGGTTTAGAACCCTTTCTTTAGGCTTCAAAAGAATCATTTCAAGAAATCACGTTACAATTCTTTTTACCGTCTTGAAATAGTTATCGTGTGACCACACAATTACAATTGCGGTCGCACAAAGCTAGTTAGTTACACATTTTTGCTACTTGGCGGAACTCCAGCCTTTTCTTTCTTAAATTCCGACCTAATGTGCAATTGACTAAGGCTAGTATATGACTCTCAAGAAGGACTTGTTGCATGGATCTTCTTGGTATCTTTAGTTATGCAGTCAAGCTCTTTGAGACACTCCAAAATCTCCAAAGTTCCAAAATGAGAGGGTTGGTGAGGTATTTATAGTGTGTAAACCCAATTTTCTACAATTTAACTCAAAATAGCCCGATCACATACCTTAGAAGATTCTAAACTTGGTGTGCGGGTGCGCAACAACTTATGATGCATGGCTACACAAAGAGTTTTTCAATCGTCTTCTACTATTCCTTAATTATTCATAGGCGCACAATACTTCTCTATTGCGTGGTCGCGCAACTTGTCTGCTAATGAACATTTACGCCTTAACGAATACCATAAAAAAATTTCAATTTAATTATGTAGTCGTTAAGGCATTGATAAACCGAAATTATGTGTAGAAACCTCAATTCCAAGAACCCTTAATTCAATTCAACTCCGTACATTGATAAACCAAACCTTATTATAGAAATTGTAGGACTCAAATTATCGGTTCCCCTGTCCATTAGACCCCCAATGTTTGATCAAATAAGACTTACACTAAAACGCCACGAACTGAGCATTCAATCCGTAAGTTAATTCACAAGTTCATTCGATCAGTCCCTAGGACCTTAATCTAGTGAAATAAACCCAATAAGTCAAGCCGATGCATTGTCGGTCTAATTGGCCCACCCATCGATTTGATCACCTAAGATCAGAAGCTAGTATTTGAAATTAGTGTTCTGTCGGTCCAAATGATGAAAGCTATCGGTCCGACCGATAACCTCCAGTGGGCTATGGTCCCGTGAACCACTAATCTAAGAAATCGAATGCTATAAAAGTACATTTTCTTTCTCTTATTTAAACTCATTTCAAGCCTTCCAAACTCATTCCTAGCCCTTTTAAAAACTTAAAGTTCTGAGAGAGAGAGAGAGAGAGAGAGAGAGAGAGAGAGAGAGAAAGTCTCACCCCTCTAAATCATCCTGGGGCTGTGTCTTGTCAAGTTGGGTGGAGTCCAGATCATGTTGTAGGACTTAGAGAGAAAAAAGTTGAGAGGAGAGGGGCTGATGGTCCGAGTCCTGTAGCTGCGTGCGCCCTTCTTTGGTTGATTTGGTCGCTTTACACTGAATGTGGGGCGTGTGAGCTGTCCTAAGTCTGTTCGGGCTAGATAAATCCTCGTTGTTAAGTCTTAGGAGTCTTGACGGCCAAATCGGAGTAGCTCAACCCTTTTTGTGGGAGTCGGGTTTGGTATAGCTGGTGTGAGTCTCGAGTTCGCATCGAGATCGGGGTCGAATCGTCGAGTCAAGTCGAATATGTCAATTAGGTAAGTAAAATTCTCAACTATCATATAAATTTAGTTTAATTTGAATTGAATTGATTTTAATCTAGGTTTGTAACATTAAGGATTGAATTTCTCCAAAATTTCCCAATCGAATCTACCTTGTTGTGTCTGCTTGGGACTGATTTTGGAAACCATCGGGTTAGCTAGAGGGACGCGAGGTAGATTGTCATCTAACCCTCTTATAGAACATTAATTTGGGTAGAATTAGAGTAGCTAATTCGAGTTAAAAGTATATCTTAAATTTTTTCAATTTTTAGCCTTGGAAACCCCCAATTAGACTTAATTCGGATTGTAATGTTTGAAATGAGGAATTATAACCGTTAAAGGTAATAAATCTCTCCTCAAGCTTTTTTTTAAAACTTTAGTGAGGTATTAGTTTTCATATATGCCTTTTATTGTTACTTTGAAATTGTGAAAATTATTGGTAGCTCTTAAAATCATGTTTACATGTGTAATTTTTGTGTAATTTCATTTGAATGTGAATTCTATCATGCTATTTTATAAGTTATATGTGCTAGATCAGCAATATGCTTCATATATATATATATATATATATATATATATATATATATATATATATATATATATATATATATATATATATGACAGCTAGAACCTAATTGTGAAATCGTGAATGATTATAAACGGTTTATGCCTTGAATTACCACTTTTGTATATTATTAATGTGTTTCAGGTTGCCACTCTTATGGATTGTTATAGGGATTGAAACACCATTTTTATGATTTCCGGGTGACGTTAAAATTCCTTTGTGATTTTTTAATCATCTTGCGGAGTTAATTGTCTTTTATGATTTTCGGGTGACGTTTGAGTTTCTTTATGATTTCCTAGTCATCTTATAGACTTCACTACCTTTTATGATTTCCCGGTTGATGTTGGAGTTCCTTTGCGATTTTCTAAGAATTTTGAGGAGTTCATTGTCCTTTATGATTTTCGGGTGATGTCGGAGTTCCTTTATAATTTCCTAGTCATCTAACAGAGTTTATTTCAAAGATACAATTCATGTTGGAAAGACAATATTGAAAATGTGTTTTGTATGGTGCATTTCATACATCTATGCATTTAATTAAAACTTGAATTGTAAAATATTTGTTTTGTTGTTGTATTCCATTCGTAGATGAGATTAACATGTACAATTTGTATGTTACAAATTATTGCTTTTATTTGGAAACTATGCTTAGCTAGTATGTTATACGCATAATCTTGGCCGGATTTCATCACTCTATTGGCCCATGAAGCATTTCATTTGACATATATAAATGATACGAGGGTGTCGCAGGATAGTGATGCAGGTGAGGGTGCTTGCGTCGAGCTTGGTGAGGAGCTAGGAGATGAGGAGCCCTATCCTAATATGGCTAAGTTATATGGGCTCAGCCAATATATTTTAAGATCAATCCCTTTTGTTGTTGTGTATTCTGTACATTTTATTTACTTACAGTTTGAATAGTCCCTATGGACACTCTTTTGAACTACGGGTATTGATATCGAATATTTACTCAATGCATGGTTATCTTTACTTATCTTTATATGTCATTGTATAAATGAATGTTGCACTAATTATTGAGTATGAGAAAAATGTTAATTTGACTAGGCTGACACGTGGGAATACACTCATGTGCGATTTTTCCCATGAGCATTGTAGTAAAAATTAGGGCGTTACAGAGTTGATATTAGAGCATTTGCTCATTATTTAGTTAACACCATCGAATTTGGAATCTGAGTCTTTGTACTCGGGTGTCGAATTTTGGAGCATTGCAAATGTGGTGTTAAAGCATTCACTCATTATTTAGTTAATGTCCTCGAATTCGGGATTACTTGGGTGTTGAGTTTTAGGGCGACATAAAAGCTCAGTCTTTATTGGGCAACGAACGGATCGTCGTCTCCAAGTTGATCGTGAGCACTATTATTGTAAAAATCACTAATAGAAGAACATTTTTGACCTATATACTTTTTCTCCATTATTTTATTGTTGAATTACAGTAGTGAATCATGTTAAAAAGAAAATGTCTTTAAGGCCTTAGATTCCCGTTTATCATCATAGGACAAAAAGAACTCATTCAGAAGGATTAGCCTCATTTTCTTCCACAAATTGCTTGAACGGAGCGCAACATCGGTGGCCGAGAGGACTTTGGAACTCGTGTCCAGTCTCCAATCTATTCGTCTCCATGCAGGGGAGACTAACAATTCAATCAACCGTTGAGTCAAGCAGACTCTGGCACGCCCGTGCATCTTACTCACACACATATATGTCCAATCTAGACCTTTGATCACATAAGTGGTCCAACTTGATTGAATTGAGTGCAACAAGGCCAACATTAATTGTCCATCTCTCTCAAATCCCTTTAGTTGGATAACCCTTACCATCCAATTAGTGGTTGAGAAGCGAATTGTTCAAACTTTTTGTACTCAAAACTGTAAGATGCCCAATGGTGGAGATACGAGGAATAGTCCATCTATGGTAGGAATTAGGATTTAAGGGGTTGGCCACGCATAGTTCACAAGCCAACCTATGCATAAAAATTCACCATATAAAAATTTTAAAGGGTTATTTGGAATCTCTCTTCCTGTAAAATCCTTTCATTGTAAGGGGCTTAAAGACAACGGTTTACATGTAGCATATGGAGGGAAATTTTTGGTTTAAAGTGTTTATAATACAGATAAACTCCCTATGTTTTTTCTACCCATGTTTTATATTACATGTGAAAGGGATTAATAGGGTTGCCAATGGGTTGGGTTCGAGTTGGGTCCTATAGTACTCTGTAGACACCCCACTCAAATAAGATTAAACAACTCTTCAACTTTAGTATAGATTTGATCAAAATGTCTCTATACAACTCGATACCCGTTGAATGATTGTATGAGTTGGGTAGGACACATTTAGGCAAGCCCTGGTAGTAACTAATGGACTAGATTGGCAGATTAAGGGGTTTGATTAGTCTGATCTTAACTAAACTGTCAAAACCATCGGAGACTCAAGAATGCACTGCACCGATAAAATATTCTCTCTGACCGATCTAAAAGGCCCTAACAATCCAGATGAATCGAATAAAAAAAGTTTTCAAAATGACAAAAAAAAAATAAAATCAACCGGCCATATTGGTGGGCCCAAATTCATTTAAATAAGATACTAACTCATTGTCTAAGTTATATAGAAGTTTCGGTATCACTTAGCTTCAATCATACTGCATTTGCTAGACTTCAACAATACTGAAAATCCACAAATGCCCAGTTAAAATGGTTCTTGGCACTACCTGAAGACAATCATTAGATCCAATTGAATGATGCTTAAATCTAATAAAAGATAGACACTCAGAAACCCCGAAACCTCCTAAAAAATAGCAGCTACACTACAAAAAAAGAAGCAAAACGCCACTATTGATACTTGAAGTACCGGTTGTAGCAAGCATTAACCATTGTGTGAAAGATGCACCCTTCGCCGATCACAATGGTTACCTTACCCAAAAAAGAACTTATGATCGATACTTAAAGTACCGGTTGTACAAAGTTACCACTTTAGCCAACACAACGATATGCACAACTAAAAGGCTATGCTTATAGGTCTACAACTAGTGCCTGAGGTACTGAACCATCCATGATATAGACCACTAGATGGATGACCTAGATTGATACATTTGACCTGCATGTTGTGGAGAGATAGGTTCTACCATAATTCGGTTCCTCTGTTTCTTCTGTATCATCCGCTCTGCTCGGTGAGCTTGGCTCAGCTTTGGACTAAGATTGGCCTTATCAACTTAGTCCTATCATGTTTGGCATATCAATTTTTATGTCAGGCTTAAGGTTAATTCATTTTTTTAAAAAATAAAAATAAAAATTTGAGTAACCTTAATTAAGTTGGGCATGAGTATTGGGGGCCTTGCACAAAAACCTTAGGATCTTGTCTCCCGAAACAAACCAACATTATGAAATAATTAAGCAATGAAATAAATCAAAGCATAAACCACACACCACACAAGAGATTTTTACATGAAAAACCTTCAAAGAGGTAAAAACCACGGGACCTCGTCCAGATCAACAATAAACTATGAAGTAGAATGTTACAACTTTCTTCACTCACGCAGGAGTGGATAAACAATGAGAGAATAAAAGAAAAAACTGAGAGATCTAACCGATTACGAGGACATAGAAGCGTTGAGATATCAAGTGCACAATATATTACCTCTACGAGCAGAACCTCCCTTCCACAAGCTTCCTCTTTCTCTCTCTCTTTCTCTCTTTCTCTCACATCTTTGATAGCCCTAAACCCTTTAGCAAATCCCTTGTAAAGCTTTAAGAAACCCTCTTGTATTATCTAGAAAGCCCTAGGTATCTCCTATTTATAGTTGATAAACTCCCTTTCGCACTCCTTGCGAAAGAGCCTCAAAATTCCGCAATCTGCACAAAATCGCGGAACGAATCTGCGTAACCTCGATTGGTCGAGCAGGGTTCTCGACCGATCGAGCGGCCTACTCGACCGGTCGAGCACCTCGGGAAAAATAAACAGATGGTCTCTGGACTTTGAGTTGAGCCCTGATCGACCGGTCGAGCGCCACCCACGACCGATCGAGCGAGGCTCACGATCGGTCGAGTCATGGGATGAAATCCCATCAATGAGTTCACATTTATGTTGTTTAAATCACAATTGAATTTGGTGCAAATCAAAAAAGTCGACCCAAATTTCATGCTGCCCAATTCAGTTTGATGTCACAAGTCGCTTTCCTAAGTCACCCTAGTTTCTAAGTTGGGCTAATACACCCCTGAATTGCAATTTGACTTGAGAGAATGAACCGATTAAAGTCTTTAAGTCAATAAACCATGGTTTCGATCTTAATCAATAAGTGCATCTTGAATGTATACTCTTTGTTTCATTTTTTTCTTCCAAATTTCTATTTCTTTGTGCAAGTGTAGCCCACTTGATTAATAAAGGTGGGGCAGGTCTAGGCCTAGGTAGTTTATTTTGTTGAGCTATATTAAGCTCGAGTTCCCGGCAATGTAAAGCCGCATGATGCCTGTCTCATTGTCCATGTGAGACCACTCCATCCATCAATTTCATAAACTCATATTACGATGAAAGCCCAAAAATTGAACCATATCCAATAGTCAAATAGGCTAGCCAATCCATAAGAAATAATGGAGATGTGAACACCACCATTGAAATGTTGTTACGGCCTGTGGTTTTGAATTAGGCTGATATTAGTGTTTCCCTTTTATCCTCACGGGGAAAACCTTATTAATTGGTTGGACAACAAATAAATATAAAAGTGAGCTCAATTTTTTTTCCAATATGATGAGCATTTTCACATAATATGACCATACATTTTCGTGATCTGATGTCCATGTGATGGTCATAGTCTAACTAGGTATTGAGATTCATGAACCGCGACTCTCTTAGGTCAATGACTGTCATATCCAATCTCAAGTTCTCGAGTACTACCAGATAAATCACTTCTCAACAAACCCAATGAATGAGAGCAACACTAAATTTATATAAGACATATCACATGTCCAATTTAGGACTGATGGTGCCACCGTCAACGGCTAAGATGTGCCTAATCACATCCACATGGATAGTGGATAAGGGCATGTATAGTTTTCTAGGGCACTAACTTCAACAATTAAAACGATATAAGTTTTGAATTGTGTTGATATTTGTGTTTTTACGCTGATATTTGTATTTTCCTTTCCTTTACATGGGAAATACCTTATTAACAGGTTGGATAGCATATAAATTTATTGTGAGCCCTATCAATGATGAGCATTTTCATTCTCATTCTCAATATTTCCCATGGTGTAGCCCACTTGGTTCTTTTGTATGTGCCTCATTTTTGGGCTCTCAACCAAACATGGGCCAATGAAACCTACAATGGAATTCATGTAGACGTAAGGTAGACTCTAACCTCCACAAGAAGGTATGTGTCATATTCACTCCTTTTTAGTTGATTTCACCGATTCATTTTAGAGCCATATAAAAAATATTTACCAGAAAGATGAAAGTCCGAATAAATACACCCACCTTCCTAGGCTCACCAACTGTACTGCTGTACTGTCACTCCACTGTATTCAGATAATTGAAAAAGCTGTACATGCCCTACCATGATGCATCCGATTTATCCATGTCATATACGGACGAGGATTGTGTCCTACCTTCGCCGGGTAGGCTTACTATGATTTATTGGTTCATCCACACCTTCCATGCCTCTTTTAAGACATTTTAAGATATAATAATAAAAATGAGGTAAATCGAATGCTTAAGTGACCAAATCAAATAATAAACTTAGTTGTATTAAATGCGCAAAGCATTAAATGCTGATAGCATTAAATGTAAGGGTCATATGTAGTGTAGTCCACTTGAGCACGGAATCTTACTCAATTTTATTATTATACCTTAAAATGATCACAGAAGAAGAATGGACGGTGTGAATAAATTGATACATTAGAGTGGGCCCACCCACAGAAGTAACCGTCATATACCTACTTTTACAGCCAAAAGGTAAACTAAGAACTTTCCATCCTCAATCTTAAGTAAAGGTGCTGATATGAAAGTTTTGGATGAAGTTGATATTTATATTTTTTCTGTTATATAAGTCTACATAATTTGACCGTTAGAGGGTTTTTAGTAATAAGCATTTAATCACTGCTGCATTTTGTTAGGTGGTCCACTTTAAATTTAGATATGCTTGATGTTTACATTACAGTAAGCTTTAAGGAGTTTTTAATGGTGGGGATTAAATGACTACTGTTTAGTGTTCTTTGGGAGTTTTTTATGTGTGAACTATTTTCTGCTGTGTGGTAGACCGTAGATTTAGATCTGACTCATGTTCGGGCTCATGCTCTCAAATAAGGTGGAAAAATAAATGGACGGTATGGATAAAATACATACATACATCATGGTTAGGGCCGACAGCGCAGTGAACGGTCACTACCTATACGAGTACACGAGCATTACATGCTCCTCCAATACACGGACGTGAAACCACGTATGCAATAGAGTTAAATCCTCCTTTTAAGATCCGACCTGTCTATTACACGCTCTCTCGCTCTCAATCCAGCTACGCTACAGCGACTGCCCGCATCCGAACGCCAGTGAAGAAGAAGAAAGAAGAAGAAGAAGAAGAGTCCGACGGTAAGGCGTCTGACCGAATAAAAGCAAAGATAGAGAGAGAGAGAGAGAAAAAAACCCTTTTGCCTGCATCTGGTCGAATAATAAGAAAACCCTCTATCTATCTTTATATATCTGTTGATGGGCTGAAAAGGGGTGTCGATTTTGAGGAAGAGAAAGGAAGAAAAGATGGCTATTGCGGAAGAGAAATCCGCGTCTGAAGGAATGGTTTGGAGAATATGCCGGATGCCGTTCTGGAACACGGGAAATGCTTCTTCTTCTAATTCTTCATTGCAGCATAATCAGAATCAGATTGAGGGATCGAATCCGCATCCGACGTCCGTTTCTTCGGTGGCGAGATCGTTCCTCCCGACTCGGCGTAGATTGCGTCTTGATCCGTCTTCTAAGCTCTATTTTCCATGTGAGAGTTTGATTTTGATTTTTTTTTTTTTTTTGGGGGGGGGGGGGGGGGGGGGGGGGGGGGGGGGGGGTGGTGGATTTGATTGATTTTGGGTTGTTTTGATTGATTTGGAGAGTGGGTTTTATTTCTTTACTGATTTTTTTAATTTGGTTGATTGGGTTGTTCGATTTTTGGTGTTTTAATCGATTTGGGGAGTTGGGTTTTTTTTTTTTTTTTTAATTTAACCATATATATATATATTTTTGGAATTTCCTTTTTAGATTTGTTGATTTTTCGATGTTTTAATTGATTTGGAGAATTGGGGTTTTCGTCTTTTGATGGTTTTTCAATTGGGTTATTTTTTCTTTTTGATTTGGATGCAGAGATTTCCAGAAAAATCCTTTTTTTATTTGATTTGGTGTTTTAATACTGATTTTGATCTTCTTCTTCTTGTTTTTTAAATTTTCGTTTTATAGTTGGATGCAGGGATTCCTTGCAAAAGAAGTTCTTTTTATCTTTTTTCTTGTTCCTTCTTTTTTATTTGTTGACTTTGGATTCTCAGTCAACTCACTGATTGGGTTTTGCTTTCCATTGGCGGATTGTTTTTTTTTTATTTTTATTTTTTCCAATTGGATGATTCTACTTTCGCTCTCCTCACACTTCAGATTATTGTTAGATTTGGATGTTTTAATGACCATGGATAAATGGGTCTACTTCTCTTGCTTTCTTTCTCTCTGTTTTTTTTTTTTTTTTTTTTAAAGATGATACTGGAATTCCTGATGTTTGGTTTTGGTTTCTAATTTTTTTTTTTTTTTTTAATTATTATTTTGAAGATGAACCAGGTAAACAGGTTAGAAGCGCGATCAGGATTAAGAATGTTAGCAGATCTTTTGTTGCATTCAAGGTATATGAGAGAATTCCCTAGTTATATGTATAAATATGTTTTGATTGTTTCTCTCTTATTTTGGACTTTCATAAGTAGATAGAAAATTTGAATTCTTTTATATGCTGAGAAGAGCGGAACTTTTCAATTCATACATTAGATTAGGACATGGTGAATGTTGTTATTAATATTGTTTTTTCGATGATTATTATCATAATCGTCTATATTTGCTGGTGTTGCTTTTGCCTCCTACCATCACCACCATATGTGCGATACCTGTCAAAATGGTGATGGGAACTGTTGATTTGATTGGAAACCTTGCAGATGGACCACTGCAAGATTGCTTTGATAGGAAGATTTCTAGCTTCCAGCAGTGTGATTTTACCGCATATTTGATCTTATGTCTGATCGATATTCTGGCCCATGAGATTAACGGTGATCATTTCGGACAAGTTTCGTGCATATGGTAGAGAGTGCGAGAGCCAGTTGCTTAAAGCGGCATTGCTAATCAAGCTGAATCATACCTTGTTTGTGTTGCTTTAGTTTCAAACAACTGCACCGAAGAGCTGTTTTATGCGTCCTCCTGGAGGTATACTTACTCCTGGAGAGAGTCTCATTGCAACGGGTATGATAACCTCCAACCGACATTTATGTTCTTGTTTTTCTTTGGGATTTTCATTTTCTCTTTGGTGGAGAAAATGGGTATACCTTGTGACACTTTCCTTGTGATGTACCTGTTTCTTCTTTTTCTTCTTGACATCCAGTGTTCAAATTTGTGGAGCATCCGGAGAACAATGAGAAACAATCAGATCAAAAGAGCAAAGTTAAGTTCAAGATCATGAGTCTGAAGGTAAAAGGAATGCTGGATTACGTACCCGAGCTGGTGAGTCATGCACTAAGATTGATTTTGGTATCTTGATGTATGGTTTATCAGTTTTTAATTTTCTCAGTGCATTTCAATTTATATGTTACTTCTACATAAAAAAATTGGTAAGGTATTGAAAACAGAAAAAAAGAAAAAAAAGCCAGACGTCTGTGTGGGCATTATGGTTCAAAATATTGTCTGATACGACTTTGTTTTGCCAGAGTCATGTTGGTTTCAGCAGGGAACATAATGAATCATGGGAACAAAACGGAATGAGTTGGGGTTTTTTGTACCAGTTTCATGATTTAAAAATTGTTTTTTGCTTATCATATTGTTCACCACTGATATGGGGTTGTATTGCCTCGTATCTCCCTGTATCGGGCTATTTTGGACTTATATGGGCTTCGTTGCTCATGGACGAAATTGGTATGTGTTGGGTTTAAAGACGTTACTTTAAGGGCTCGTTTGGATGCACATCAAAATGGCTGTTTGTAGATGAAACCTTTGTTTTGGATCGAAATGAGGATTTTGCATGCCATTTGGATACCCACCCCAAATTGCCATATTTGAAAGAACCTGACAAAAGAGATACTAAAAAGCCCACTCACCAAAAACCAATTAGATTGGTTTACAGTGAGTTGATGAGAATGTCAATTTTGTGGGGAAAAAGGTTATTTTTATTTTTATTTTATTTTTATTTTAATTAAATGGAAGTTTTGTCCAAACGGGCCCTGACCCTTGACCAGTTTCGGTCTGGAGGTGAGTTGCACTCTGAAACCATTATTTGATTCCATGGTTGGCCTCATATGTGGCGGCCTTTGATACAAATGGAATGCTGAATGTGGCATGTTTCTGTGGAGAATTTGTGTTTCTTTTCCCACTCACAGAGTGGAAACATTTATATAATGTAAAAGAAAATTGGTTATTGGCTTGTTTGTGACAGTTTGATGAGCAAAGAGAACAGGTAGCGGTTGAGCAGATTCTGCGTGTTGTTTTCTTAGATGCTGAACGTCCTTGCCCTGTAAGTAGGCTTTTTAAACACAGCGACTTAAGTAGTTGTTCGAAGCATTGTTGAAAATCATGAAACTGGATTCGACTTGACTCGATGTCTGGTTGGGTTGACCTGTAATGCTTCTAACAAGGGTTGTGCTTCCAGTGGTACCTATGTACGAATCTGGTTGGCTGCTTTTTTTTTTAAAAAAAAAAAAAATTAAAAAAATGACTATAAGTCCTCTGACTGGGCAGTTGTCAAGATTCGAGTCATGTTGAGTTGGACTAGTTGTCGAGATGACTCAATGAGTCTTGTCAAGTTCGAACTGAGTTTCTCAAAGACTAGGCTCGAAATCTTGTCAAGTTGAGTTGGCTCAGCCAAGTCTCTAGTTGAGTCAGCTAGTTTTGGAACCATGCTTTGAAGTTAATAGTGTAAATGCATATCCATGACATACAAACGTGTTTTGTTAAGGCAATGGAGAAGCTGAAAAGGCAGTTAGCTGAGGCTGAGGCTGCACTTGAGTCACGCAAGAAACCTCCTGAAGACAATGGTCGACAAATTGTTGGTGAAGGTCTCGTCATAGACGAATGGGTAAGCAAATTAAAATTACCTTTGAAATTCCATTTATGGGCCATACTATGGCCATACTGCGATGTGGGTGTCCCGCCATTTCCTAAATGATGGTCACTTATCCACCATACATGACGCTTGCATGTATGCCAATTCAAATCCAGATAGGACTCCATGCGGGTGAATCAAACTGAACTGTTTATCCATTAGATTTGGACCATAGACCATTTCATTTTCAACTGTCTGTTTGATAACCACTGGTTGGATGGTTAGGATTGTACACCACGTGATTTTGGGATATTCTCCATCCACACATGCTGCAAGCCCATTTGGTGGCTTAGCTACAACCATTTAAGAAATGTTGAAAACCTACACGAAATATTCCAGCATTTGATTTGTTTACCATTTCTGATTTAAATTCTGCTAATGTTGTTTTCCATCTTTGTGATCATTCTCTAGAAGGAACGAAGGGAGAGATATCTAGCCCGGCAGCAGGTTGAAGGGGTTGTTGATTCCGTGTAAAACCAGCGGCTTGTGATCGTTGTAAGCATTTCTTTTACTTTAATCGAATGATTTTGTTTTCTGTTTTTTTATCGTGTGTGTGTGTGTGTGTGTGTGTGTGTGTGTGTGTGTGTGTGTGTGTGTGTGTGATTCAGATGGAGATAATGATCAATAACCTTTTGGTTTCAGGTTTGTAGGAGATTGGTTTAAAGGCTTGTCTACGAAACAATAACAAGTTTCGATGTCGTAAGTTGTATCATGAACAGTTTGAAGATTGAGTTAAATTCAGGCTTATGTCCCACCTGTAGATAATGGGATTTTCTTCTTGTGAAATAAAAATTAGAGTTTTGGTTAGCCACCCCTGCACCTCCACAAACAGCCGGCCGGCATGTTCATGAGAACATCTCAGCCATACTTTCGAATCAGTCGAGTATCAGGTTGAGTTATATCTACAACCTGATACTTTGACAATTCTAGAAAACTCGATTGTCTATGCATGAGTGTAACTTGGGTACATTTCATGGTGGATGGTCTTGGTACATGGACGCTTCAATCAGTGATGAACCAAAAAAAACATAGGGACTGTAGGATGAATCTCTAGCAATTTGTTTATTTACCATCCATACCAGCCACTGCCATGGCTGGTTCCAGAGCTGAGTTAAAAAGAAGGTTGATGTCTGGTGGTCATCTGACCGTTTAAATGCAGACCCAAAATTTTGAACGGCGACCCATTGTACTATCTGCTAATAAATTAGTGTGTTGTAACATGTTACATTAAAATAATAAAAGATATATTATAGTATACTAATTGGTATATAAGATTAACATTTTGACTGATTCTATAGGGAAGGGCGGCTTTGACTGATTATATAAGGAAGAAGGGCAGAGCCGCCGCATACTTAAGATTGCGTCCGAATGTCAGTGTCTAGATGCCAACACGGCAGCATGGCTGTGATGAATTTCACTAGTCTGGTCCACCCATTTCTTTTAATGTCCTGCTATTTACTATTGGAAAATCGCAAATTGGATCATTCGGTTCAAATGGTTTGTAGCTTGATTGATTCACAACTCTGTTTCGACAGAATTTGTATGAGAATTTCAGTTGAGTAACAGTGTAGGATTTCATGCTTGTTAATGGTTTACCCATGTTTTAGAACCTGTACTGCACCCGTCGGTCGGTCTGGTTTGGTCTGTAGTTTAAAATACTCGAAAACTCAACTTGATTGGATACCCAGCTGGGTTGGTTCGACTCTGAGACTCGATTCGACTTGACTTGATTGGATACCCAGCTGGATAACCAATGATTCAGCTAGAAATAGTGTATAAGGGAATTTTACATTAAAAAAAAAAAACTACCTAATTAATATGGGATATATATGCTGTGAAATCGACCTTATTAATCGATATAATGATCATTCTGTTTTTTTTTTTTTTGGTTAGCTCGTTAGTATGCCCCACTGTCAGTTCACACTTCAGTGTTAGCCACCCCCACTAGGGATTGATACCAAGACCTCGGTGTTGAAAGTTGAAACGAGGTATCTTTCACTTAGTCTACCACTTGAGCTATGGATCAGGGTGTATATAATTATCATTCTGTTACCTTCTATTACATTTCTTTAATGGTGCGTTGGGTGGGTGTCAAGCAAATGGGTCGCGGTTGTTTGGGTTGGCCCCACTGTGATGTTAATGTAACATCTACCCTGACCGTCGAGATTTCTAAAATCATTTGTGATTGTGGGGACCACATTTTGGGAAACAGCATACAGGGCAACAATCACCCTCAAAACTATTTTCCTTGGTATGGCCCACCTGAATAATGGATGGGTCTAATGTTTTTAGACAGCATGCCTAAATTTTGGTGTGGCATTTAATGGTTGGAGTGGATTTTATATATAATCATCATGGTGGGTCATTAACAACTCAAGGGTGGACATCTCTCTCAACTGTTTTGCTTTGGTAGGCCCAGCACTGGTCCTAAATTTGGATTATGCATCTAATGGTGGGAGTAGATTTCACATACACATCAAGGTGGGCCCTGCCAAAAATCAAGTAGGGTCTCTCCAACCATACTGAGAGATTCTTTTAAAAAAATATGGAATAGTATGGGACACTATTGATTTTGACAGGTGATGTTTATGTAAATCCACTCTGACCTTTCGCCCTAGAAACAAAAAATTGGGCTGACTTGTGATCTGGTGGGCCACACCATAGGAAACTGTTGTGAGAGAGACGTCCACCTTGGATTTTATATAATGAGCTCACTGATTGAGATATCCCAACCATCCAGTTTATTGCTATCAAATGGATGATTGAAAGTAAAATCATGGGTGGGCCCACATTTGAAGGACAAAATCAGATGGTCCATATTAACTTTGCAAGTGTAATTTTTGAGGTATATCACCCATCCACAGCTACTGTAATTATTTTGATGGCCAAGATTGCCTTACCATGTCATGTGTGCAGTGGAAGAGTCCAATCACATCTTTTAATGGTGCTGGATATTTGGACATAAAGCACCATTTTTTCATGCATCCACTAAGGCAATGGTACAAAGTTGTGTATTAACAAGAGTATGAAAAGGTCTATGTCAGTGCAATTGCCAAAATGGGTGTGCTGAAGCATGCTATATATGCGAATATCCATTTATGCTGTTGTATTTCATTGTATTTTTTAATCTCTGCTCGTAAGTTGAAAGGAATGGGAAATAGGAGTTTTTGGAAATATATCTTCTTTATTAGGTTTTGGTGATGAGAAAAATAAGTTCATGGGAAAAAGTGGGAACGTGGAAGCATCAATCCCACGCAATGGGCCCACCATGATATTGGTTTGATAATCCACTCCTTTTTTCTGTCTCATTTTAAGACATGAACCCAAAAACGAGGTAGATCTAAAACCCAAGAGAGGTAAGCCACGGGAAATAGTGGGGATAAAAAGCCCACCGTTGAAACCTTCCTTGGGTGGGCATAGAGTGATGTTTTATATACTATATAAATAGAGAAAAAATATCAACTGATCCAAAACTTCTATTGCCACGTATGACACGTATGAAGGTTTCAATGGTGGCCATTCGATTTCCATTGTTTTAGAATGGTGTGGTCCATTTGAGTTTTGGAATTGGCTTATTTTTGTGATCATGTATTAATTTCGTTATTGATTTCATTTCTGCATGTGTGGCTGTTCACAACCCCGAGTGCAAGGTCACGATGTAGTAATAACTTGGTGATATTGAGGTCAAATCCACAAGGACTTAAATGTGTATCTTTCTTAAATAAATTAGAACTAGATTTAAGTAATAATCTGAATAATTGAGATTTAATGATTTAATAATCAATAATAAACGGAAAACTAGGGCACAAGGATCCACATATAGCTATTAAGATGTTACTTTACTTGATTCAAAGAGCTACAATTGGAATTAGAGTTATATCCTAACCAGTTGCTTGATAGAGCGGTAAAAACCCAAAAATTAGAATTCTCTATCAACATAGTTCTCTCATGAAACATTTATATGATAATCTCAGGGAATTCAACCATCCACCATGCTATAGACTATGATGAATTACGAATTTTATAAATCACATACTTCTCAAAACAGATTAAGAAGATATTTAAAGCTATCACAACATCTATTGCAATTTGAGTCACAATAAACCATAGAAAACTAAAATTATTCTTTTAATCAAACTATAAATCAATAGGAATTCAACATATACTTGAATCAAAGTAAATAAAGCATAAAAATAAACTACAGATTCACCTTTTATCCCTAGCTAAGATATTAGCTAGTCATACCTAACTCAAAAACAAAAGAAAAGCTAAAAGATATAATAGAATCCATGAAGAAATCGAAGTGGAAGAACATTGTCAATACTCCACCTCGACTTTCTCTCCATTTTCAAACCCTATAAGATGATTTGAAATATCCTAGGGAATCCTTTAAATAGTTTCGCAATTCAAATTTTCGCACAAACTAAGAAAAAGTTCGCAAACCACTTCAAATTTACGTACTTTGCGCATGTTCTCAAAATAGACTTTTAAAACTTTAATTTTTTTGACTCGGAGTTTCAGAATATGTTTATTCTGCCCAATTTTCAACATTCGTTTTCTTAACTTCAATTCTTTAATTATCTTTATTCCTCATTTGGTTTCCTTAGATATTTGGTATGTGAATTCTTTATTAATGACTTCCAAATTTTCAAATCCTCATTTACTAATCTTTTAGGCATAAATATTCCTCCTAACATCAATTTCACTTTAAAATCCAAAGATTGTGGCCCACCTGAGTTTTGGATCAGCTTGAATTTTCAACATTAAGATGAACATGACGGCCCAGCACATGATGGATGGATTAGATGTCATGCACACATCATAATAGGCCCCACACATTGTTGATTGCATTGCCCTTCACTAGCATTACTGAACTTTGAAGGGGCTTCTGTTGGGAAAGGGAAGATTTGGAATGATTACGAACAATAACCAGGTTTTAGACAAACACTTTTGTAACATGGGAACGAAATCCAACAATGAAAAGAGAAGAATCTCCTTTTGTTTTAATTAATTCAATTAACAGAATGTCAATGTCAAAAGAGATAAGATCGACATTGGGATATGATGTGGCCCACCTCACTAAACTAATCTTCCACCTTTCATGTGGAAATGGAACTTGCCAGCTGGGTTTTGTTGCTAATCCAAAGATAAAGAGGTGGAATGATGATGGCATGGATATTGTTTCCAAGGCTATGTTATCTGGGAGTGAATTCCAAGGTCTTGAACCTCAACAAAAATAGTTTTTTAGGAACACTATCTAAATCCATGGCCCAGTTGTTTGGTGGTCCACATGATTGATCTCATGCCTTCAATGTAATATGGTATGCCCAAACATCTCTAGATTGAAAAATCATAACCAATGGTTCCATCAAACAATGTTTACATTTTTTATTATTACTATTTTTAAAAGATGAGATGAAGTTTATTAAAATACATCTAAACACATAATACGAATTGGGATTTAGCTCCAAATACAATTTAAGTGTTAAACCACCTCCAAATGGAGGCTGTTTGGGAGCTTGGATTTGAAATCCTCTTATCGTGTTTGACATCATTGATTCAAAATCTTTGTAATCCAAAAGTAGTTATGCATAATATATTTACAGACTGAATTTAATTATTAAATCAATATTAATATCTCTAATTAGTGTACGTATGTAATGTTTGACACAATGGTTATAATAAGCCCTTTGAAATATATACTTTGCTTGAAAATGATGAAATTCTAAGTCTTGGATGGGCCGCAAGTACAAGATCACTCGAGTAACTAACCAGCAATTTTTTATCGTTGATTCATGTGGACAATGTTTGGATGACGCGTATCTTTATTTTAAAGTAATTATAGTGATGTAATTGATGATATGATTGTTTTGGAATATCATCAGTAGGCCATTTGCCCAATAGATTAATAGCCTAGTGACACACATGTTACACATGCAACTCTTGTAAGGATTTTAGATGTAATTCAAGCTTTCACCCTAGATTTTAAACCCCACTGTGGAGATTTGAAACCCCATGGTACCAAACAGACTAAGGGGATTTGAAATCCCCTCATACCCCTTCAAATCTATGATGTAATTCAAGGTTTGCTTGGAAGATGGGTTTGGTTGGTGACCTCAAGAACAACCAACGAGCTGGTGTCAAAGCAATGTGGGCCTTAATACAATGCATGTGTTTTATCCACACCGTCCATCTATATTGCCAGCTTGTTTTAAGACAAGAACTAAAAAAAAAGGTCAATGCAAAACTTTAGCAGGCCACACTACAAAAAACAGTGTGGAGAATGCATCCACGGTTAAAACCTTCCTAGGGCGAGGATGATGTTTATTTGTCATCTAATCTGTTTGTAATGTCACACAAACTTGGATGAAGGGAGAAATATACCAGCTTGATCTAAAACTTCTATAACTCTGGAGAAGTTTTCAACTTTAAGAATTCAATTCCTTCCTATGTTGTGTTCAACTCAAGTTTTATATTTGCCTCCTCTAAAATCAGCTGATAAAATGGACGGAATAAGACAAGCCTACAAAGCTTCAACAGGCTACCTGGCTCCCCGTCCTTGTTTGGATGCCACCCATTATTTCTGTTCCCATTTAATATTGAAGTGACAGGCTGGGAATGTTGCTTCCTCTCCCCAATTAAAAAAACAAGGAGGAGGTTAGAGGCATTGCTTGACCAGCTGTCATACACTTGTTAAAATGTGAGATTCTTCAA
This sequence comes from Magnolia officinalis, assembly GCA_021015155.1. NCBI lineage: Eukaryota > Viridiplantae > Streptophyta > Magnoliopsida > Magnoliales > Magnoliaceae > Magnolia > Magnolia officinalis. Next base: position 1,930,249 of record JAJHSJ010000017.1, on the reverse strand, counting down.
AACATCCAAACCGTTCATTGGACTCTCCATCACAAAAACCACACAATGGTGAAATTTGAGACCCATTTGATACTTGATTGGGCCACAACTCATCTTTTATTTGTGTCACCACCTGTCAAGAGCAAAACGTGTTAAAACACATTTTTAGAGGCATCCAAACACGCCCTAATACTAGCAATGTACCCAAAGTCTTTAATTGAATTAAGGGTAAGGTTGCATGCACAGTCCAGATTTGCCGATTGTACGGCCATGTATATATTTAGGGGTGCACATGGGTCGATTCGGTCCAGTTTTGGGTGAAATCGAACCGAACTGTTCCTAATTGCTCCAGGAAAACTGGAACCGGACCATTTGCACCCTAGAACCCGACCGTAAAAACCAGTTTGATTCTGGATTGATTTTGATTCTGGATTGATTCAACGGTTCTGGGCTTTTATAATCCAGCCCAATTTTGAGAGAGAGAGAGAGAGAGAAGAGAGAGAGAGAGGAATGGAATGGGGGCAACACTGCAGTAAGGGTGGCATGAAGAGAATGAAGAGTTTAGATTTTTAAAAATATAATTTTTTTTAAACATATGGTCCGTTCCGGGATCAGTTCCATGGCTTGGCTCACGATTCGGTTCGATTCTACATGACCCCAAATTGAGAACTGAACCGAACTAATCGATTCTTTGATTTTCAGAACCGGAACCGGAACTGGTACACTTTAAAACCGGACCAAACCCTGCTGTTTGGTTGGTTTCGGTCTAATTTACCAGTTCTACTGGTTCTATATGCATGCACCCCTATATATAATTAGGAGTAATACTATCCAGGACATGTTCATGGCAGTGGACCAAAACCTTCTCTTAATCAAGTGCTAGAAAACGTGAGGATTCAGAAGGGCCCACTCATATAGAGTTGTCTTCCATTCTTTTATTCTCAATAATGATGGATAACAAAAAGTGGGTCCCACCTCCCCATTAGAAAAGATAAAAGAGCTCCGAGGGCTATCATTCCACCCAACAAATGCAAGCTCATGATATCCACTTTCTAGGAGATTGTTGGGGGGGCATTTTGATACTCCGGCAGAGTGTGATAGTTGATAGACAGGCACTATGAAGCTGCACACGTGGCATGTAAACTGTCCAATTTTCGGGACCCAATTAAGATGGGCTGTAAACCATGTCTTAGCTGACCGATTGGTGGATATTTAATGGACGGTCCAAAAAATAATAATAAATCAACCGTCCGATTTCAACAAGAAAATGCCTATTAATTAGATGTTAAAGAATGTCTAATTAATCTGACTTTTGATAATGAACTATCTACAGTGGGTCCCGAAATTTATACGGTGTAATTTGAGTCAAGGCATTCCAAGTGTACAAGTTCTCAGTGCCTGAGTATCAACCATTACCCCCTGCCAGAGGAACAAATAAACTTCCCTTTAATATTATTCCTTAAACACAACTAACCATGTTATCATTTCAGCAGCTTAAAGAATTCTTTCCCACTTGGTGATTAAGACCGTTCATCTAGTGGGCCTACCGTGAATGGGCCATGTGGCAAGAACCCCACAGATCATAGATCACAGATCACATATCAGATGTTCAAATCAGTATAAAGGATGGTATGAGACAAGGGTCCAGATTTCAATATTTTACTGTGGATGGCTGGGATCTCTGATCTCCATGTGGCCCACTGATGGACGTAGATGAGGTACCAGTGGGGTCATCAACATTGGAGGATTGGAGTCTTGGAAGTGGGAGCGGCAGAGGTCCCACGTGGCTCATCTAAGGTGGGATCAATTAGATGAGTGGTCTGGATCGATCGGCACTTAAGGCCCAAGGTCGTAGCTGAGCCATGCCGGTTTGGGCCTAGCATAGTAAGCCCAAGTCCAAGCCTAGAAAATGATGGTTCAGCCCTAGATCCTTGGATCAAGTGGGCTATGCATCCAAAAAGAAATAGACATTTAGAGGAATGAAACTGAAGGTTTACATTCAAGATAGATGGATTGTTGATCAAGCATCAGAATATTATATTTGTATGACGTCTTGGGGAAAATCGAACTAATTCCTCACATGGGAAGAGCAACTGTTATTTACAAGTGATATATGTTCGAGCTGATGAGGACCTTCCGAGCTGGGGTGACCGAGGTCTGAGCAAAAGGGCGATCGGCATGGGACAATTAATTTCTCTGAGCTGAACATCTGAGCTATGAGAGAATAAAGCTAGGTAGGAGAAGACTCACCCCGTCAGGAATGTCTACAACACATGTAAGGAACTCATGTGGAAGGAGTTTGGGCTTTGAGCCCTGAGCTCCCCAACATCCTGGGCCGACCAGGCCGACCATTGCCAGACGGTACGAGAAATTTCGAGCGAATCTTGCTCCAGATTCAGAAGAGATAAGGATCAAGCTTGATCTTGGCTGAATATCACTCCGACATGTTTGAAATAAAAATCCCTCCAAATCAGGGGCCATCCAGCAATGCACATTAGGATTTGGAAGTCTGGAACCTTCTCCCATGCCCTATATATAGGGCCACATACCCTAAACTAGGGGGAGAAGAAAAGGTGATGCATCTAAGACCTAATTTACCTGATTGCGATCATCTTTTACAAGCATGGCTTAGGCATTAGACGGTTCGCAACCGGCAACCAACACCTCATTGTTGCTTATATTTTTTCTAGTTTTTACATATCTATCATAGGGTGATAACAAGGCCATAGGCTGTCTCAGCTCTACATCAATCTCAATTGTTGGTTAGATTCACACAACAACATATGATATAACACATGCACATATGAAGTTGGGCTAAGCTGGTCTAAAATGACTTAAGCGCTTGTCTGGCCATAGGCCAAGCAAACCCAATCCAAAATCAGGCAGGCTGCTAGACCCATTGCCACCCTAAATATGAAAGATTAAAATCTCAAAATTCAGGGTCCAACTCGGGTGGGTTGATTGGGTTGAGGGTCAACCTGACCTCAAGAAGATTCAACCTACACCCCAGCCCAACCCGAATTCCAACTTGAACCCAACCCAAACTCTCGTCTCTACTCGACTCAACCCCGATCAGACCCAAATACATATAAATTCAAAACAAATCTGAATTCAAACCGGGTTGGTGTTTTACATCCAAACCCCAATTTGAGGACCTTTTCAACTAGACCCATTCCGACCCAAACTCAGGTTAGGTCAATGGGGGTTGACCCGAACCCAAGTTGCAGCCTTGATCAAATACGTCGGGCATACATTCCTACATTGCCCACTGAATCTGTGGGTACAATCAACTCAGCCGGATTTTCCAGGTCAGAGTCCAAATTTTCAGACACTTTTAGAACTGGAGGCAAGTTCAAAATTGCCATTATGGAATGGTTAGAAATTAGGTCAGTTCTATGAGTTAGGTTGACCAACTTCAACTAGGTTAAAATTAGATTGAATCAAGTTGGAGTTATTTATTATTATTACTCTAATTACTATTATTAAAGGTATGAAAGGTGCAATGCATGTGTAGTAAGGAGGAGATAGAAATAAAAAGGAGAGATATTTGGAGAGGAGAGAGAAAAAGGATAGAAATGGTGAGGGAGAACATAGTCCTCTCCACCTGTTTTAAGTTTGGGGCGCCCACTATGTTTTTATTGTAAAATCTAATCTATTCAATGCTACGTCTTAGGGTAAAAAATAAGTTAGATCCACAACTTAGATGGCCATATTATATGTGGTGTGTCTTTCATCAAACCCATTAATAAGGACTAACTTGATGAAGAAAATATATCAAAATCCAACCTTTTAAAAAACTCAACTGAGCTGCATCATATGTGAACTTAGCAGTTTTGAGAGTAATTTTACATTTTTAACATTGTTGTGATCCATATAAATATTTTATTAGGATGATATTTTATATGAACAGATCAAATGGGCCCCCATTTAAGGAATAGAGTAGATTTTAGATGTATGACATGTTGAAACCCTCACTCTCTACTTTAAAAAGAAGTGAAGGAAGAAGTTGAATCTTAACCATTGAATGCATTTGTGGGAAAATCCTAACAGCATGTTACCAGGCATATATATTTTTAAATGTCGAAGATTATCATAATTTTATTTAAAATGTCTTTTCTTGTACCCTTAAATACATAAAGTTATCTGTCATTGAAAACTAATTGGGGTTTTGAAAAGGTTCTGAATTGGACCTGAACAATCCTTCAAGTGGGGCAAGGTTTTGGTGAATCAATGACTATGGGCCCCATCTTATGTATGTGTGTCTTAAATCCAAGCCGTCCATCCATTTCTCCAGCTTATTTTAGGGCATGAGCCCAAATATGTAGTAGATCCAAATCTCATGTGGACCAGGGCACAGGGATTAATGGTGATTGAATGCCCTCCATAAAAAACTACCTGGGGCCACCGGAATGTTTATTTTTCATCCAACCTATTGATAAAGGTCACGAAGACCTGGCTGAGGGATCCACACAAATATCAGCTTCATCTAAAACTTTTGTGGCCCACAAGTAGTTTTTAATGGTCAATCATCACCCAAGATGATGGGGCCCATCTGTTTTGCCATATCATTTAAATTTGAAGCTGAACTAATCTTACGTAGACCATGCCATAGGAAGTAGTTAGTGACCATTAAAAACTAGAAGTGGACTTCAAAAGTTTTTAAATAAAGTTGGTATTTGTTTTTCCCCTTTATTCCTGTTTATGTGACCCTATAGATAAGTTGGATGGCAGATAAACACTAGGAAAACCTTAGGGAGAGCCCTTGAAAGTTTTTAATGGTGGGGTATTCAAACACCACTGTTGCCTGAAGTATGGTACACCTAAGTTTTGGATATCTGTTTCTTGTATGGTCTATTTAAGTTTTAGGGCCCCGTTTGAAATCCTCCTATTGTGTTAGGCATCCTGAATTGGGAATCAACTTAGTCCAAAAGTAGCTATATATGGTATATTTACAAGGGTTTGAATTTAGTTACTAAATCAACTTTAATATCTATAATTAGTGAATGGATGTAATGTTTGACACAATGGTTGTAATAAGCCTGTTAAAATATATACTTTGCTCCAAAATGACGAAATTCTAACTCTCTGGTAAGCCACAAGCACAAGATCATGTCCAAGTGACTAACCATCTATTTTTAACTGTTGATTTACCTGGCAAATGTTTGGATAGTATTAAAGTAATTATAGTTATGTAATTGATAATCTAATTGTTTTGGGATATCATTAGTGGGTCATGTGCCCAATAGAGTAATAGCCTATTGACACATGTTACACATATAACTTTTGAAAAGATTTCAGATGTAATCCAAGCTTTCACGGTAGATTTCAAAAGGGAATTTAAAACCTCCATTTACTTTATAGTGCCAAACAAATCACTCCAAATTTATGGTGCCAAACAGCCCCTAGGTCTGCTTTATTTTTGGACTCATGCCCTAAAAGGACATGCAGAAACACCAAAGTAGGCCCCACCCACCATCTCGGGTGAGACTGGAGCTGCACCTAATCCGCTCCCTGTTTGTTGTGAACCACCTCATAATTGGATTTTCTGCATTTTTTTGGACTCATGCCCTAAAATGAGCTGGCAAAATAGATGAATAGCATGGATGTAAGAGACATATGTCAACGTGGGCCCCACATTAGGGATCCACTCCACCTACCTTGGTGGATCCCAAGCCACACACGCTTAAGTGGGGCCCACTAGATGAAAGGTCTGGATCACCAAGTTATAACTTAAAAATAACACTAGGAGAGTAACAAATGTGGATAAGTGCTAGGAGAGAATCCGTTCTTATCTTCACCCCTGATTAGATTGGTGGGTGGTGGGCCATCATGAGATGTGATGGTGGCCCATACCCACAAAAAGAAAACGATTGAAAATGACATATCAATCAGGGGTGATGAACTGAAAAAAAGGCCCACCTGCAAAAACAAAACAAAACAAAATTTCGTACTCGAGTGTACTCGCAGAAATATAATATCCCAAAATTAAAAGGAGGGCGACACAAACAAGAAACTCTGGTTTTGGCTGTTAGTTTCCCGTAGAACATCTAGTGTGAGTTTACCACCATTATCAAAATAGTGGTGACTCACCCACCTTACATGCATCACCCACGTGTGACAATCTGAACCATCCAGATTGTAGGGAACATTGTAGATCAAGCGTTGCTTGAAAATCACATCGATCGGGAAATACTTGCCATCTAATCAGGTACAATCAAATGGATAGTTATATGTAAAATAGTCATCGGTCCAATGTGATTTTTGGGCTATGCTCGATCTACAATAGGGCCATCGGTCTGAACGGTTGCGATGGGATGGAAAGTGACATGTGTAGGGTAGATGAACCATTGTTATTTTTAAAAGATGTGCACTTCTGTTTCCGAGTGGAAGTGGGGCCCACGTGATGTGTATGTATGGTTCACCCATGCGTCGCCTCAGAAAACAACAAGGACGCAATAATCAGATGGATAAAAAACTCAGGTGGGCCATAACATCCGAAACAATTTGAGATGGAATGCCCACCGTTGATTTTAATAGGGTTTAAATTAACATGCAAAATCTCCTGATTTTTGGGCTAACCATTTGTTCGGGCTATATGAAGTGTCTGAACGGTGTGGATTGAATATAAACTACACGGTGGGCCCACCAAAATCAAGGATGGGTCCCATCTCACCTTGTTCCTGTGGCCCACCTGAGTTTTTTGTCAGGCAATTTTTTTTTTGGGTACCGACGGTTTCTTGAGATGACGCATCTGATAGACGGTTTGTGTTGCGTAAAGTCAAGCAAGGCCACGTCAGGTGGGACCCACATCTGCCCCAGGATACAGGAAGTTCCTGTGGTCGGAAGCTGTGGGGCCCAGAAAGATGGCTATGACAAATCACTCCGTCCATCAGGTTTGAAAGATCATAATAGGACAGGAGTCCAAAAATCAGGTAGATCCAAAACTCAGGTGGACCATATCACACGAAATAGTTAGAACGAAAACGTCCACCGTTGAAGCCTTTATGGAGCTGATCATGATGTTTCTATGCCATCCAAACCATTCATAGGTTTAATACCATTAATATGAAGCGTAGATTTAAATATCATTCTGATACAAAACTTCTGTGGCCCACACATTCCAATGGTAGGAAGTTAATATCTGCTGTTGGTGTGGTGTAGCCCACCTAAGTTTTGGATATACCTGATTTCTGGACTCCTGTACTATTGTGGCCTTGTGAAAGTGATGGACGGAGTGGATATGTCACGGGTGTCTCAGTGGGCTCCATCCGACCACAGGAAGTTCTTGTGGTAGGGGGCACATGCAAGTCCCGTCCACGCAAACCTGGGCACTAGATAGAGCTGGCATCGAGTCGAGTGGGACCGAGTTAGGGCCGACCCGACTCGATCTGGTTTTAAAATATGTCTGACCCGAATTTGACCTGACTCGGTACCGAGCCCAGCATGCCCTGACTCATCCGACCAAGTTCGAACCGGTCAAAAATACCAAGTCGAGTTGGCACTGAGTCGGATGAAGAGATGAGGGAGGGAGTGGAGAGGAGAGAGAAAAATAGGAGTAGGGTAGTGATAGTGGCGGGTGTCCGGCAGATTTGGAAGAGGAGGATGAGGAGAGAGAGAGAGAGGAGAGAGAGAGAGGAGTTTGAGAGAGAGAGTTTGGGTTCGAATCGGGTCGGGTGTGGCAGGTAGGTTTAGAGATATTTAAAAACTAGGGTTACACATACACACACACACCTAAATTCGAGTCGAGTCAGTCGAGTCTAACGGATGGAGTTTTGGGTCGAGTCAGGTTGAGTTACTAGGTAACTCAGGCTCGAGTCAGTTTGAATTCGGATTGGATGAAGCCTACTCATTCGGATCGACTCACCCATTCGATTTAGATCGAGTCGAGTTCGAATGAGCCGGACAAGTCGAGTTAGTCAAGTTGAGTGACGTTCCGTGCCCATCTCTAGTACCAGATTGCAGAAGCGGATTTGGTGATGACCTAGCTAGTATCAACCATACCGGTGGTGATGGGATTCTGTGGGCTCCACTATGATGTTTGTGTTGTATCCACGCTGTCCATATACTTTTCCAGCTAAGTTTAAGACATGGACCCAACATATCCGAAGCTCAATTAAATCACACCATATGAAACAGTGGGGATTTCATGTCTATATATAGTTGAAAACTTCTTTAGGGTCCTTACTCTTGCTCTGGTGGTAGACTCTCAAGAGTTTCAACGCCCGGTCAAGGTTCAAGTACCCATAGGTGTTGAAATTACGCTACAGCTTGGGTGTGTGCGCGTGTCGAAATTACACTACAGCTTGGGTGTGTGCATGTGTCGATGTATCTATTTAACCACGCCATCCATTTCTTTTCTTATATCATATTAAGATATTTGCCCATGCCATCCATTTCTTTTCTCATATCATATTAAGATATTTGCCCAAAAATGAGGGAGATCTAATGCTTTAGTGGACCACACTGGGCATGCTTGTTTCAATAAACCCTATGAAAATATAAACGAAATATGTAATGATTATAAATTATTTTAATTATCTCTTACCCATCATTTTTATGTTTGATTTAATAGTGGTAAAACAATAGTATTGATGATACATTTTCTTTACATTAGTAGAAAATTTTCTTATTAAAAAATCTTGGCCATCTCTAATTGTACAACTCCACCAATCAAATCTCACCATGTCATCAGGCCACTGCTGAGGGTGGTGAGGGCCTCACTACCTAATTTGTGCTGAAATCAGCTTAATTTAACACTCAAGTAATCCAAAACTGAAGAAATAATGAGAGATGGGACCCCACCCTTGATTTACACAGCGGTTTATAGATTTATTTTCACCAGATGAAGGGTCTGTATTTCATATATACAATGTGATTGGCTGTCCACTCAAATCAATGGTGGACGTTCCCTCCCAACTTGCTACCTGTGGTGCTGCCCACCCAATTCTCTTGCCAGCCAAAGTCTGTGGCCCCTGGTATATTGCACTGAAGCATATGATGGATAATTTGAATTTCATTCATACATCACGTGGGCCCCACATACATCTGCCCGGCACCACTAGAAAGCACCCCTTTTTAAAACAGTGGTGAACTATCTCAGGAATGTAGCCCTTAGTTTCCTGGAAACCATCACCTCAGCCATCCTACCCAAAACCACCATACCTTTTTAAAGTCTATATATGCAATCCATCCTCTATTGAAATGATTCACTGACACTCAAAGCTACAGAAAGGAAGAAGAGAAATGAAGTTCTTCGACAAGGCTTGCATAGCTGTTACAATTGGAGCTGCTCTTGGGCTTAGAGATCAAGTGATCAAATCCAATTCCCCGGCTCTTAGAAGGAATTGGACGGCGATCGGATCATCGGCCCATGTTAGGCTCATTCCCAACGGTTCTGATGGCCCGATAGAGAAGATTGCAGCTCGGAATGGGAGAAGTAAGGCTTCCGAGGAGGCGCTCCGGATGGTTGTCTACTTAAGTTGTTGGGGACCCAATTGAAGTATCCAAAAATTGGGTTATGTCCAAAATCATGACCTCTCTCAAACAAGTCCGCCAGGATAAGGTGAAAATCAACGGCCAAGATGAAGATCATGTTTAGTAACTTTCTTTTGTAATTAAACTCCACATCCCTCCCTCACAAAACTTCAATTTCAAGAGGATGAGATGAAAGATATTTAAATGTGTAGAAATGAAAGTTATATTTGAAATCCTCTTTGCATTCTTTTATCTCCTTTTGGTCTTATATATGAAAGGATTGTCATGATTAAAATGATTAAAATCCCATGAACTTAAGATAATGGTAGGGATGGTTACATGCTACAGAGTTGTAATGGTTGTTATGGAAAAAATGACCTATAGTGGCTATTATTTGACAATAATGGTAGGTTAAAAGGCTGACATAGTCTTCTTGATCTTTTTTTTTTTTTTCTTTTTCTTTTTTTCCTTTTCTTTTAAAGATCTAACCATAACAGCGGTTACAACCTATATCATTTAACATTATTATTATTATTATTATTAAGTTAATTTAGAGATAGAAATAGCCGCTCTTCTACTATATGGTTTATGCCGTTTCATTAACCCTTTGAGAGATCTACACAATCTGAAATGACCATGGAAAATAAAATTCTCTTGCTTTTGGGATTAGGGTTCCAAAAGGCCCACCTTTTCTAAGTTCATAGTAGACCTCCCAAATAATTGAACTTCATAAGATTTTATAAAGACTCAGTCAAGATTAGGTTGAATTGACTCGACTCACCGAAGATTGAACACTCAAGAGAACTTTAACAAAGCTTGATTCAAGACTCAAGTTTCTAACAGTGGAGTGTGTGCTGACAGTGTTCAATATCTATAAAATTTCAATACTGAGTCATGGAAAACTTAGATTGAGTTACTTCGAGACACTTTCGAGTCGAGTCTTTGAGTTTAAAAACTAAGTGGCTCATGGGTTTCTAATACAAATATTTTTTTATTTTTTATTTTTTGCATATCCAGAATTTGGAAAGCTATAAAAAAAAAAATGATGTAATTGAGATTTTTTCAGACTTGGTTGAGTCCACTAGACTCGCCCTGACTCACTAGACTCCTGAGTTGAGATTTTGAGGTTTAAGAACATAATATCTTTATCATGTAACAAAATAAATCATATGATGTAGTTAAGATAAATGGATGAGGTGGGCCACACCTGCGGAACGGTGGATGTATGGCGTTTTGGAGGTTTGCTGGCTCACATGCATTCAATGCAAACCACACCTACGTCCTGAGCTTGGCACAGGCAGGGCTATAAGGGGCCTACCGTAGGTTTTATCCACACCATCGATCCACACCGTCCATCCATTTTACTATATCATTTTAGGGCTTATATCCAATGCTCAAGTGGACCACACCAATGGAAGTATGGTGATAATGATCCCCACCGTTGAAACTTTCCCAGGGCCCACCGTGACGTTTATTTGCCATCCAATCTGTTAATAAGGTCATACAGACCTGGATGAAGGGAAATTACACATATTAGCTCGATCCAAAATTTCTATAGCCCCCAAGAAATTATCAACAATACGCATTTAATCTCTACTGTCTGGTCCAGTTGAGCCTTGAACCTGCCTCATCTTTTGACATATTCCTTAAATTGATATGGAAAAATGGATGGACGGTGTGGATAAAACCCATACATCACGATGGCCCCTCAGATCCCCTGCCAGTGGCCGAGCTCGGGAGAGGCACGAACATACACGCAGATATTTTTCATCCAAAAGGTGGGTCCCACACCATGAATGATTAGACCAAAATTGACGGTTACGGCACACTTGTACTTAAAAACAACGGACTATAATTGCGTAGTGTAGCACACTGCTGGAAAAGATATGTGGGACCCACCATGATGTGTGTGTTTTATTCACTACATTCGTTCGTCTTTTCAATTTATTTTATGGCATGATCCAAAAAATGACAGAGATACAATTCTCATGTCGGCCACACTATAGGAAACAGTAGTGATTATTGATCGCGCATCATTAAAAACTTCTCAGGGCTATAAAAGTTTTGGATCAAGCTAATATTAGTGATTTCCTTCATCCAGACCTGTGTGACCTAATATACATGTAGAATGGTAAATAAACATTACATTGATATATTTGAATGCCTGTAAGTTATTTTAAGTTGTAAGTGACTAACTGGTGAAAGTTACTTAGAGGGAAGTGACTTCTCGCCTCCATCTCTTGCAGTTTTTTGGTAAATTTTTCTGTAAGTGACTTATAAGCTGTAAGTTACTTAAGTAAATTTCTCCCCCAAACACATCCACTTGCCCAACTTATAGGCATCCAAACAGGCCCTAATGGTGGTTATTTAATCGACATGTGTAGTCCACCTGAGATTTGGATATGCGGCATTTTTGGGTTAATGTTCTTAAGAGGAGCTGGAAAAATAGATGGAGGGCATGGATAAAACACATACATCATGGTAGGGCGCACAGTATTTTTCTAGTACATCACAGCACCAACTTCGGTGCTGGGTGCTGGAATACGCAGTCTGGTTAGCCGTTACTCTGGTGACAGTCTTTTTTCAGTATGCAGGTGGCGTAACTGACGGTGAAATAGCAGTTTCTGTCTAAATAATCTAGATGGTGAGTCCCACTTGATACACGGCTCCGATCTCTTAAGCATATGCCACTTAATAGGCTTTATCTATTAAGGCCCACTTATTTCACGGTAGCAGATTAGGTACATGCGGCCCGGCCTCACCCAGCACGGTGTGGTCGTGACTGTGGGACCCACCTTGATGAATGTATTGTATATGGACGCTGTCCATACGTTTTTCCAGATCATTTTAGGTCATGATCACAAAAATAAAGCAGGGTGGACCACGCGATCAGAAACAGTGGTGTTGGAGGGCCACAATTAAAAACTTCCTGGGGTCACCGTAATGTAACTTTTATTTTCCATCCAACTTGTTGATAACATAAAAAAAGACTAGTTGATAATAACCATACTGATTATAAATTATTGTAATTATCTCTTACCCATAATTTTTATGTTTGATTTAATAGTGGTAAAATAGTAATGATAACACATTTTCTTTACATTAATGAGGAAATTTTCTCATTAAAATATATGCTTGGCCATCTCTAGTAGTACAACTCCATCAATCAAATCTTGCCATGTCATCAGGCCACCGCTAGGGTGGTAAGGGCCTCACTACCTAATTTGTGCTTAGGGGTGTACACGAACCGAGCTAGCTCGGTCAACTCGGTCGACTCGGCTCGAAAAAATGTGAATCGGCTTGGTTTGAAGCTAGGTTTGATCCGAGTCGAGTTGGTTTTTAGAGCTTGAAAATGAGTTCCAGTTGGCCCCAACTTGACTCGACTCGGTTCGATATATGGATTGAACCTGGCTTGACTCAGTTCGACTCGGATTGACTTGGGTATTCTTTGATGTTGCTCACCAGGTGTTAATGAAATGACTCAACGAAGTGTTGGCTGTTGGTAAGGAAGGTATGTTTCATCAAACAAAACCGCATTTTTCTTGATTTTGATGTTGCTTACAAGTTGTTTGATGAAATACCTGTAAAACCACTGTTGGTGTTTTACATTCAGTGAGAATTTGAATGTGCAGTTCATATGTTTGTGAAATTGCTGCATAGGCGAACTCGGCTCGAACTCAGCTTGAATTGGCCTGAGCTGCTGACCGAACTGAGCCGAGTTGGCCAGTCAGGTTCAAGGACCGAGCTAAGCCGGGTTTGAACTGATATCAGCTAGTGGCCGAGCCGAGTCGAGCTGAGCCAGCTCTACTCGGTTCAACTCGATGTACACCCCTACTTGTGTTGAAATCAGCTTAATTTAACACTCAAGTAATCCAAAACTGAAGAAATAATGAGAGATGGGACCCCACCCTTGATTTACACAGCGGTTTATAGATTTATTTTCACCAGATGAAGGGTCTGCATCTCATATATACAATGTGATTGGCTGTCCACTCAAATCAATGGTGGACGTTCCCTCCCAACTTGCTCCCTTTGGTGTTGCCCACCCAATTCTCTTGCCAGCCAGTGTCTGCGGCCCCTGGTATATTACGCTGAAGCATATGATGCATACTTTGAATTTATTCATGCATCACCACATGGGCCCCACATCTGCCCAGTACCACTATAAAGCACCCCTTTTTTAAACAGTGCTGAACTATCTCAGGAGTGTAGCCCTTAGTTTCCTGAAAACCATCACCTCAGCCATCCTACCCAAAACCACCGTACCTTTTTAAAGTCTATATATATGCAATCCGTCCTCTATTGAAATGATTCACTGATACTCAAAGCTACAGAAAGGGAGAAGAAAAATGAAGTTCATCAACAAGGCTTGCATAGCTGTTACAATTGGAGCTGCTCTTGGGCTTAGAGATCAAGTGATCAAATCCAATTCCCCGGCTCTTAGAAGGAATTGGACGGCGATCGGATCATCAGCCCATGTTAGGCTCATTCCAAACGGTTCTGATGGCCTGATAGAGAAGAATGTGGCCCGGAATGGGAGACGCAAGGCTTCCGAGGAGTCGTTCAGGATGGTGGTCTACTTAAGTTGTTGGGGACCCAATTGAAGTGCCCAAAAATTGGGTTATGCCCAAAATCATGACCTCTTTCGAACAAGTCGGCCATTTCCGCGTACAAGTCCAGGATAAGGTGAAAATCAACGGCCAAGATGAAGATCATGTCTAATAACTTTCTTTTGTAATTAAACTCCACATCCCTCCCTCACAAAACTTCAAGTTTGGGATGATATTTAAACGCGTTGAAATGAAAGTTATATATATTTGAAATCCTCTTGCATTCTTGTATAACCTTTTGGTCTTATATATGAAAGGATTGTTGTAATTAAAATCCCATGAACTTAAGATAATGGTGGGGATGATTATGTGCTATAGAGTTGTAAAAACTGTTATGGAAAAAAATGACCTATATGAACTAATATAGTCTCTCTCTCTTTTTTTTTCTTCTTTTTTTAAAAGATCTGAACATAACAGTCGTTACAACCCATATCATTTACTATTATTATTAATTAATTAATAAGTTAATCTAGAAGTATAAATAGCCGCACTTTTGCTAGATGGTTTATGCTGTCTCATTAACCCTTCGAGAGATCTACACAATCTGAAATGACCATGGAAAATAAAATTCTCTTGCTCTTGGGATTAGGGTTTCGAAAGACCCTCCTTTTCTAAGCTCATAAATAATTGAACTTCATAAGATTTTATAAAGACTCAGACAATCAGACAAGAGTAGGTTGAATTGACTCGACTCATCGTAAATGGAAGACTCGAGAGAACTTAAGCAAAGGTTGATTCAAAACTCAAGTTTCTACAATATCTATAAAATTTCAATACTAAGCCATGGGAAACTTAGACCGAGTTACTTCGAGATAGGGGTGCACACGGTTCGGTTCCGGTTTCGAAACTGGAACGAATAGTTAAGGAGAAAGATAAATTGGTTACAATATAAGCGGTCCAGCTATTGATATGGACCATTCATGTGAAGGGGGCCACCTTTAATTCTCATCCCTTTTGAAACCGGAACCAAACTGTGTGCACCGCTACTTCGAGAGACTTTCGAGTCCGAGTCTTCGAGTTTAAAAACTAGTGGCTCATGGGTTTCTAATACAAATATTTCTTATTTTGCATATCTAGAATTTGGAAAGCTAAAAAAAAAAAATGATATAATTGAGATTTTTTCAAACTTTGTTGAGTTCACTAGACTCGCCCTGACTCAGTAGACTTCCAGAATTGAGATTTTGAGGTTTAAGAACATAATATCTTTATCATGTAACATAATAAATCATATGATGTTAATTAAGATTAATGCATTGAGGTGGGCCACACATGTCGAACGGTGGATGCATGGCGTTTTGGAGGTTTGCTGGCCCACATGCATTTAGTACAAACCACACCCACGTCTTGAGCTTGGCACAGGCAGGGATCTGTGGGCCCCACCGTGATGCATGGGTTTTATCCACATCCGTCCATCCATTTTACCATTCATTTTAGGGCTTGTATCCAACGTTCAAGTGGACCACACCACAGGAAACAGGGTGATATTGATGTTTATTTGCCATCCAATCTGTTCATAAGGTCACAGAGACCTGGATGAAGGGAAATCACAAATATTAGCTTGATCCAAAACTTCTGTTGGGCCCCAAGAAATTATCAATGGTAACCGTTTAATCTCCGGTCCAGTTGAGCCTTGAATCTGCCTTATTTTTGTACGTATACCATAAATTGATATGGAAAAATGAATGGACGGTGTGGATAAAACCCATACATCGCGATGGCCTCTCAGATCCCCTGCGAGTGCTGAGCTCCGGAGAGGCACGAACGTACACGCAGATATTTTTCATCCACAAGGTGGGTCCCACACCATGAATGATTAGGCCAAAATTCCAAGCTGTTCAACTGACGGTTACAGCACACTTGTACTTAAAAACGACGGACGGTTTAAAATAACTGACTCGAATTGCATAGTGTAGCACACTGCTGGAAAAGATCTGTGGGCCCCACCATGATGTATGTGTTTTATTCATTCGTCTTTTCAGTTTATTTTATGGCATGATTCAAAAAATGAGGCAGATACAATTCTCATGTTTACCACACCATAGGAAACAGTAATAATAGATCCCCGACCATCAAAAACTTCTAAAGGCTACAAAAGTTTTGGATCAGGCTACTATTCGTGATTTCTATCATCGAGATCCGTGTGACCTAATATACAAGTCTGATGACAAATAAAGATTACATTAGCCCTTAGGAAGTTTTTAAGGGTTTGTTGGGATGCCTGTAAGTTATTTTAAGTTGTAAGTAACTTATCACTTGCGGGGAAGTGACTTCTCATCCCATCTCCTTGTAGTTTTTTAGTAGATTTACCATTAAGTAGGGGTGTACATCAAGTTGAACCGAGTTGAGCTGGCCTCAGCTCGACTCGGCTCGGCCACTAGCTGAACTCAGCTCGAACTCGGCTCGGCTTAGTCCTCGAGCTTGATTGGCCAGCTCGGCTCAGTTCGTTCAGCAGCTCGGGTTGAGTTCGAGCCAAGATCGAGCCGAGTTCACCATTGAGTCATTTCCACAAATACTTGGACTGCACCTTCAAAATCTCTCTGTATGTAAAACAAAAACAATAGTTTTACAAGTATTTTTATCAAACACCTTCAAAACAACATAAAAATTAAGAAAAAAAGGATATTTGTTTCATGTACATACTTTTCTTGCCGCCCGCCACACTTCGTTGAATCATTTTATCAAACACTTGGTAGCAACATCAATGACAAAGTAACCAAGTCACCGAACTGGTTCGATACGAGTCGAGTCGAGCGGGGGCTGCTCGAACTCGGCTCAAACTCATTTTCAAGCTAAAAAAATCAGCTTGACTCGGCTCAAACTCAGCTTCGAACCAGGTTGAATCGAGCTTTTTCGAGTCAAGTCGAGCAAGCTAACCGAGCTAACCGAGCTAGCTCGGTTCATGTACACCCCTACCTATAAGTGACGTATACATTGTAAGTTACTTACAGGTAAATTTTTTTTCCAAAACACCACCCTTAAGTGACTTTCTTGTAAGTCACTTCTCATTTACCTAACTTACAGGCATCCAAATAGGACTAATGTTGGTTATTTAATATAGACGTGTAGCCCACCTGAGACTTGGATATGCCGCATTTTTTGGGCTAATGGTGTAAACTGAACTGGAAAAATAGATGGAAAGCGTGGATAAAACACATACATCATGTCAGGGGTTAAAGGAAATATCAGCTTGATCCAAAACTTTCGTGGCCCACAAGAATTTTTTAATGGACAATCACCACTGTTTCATGTGGTGTGATCTTTCTTAGATTTTGATCTACTTTATTTATGGGCTCATGCCCTAAAATGAGCTGGAAAAACGAATGGACGGTGTGGATAAATAATACATACTTCAATGTGGGTCCCACGTTCAGGGCTGCACCGTGTTGGTTGAGGCCGGGCCGCACCTACTATACTCCCTTATTTCAATTCGCACGTGCGGATGCCCGTAGCACAATACTGTGGGCTCCATCGATTAGAGCGGCTTGAAACCGACGGACGAGGATTGCCTGTAGCGCCCGGCTGCAGGGATTCGTGTAGTACTAAGCTCTGTGGGCCCTACCGTGGTGTATGTGTTATTTCCACGCCGTTCATCCGTTTCTCCTGGTCGAGTTTCAGTCCAAGCATGAGACATATCCAAACTACATTCAACTACCTCAAGGGCCCGTTTGGACGGGTGGATTGGAAGGGATTGGATGGTATCGAAAGGGATTGGAAGTTAAATACCTGGATTGGCCGAGCATGCCAAACAGACCGGGTGATCTGCTATACCTGGATATAGCAATCCAACGGATCTTAAGACAATCTACTGACAACAACATCATTACTTTTAAATCCTATCCAATCCACCATAATCTGTTCAAATTTGCCTGGACATGTTTGGTTTGAGAGATTGGAAGGGATGGGAGGTTTAATCCTGAGATTGGCCGGGCGTGCTAAATAGACTCGTTATAGCAATCCGAGGATATAGCAATCCCATGGATCTTAAAACAATCCATTGACAACACCATCATTACCTTGAAATCCATGCCATCCACCCTAATACCATTCAATCCCTTCCAATCCACCCGTCCAAGCCCCAAAGGAAAGGTGTGTACCGAAACACCTGCCCTTGAAACTAGAGATGCACACGAGGCCTCATTGAGCCTGGCCTTGCTTGGTTGTTCGATCAGTAGCATGGGCTAGTTCAAGCCGAGTTCAAGCCTCCAACATTTTCTTAAACACATGAAGTACACTTTTAATTTCCCATTATATGCAAAAACACAACAATGGTTTATTGTTATTTCATAGGACACTTAGTAGGCAACATTATTTCACCCTTCACTCAGTAGGCAACATTAAAATTAAGATACAACAGTAATTTTATAATGTAAGTTTTTTTTTTTTTTTTTTTTTTTTTTTTTTTTTTTTTTTTTTTTTAAGTGATTTGTTTCGGATACATACCTTCCTCACCACTAAACAATTTCATGGAAAATGAATTCATCCAAACCAATATTTGGTTGAGTCATTTCATCAAACACTTGGTGAGCAACATGGATATCAAAATAACCGAGTCACCGAACTGATTCGATTTGAGTTCAATTCGAGTTTAAGTTCAATCCTAATTAGTTTTAAACCGAGTCTAATCGTGCTTTTTTTTTGAGTCCAAACCTTCCTGGCCCACCATGATATTTATATGCAGGATGAAGGGAAAACGTACATCTTAGCCTGATCCAAAACTTCTGTGGGCCCGAGAAGATCTCAACACTAGGCAGTCAAACCCCACTCCTTGTGGTGTGGCGCATTCCCGTTTTGGAGCACGTCCTAACATGATCTGGCCCAAGATGAGGACATCAATACTACAAGCCACCTGAATAGCGACTCGGATCGAGCACACATGTGACACGTGAGAGAATCACGATACTGTGGGGCCCACCAGTTAAAGAAGCCGGAAACCACGTGAAAACCTGTTGGCTGTACCACAGCATTCTTTAAAAGATAAGAACCGCCACGTGTTCCGTGCCTCCTCGTATCAATGCATCCGTTTCTTTCAATTTATCGTAGCGTTTCACGAGAAATTGGAATCTCGTTGACGATAATATGGAACTTTTGTTTTCTCGCGATTATCTCGATATATGCCTCATTTCAAGGCAGGGCCCATTGGCTCGGTGATCGTAACTGTTGGATTGATGGGCCCCACCGTCGATGCAGCCTCTATGAAAATCTGGAAATCTTGGCGTTATCGTTTAATCTGGACCGTTCACGTACTTTTTGTCTGAAAATGCACTGCACTTGTACAGTGCATTTTCAGCCACAAAAATTAATTAGTTTTTATCCTCAACCCTCAAATGATTTTATGTGGCTGAAAATGCACGGTATCAAAATGCATTGTACCGCTTTACATTTTCCTCCACAGAAAAATCAGAGGGGAGCGGATAAGGTGCGGCCCTTAACGTGGGGCCCACCTTGATGTATATATTCTATATCCGCACCGTCCATCTTTTTGACAGATCCTTCTTAGAGCATGAACCCAAAAATGAAGCAGACACAATTCTCAGGTGGCAAATGACATATGAAACAGGGGATTGAGTAACGTACCGTTAAAATCTTCCTTGGGTCCACTGTAATGTTTTCATAATATTTATTTGCCATCCAACCAGTTGATAATGTCAGATAAATTTAAAGGATGGATGATGGAAAAAATAAACAATATAAGCTTGATCTAAAACTTTTGGGCCCACTCATGATCAGTCACTACCGTTTATGCATCAAGGTGGGCCCCACGGTAAGGGCCGCACCTAATCCGGTCCCTCCAAGTTGGGGGTGTTAATTTCTAAGCATGGTCCTAGTTGTTAAACATAGCCTGAGTTAGGGGTGAAGCCATGATGAGCCAAAATAATCTAGCCCAAGCTCAGTCCAAAATGTTTATTTTTAGGCCAAGTTTGACAATTGGCTAGATTGGACCATAGAAAGCGAGATGAGGGCATGGTTAGAGACTTAGAGTAATTAGAGTTGTAGAAGAGTTGAACCCATTTGAGCTTGGCACAGCTCCACGAGTAGCCAATCTTAGATCGAACTCGGCTTGGTTCGGTCCTTGAGCCTAACTGGCTAACTCGGATTGGTTCAGTTAGCAGGTCGGCCAAGCTTGAGCTGAGTTTCAACTCCTGGTCAGGGATCTTACTCTTGCTCGGGTGGTAGACACCCAGGAGTTTCAACTCCTGGTCAAGAGTTCGAGTGCCCATACGTAGTGAAATTCCACTAGCGTGAGTGCGTGGGGTGTGTGCGTGTGTTAAAAAAAAAAAGAAGCTTGAGCTGAGTTTGAGCTTATGCGATATTTTCTCAAACATGTAGACTGTATTTTCAACCTCCCACATTTCAAATGTAAATTAGTAAAAACGATTTGTAGGCATTTTATCAAACACTCGGTGAGCAGCATCAAAATGAAAATACGAGAGTAGTCTTACAATGTAAAGCTTTTTTTTTGGATTTATTTCTTCAAATTTCTATCGAATGCCCATTTTGAAAATACCCTAATGTAAGAGCAGTCAAAGAAACAACACTTCGTTGAGACATTCATCAAACACTTGGCAAGCAACATCAAAATCAAATGACCGAGTTATCAAGCCGATTCGATCCGAGTTGTTCGAGTCGGAGCTTGAGGCGAGTCGAGTCGAGTCGAGCTCGGGCAAGGCTGAACTTGGGTTGAAAAATTTTCAAGCTCTAAAAATCAATTCAACTAATCCAAATCCAATTTCAAGCTGAGACAAGTTGAATTGAGTCAAGCAAAATGACCAAGCTAACTCAACTTGTGTACAACTCTAAGAGAAATAACAAGTAGATGAGGATATTTATTTACATATTGCATGTTACAAAATTGCCTTTGCACCGAGCTACGTAAATGGGTCAGGCTCGACTTGATCCCTAACCTTAACCATCCATATAGGGCCCGATGATCTGACCTGGTCCAAAACCCAAAACAAGCACAACTACACATGATGTATCTTTGCTTGTATGTATTATCTAATCAGGCAAAGCTAGGCTTGCCTTTAGACTCATATTTCATTCTTAAACCTCAGTGTGGTCATGATGGGTTGTGTCTGGTCCATCATACCTCACCCATTTACATTTAAATGGT
Source organism: Magnolia officinalis (assembly GCA_021015155.1). Lineage (NCBI taxonomy): Eukaryota > Viridiplantae > Streptophyta > Magnoliopsida > Magnoliales > Magnoliaceae > Magnolia > Magnolia officinalis. The sequence goes on along the minus strand of JAJHSJ010000017.1, from coordinate 1,909,075 downwards.
TTGGGTCTGGCTTGAACCAGATGAATTTTAAGTTGGTCAGGTCAGGGTCAGGCACATGGTCAGGCCTGATCCAAAGCAGACCCATTGCTGTGCCTAACCAGCCAACGTTTTAGAATCATTGGTCACTATCAGGCTAGATGAACGGCTACTTTTCTGATGTTGGGCCTCTCCTTCAAAGCTTATGAGAATCTACCTCCAACAGGAACAAAGGCTCCAGATTGAATGCTTAGGATCTTTCTATCACATTGATTGTTGGAATACAATCCACCTAAGGTGGGGCCCACAAATCAAAGATAGGTAACTAGGTAGAGCTGTACATGAGCCAAACCGAGTTGAGCTTGGCCCAGCTAAACTCAGCCTCGCGTAGCTTGAATTCGGCTTAACTTGGTCAACAGCTCGAGCCAACTCAAGCTGAGTTCGAGCTGTGCTTGAAATCAATCTTTCGAGCCAAGTTCGAGTTCAAGCCGATGATAGAATTTAGATTTTAAGTTTTTTAATATATATATAATATATAAATATTTACGTTGAGCGAACTTGATCCGAATCAAATCGATTCAAACCGAGTCAAGTTTGAGTTAAGCTCCGAGTCAAGTTGAGTCAATCTTGGTTTAGCTAGAACTCGGCTCAAAATTTTTTCGAGCTTCAAAAATCAGCTTGACTGGACTTGAACCTAGTTTCGATCTAAGCGAGTCGGGTCGAGCAAGTTAACCGGGCTAACTCAGTTCGTATACAACTCTAGAACTAAGTGGCTTGTCTAGGTGTGTTTGATGTACTAAATGCATGGATACGGGCTCAGCCCAGTAGTTAAAATGCAAGCCCATCTAATCATAGCCCACGAGCCCACTATCAACAGCGTTTAACAGTTGGGTCTGGCCCAGGTCTGGCCCAGGAAAGCCTGGCCCACCTTCACACTATTCGAGCAATCCCGCTGTGATTCGCGCGAGGAGAGATTGAAGAATTGACTCACTTAACATATACTAACATTGCATACGTGTAAGAGATCGGGTCCAGTAATTAGGTGATTTAGACCATTAAAATTCCTTGTGCCTGTAGATTGTATCAACCACTCATCAGCTGGACCACACTCGTACGACGAAAGTGAACGAAACTCACCGACAACATATATTCAACAGAACCGTTTCTTCTCAAGCACTACCCATTGCATTGCATTGCAAGCATCCCGTACGCGCGACAAAATTCAACATGCTCGCCGCGATTCACCCTTCCAATCTCTCCTCGCGCGAATCGCTGTAGTATTTCTCGTCTACGCAAACGGCCAAAAGACCGGAGCCCGTTTTGCCTCTGTAGCGAAATTGGATTGGGTACTGAGTTACTCAGTACACTCTTATCGTACTGAGTAAACTCAGTTGGGCCCACCTTGAATGTATGTGGTCTATCCACGCCGTCCATACGTTTTTCCATCTAATTTAAGGGGTTGAACCCAAAATTGAAGAATATCCAAAGATCAAGTGGATCATACCAATGGAAACAGTGGGGATAATGATTTCCACCGTTGAAAACTTTCTAGGCCCTACAGTGATGTTTATTTGTCATCCAACCTGTTCATAAGATCATACAAACATGGATGAAGGGAATAAACAAATATAATCTGGATCCAAAACTTCAGTGGCCCCCAAGAATTTTTCAACGGTAGATGTTCAATTCAACTGTTTCCTGTGGTGTGGTCCATTTGAACATTGGATATGCCTCATTTTTTTTCTCAAACCATAAATATATCCCGTAAAATGGATGGATGGATATGATAAAATACATAAAATACATAGATCACAGTAGCACACATCACCGACTCGGACTCAGTACGCTAAGCGTAGTGAGTAACTCACTACGCTAACCTCTTCCCTCTGTAGCGACTAAATATCAAGCGTGTGTATCATCACCACTGGGCCCACGTTATGAGATTTTCAGATAACTTCAACGATCCATATTGACTTTAATGCCACATATAATCATATTTTCTATCACGCGGTTGAAATTTGTGATTTTTGAAAATATTCAAAATTTCTTAATTTTACTATCAAAACCGTTTTTGGGAATTTCAAATTAAAAAGTGCTTTTAGTTCATGTTGGAAATAGTAGAAAATATTTTGAGATTTATATGTGGATTTGTGGGTATTATTCTTTGTTGGATATTTTAGATATGGAGATGCTTGGATCGCCGCACTGGAATACACGCGCGCTCGAGCGTAGGCAGTGTGGCTGTAGTGGCACTGGTTCGCGCACTTTGTACGTGGCCTAAGTGAGGTGGGTCTGAAATGAGTTAGGGTTTTATATGCCACTGAGAATGGTCATATCATAAATCTAAAATGTTCAGCAGTTTCTGAAAATGACTAGCTGCTTTGAAAGCCACAACAGTTTGAAAACGGACCGGCCATGATAATCCAACGATCAGATCTTGTGATCTGACGACCAAAAACGACTGAAATTAATGGGCAATGGTCAGAAGCGTTTTTCAAACATTATGAACCATTGATAGTCACCTAGCAACGGTTCACTACTTGGTGCCTATATAAATGGACTATTCCGATCCAAAATCAATTATCGCAACACCATCTCTCCCATCAAATACACCAGATCTCCTTTTTAAAATACTGTGAATATTGTCAAATGCCTGTAATCCATCAACAATTGATAATGGGTTGAATCACGCTTTAAAAACCCTGTATCATTTACATGATTCGGCCTTTTGAAATGAATTTCATATTTTATTTTATTTTTTCTATTTTCGGATTATTCAACGGATTATTTTCTAACACACGCTTCGTTGATAATCCTAACTTTTGATATTATAATTTATAGCCAGCTGTTGAAAATTTTCTTTCATTGTGTGGACTGGAAAACTTGTGTGGGCCCTGTAATGACGTAAGTGTTTTATCCGCATCGTCCGTACATTTGCCAGCGGCATGAGCTCAAAATGAGGCAGATTCAAATCTCAGATGGACAACGGCGAATGAAGACTCACCATTAAAAAAAACTTCCTAGGCTCCACTAAGATTTTAACGGTGGTCGTTCAATCACCACCATTTCCAATCGTACGGTGCACCTGAGAATTTTATTTACCTCATTTTTGGGATCATAATCTAAAATGAGATGAAAAAAATGGATGGACGGTGTAGATTAAACAAATACATCATGGTAGGGCCCACAGAGCTTTTCCAGTAGCACACAGTACCAACGTCGGTGATGTGTGCTAACTACGAAATCCGAGTCCCCCCACAGAATAGGTTCTTCCTGTGTTCTTTATATATTATATTACAGAAAACGGACGGTTCCGATTATCGGATCAATCACTATGTGGGCCCCAGTTGAGGCGACAGAGGAAAAAGAGAACTAAAAAAACAACGTTCTTTTGTCGTTTTCGATACGGACAACCCACCCCATCCATTACCGCCACCAGAGATACCAGAAACAAGCGTCTTCCAAAACCGCTTTCTGGAAAACCACCTTCTCTCTCCTTCCCTATAAAAACCCACCCTTCCTATACCACCTCCAAACCAGCCCAAAAAACAGAGAGAAATCTCGAACTTCGAAATCCCGTTCTGTCACCGGAATCTGACATACTTCACAAGAAAAACAGGAAGAATGAGTTATCTTACCAGGGTTTGGACGGCAGCGAGCGTCGTCGCCGTGCAAGGCAACACCGATCAGTGGCAGAAATGTAATTCCAGCACCAGATCTGTCCGAAACGATCAAAACCGCACCTCCTCCGGTTCCCGGTCGATATCCGGCGGCGGCGGCGGCTCCGATTCCGTTCTCTTAAATGGGAGCGAGAACGGCGACGAGTCGATCCGGAGAGTGATGTATATGAGTTGCTGGGGACCGAGTTAAATCGCCGGGAAGTGACCGGTTCGATGCCGGGATCTGACATTCCGATTGGGTTGAAGTGGACGGCTGTGGAAGTTGTCTTGACACGTGGCTCTGGGTGGATTGGGGATCTCTTTGGAAATCTTGAGGGATTGAGAAAGGAATGGTTGGATTGTAAATAACGGATGAATTTGGGTGCTTTTTTGTAAGTGATGGAAATGTAAAGTTCAATTTTTTACTTGGAAAGTCCTTAGCAGGTGTGCCACGTGGACATTTGATGTGGGTCCCACCATTGATCAAATGGTTAAGACCATCCGATCAAGTTGATTCTTGAAGTCCAAGTAGTATTTGTTATGCATATGGATATTAACGGTCGAATCGTTTTGACCGTCCATTTTTTTAAAAGCAATTGATGGAATTAGATTTGCTCACATGATGGACGGTCTGGATTAACGATCATACTTAAAATATAACAGATCTGAACCATCCATATTCCTGTACGTGGACAGGATGACTAGGGTCATTGGCTTTCGGTCAAATGGTTAGAGCCATCTGATCACACCGATCGGTGATCATCTCAGACAATCAAAGGTGGGGCCCACATGATAGAAATATTATTAAGCTGGACCATCCGTTATCTGATCATCGATTGAATTGTTTGCATCCTTCAATGGAAGTGATGAGGAAACGATGATGGATGGAAGATCCTGGCCTTTGGAAAGTGTTTTTTTTTTTTTTTTTTTTTTTTTTCAATTTATCAACGGTTGCAATGTGTTAGTACAAGTGGGCAAAGGTATTGATCACGTGGGCCCATGTGATGGATGATGGTCAATGGCCTTGATATTTTTTACTTTCAAAGATAATAACCTCTCAATAGTGTATTGATAGACAATGCACGTGTGGATTTTGCTAAAGGATCTAAAACTTTTAAACGACACGTGTGGCGTCCAATTATCAATCCTGACCGTTGGAGCAAACCTGTGGGATGATCCTAGCTAACCCTTTTAAATTGGCCTATTTATTACAACCATCTATTATGTACGAGCCATAGATCTTATAATTATTAAACCAAAATGCTACTGTGAAATCATAAGTACCACAAAATAAGATTTATTAAATAAATGTTTTAAGATGATGATCTGATACATTCTATTTCTCAACAGGTAAGGGGGTGTTTGATTTTTCAATTCTACATTAAACGCAGTAAATAACTATAAATAACTCATTATTGTTATTTACAACTCTTGAAAGTCCAAATGTATTTTCACCTAAAAACTTGGTTCTTAAAAAGACTGATTTAAATTCGTAGGGTCCACTGTGGTGTATGTGATATATCCATGCCGTCCGTCCATTTTACCCAAACACTTTTAAGGTAGGAGCTAAAAATGAGACAGATCCAAATCTCAAGATACCCACACTATAAGAAATTATGGTTGTATAAGGTTCTTAACGATAAGCATTCAATCCACTATTTCATGTGGCATGGTCCACTTGAGCTTTGAATCTACCTCAATTTTGAGTTTATGCTCTAAAATCATACTGTAAAATGGATGACATGGATAAACACATATTTCACAGTGTGTCCAGTATGCAATTTGTGACCCCCTCATTTTTAGTGTAAATAAAGTAAGTGGGTGTTTTCAGCATTATAAGAAGCACATGAATTACATTAGTAATTAATTAATATTTATTTACATACATTTACATAGGGGAATTAAAAAATAAACACCTCCTAAATTTTAATGGTCCATTTTTTATGACATTGATCGAATGTTTAGAAAATATGATAGTATCATTTTTGCACATTTTTGCACCATGCCTTGCTTCTAATGGCATGAGCAGTTCATATTGATGATAGCCCTCCCTAAGTACTGTCATTTAAAAGCCTTTAGGGCATTAGCAATATGCATGATTCACCTTAGGCAGAAGTTGAGATAGGACACCAACCATTAATTTTGTATAGGGCCCACTGTGGTGTTTTTGGGCCATCACATCCATTCATCTTATGGGCGTCATTGGGATGAAAGAATTACAAATAATATCACAGTATTCCAAAATTTGAGTAAACCATAATAAGTGCATTTAAAGGGTTTTGGTGATAATGTATGGTGTGGCCCATCTTAGTGTTGAATTAGCCATGGCAATTGCCTTTTGGGTCCAAAGGCCAGGCTTGAGCCTGACCCACAAGCCCAAACTTAAACCCAAGTATAGAGATCACAATGCGCTGAACCAGCGCAGGCCAAGGTTGGCCTGAACCCATCCCTAGAGCCCTAAGCCCTGACCCTGGCTTCGCCCAAGCCCTAATGAGCTAAAGAGGCTCCGGCAAGTGCTTGGCCTATAGTGCCGGGATGGGCTAAAGATCAAGATAGGGCTTGGCTGGGGCAGCTCTACAAGTTAAAGATAAGTTACATACACACATAAATGCCACCAGTACAATTAATTACATTTGTGCTCATGTTTTTGAATAATCATGCTCTTTCAAAGCATCAAGGTTTTTCTGGCCATGCTTCTGTTAAATAATTTCATTCATCAGTTAAGAAAATGTCATACCTAATTATCAATAATATGTATAGACTTAAATGAGTGTATTAATATATTTTTACCATCTAAATTGTGGTCATGACTTGGACAATTTTTAAGTGTCTGCTTATCAACCACCCCACCCTATCAGAGTATTATTTATTTATTTATACTGCAAATAGACAAACACACTAGCATACTGAATATATAACCTACATTACTAATACCTAAGTACTATATATGCATGCTTGGGGGAATGGGCCAGGTGGACAGGGCTATTCATCATTGGCCTTAGCCCAGTTTACCTTAGACACTGGGTCTAGATTTCAAGCCCAAGTCCAGCCCTTGGGCCAATCCAGTGGTCCAAGACCAGGCCAGGTCACCTAGGCTGGGTCCGGCAGCCCAACCGATTGCCACCCCTACACAAGCATAGTCTATCCATGGCAGAATGGAACAGACCAACAGTCAACATTACCAAAAACCATGGACCCAATTCTGAAAATTAAATTTCAAAAGGGACTGAAGAATAAAAACTCCCCATCTCCCAAAAGAAAAGAAGATTAATAAGGGAAAAAACCCATGCTATAGTAGATTTTCTATGTACACAGCAGCAGAAAATTGTGAAAAAATAAAAATAAATAAATAAAATGAATAGTTATTTGATACTCTGACTGTATATGATGCTTGGTGCACCGGTGTTTAAAAATTGTATAGATAGCATAAATGAACTCAAATTAAACCAACTAAATTATAGAACTCGTTATTGGCAAGGCCAAGTTTTAAAATATGCTAGTAATTGAACGATACTAACCTTTGATTTGCATACATTTTATTTATTTATTTATTTTTTGAAGTAAGACAATTGGATATCTTTTTCATTTTTAACCGTCCAATGGTTGCCCAACAAACCAGTGGCTAGACGATCCAACAAGCACAAGTGGTGCAGGACCCATAATTCAGACTTTTTATTTGAATTACTTGTCTTCTAAGCATGAAATTTCCACGTAATTTCCAAGTACACGCGTGGTTATGAAAATGACATAGGAAGAGTGAAACAATAAGAGAATAATCACCGTACATCTTTCTGAATTAATTAAAACCTTGAATTCAAGAGAAAATAAGAGAGAAAATTTAGGTATTTTATTAAATAATGTCCGTATGATTTCTCAATTATACCACTAGTAAAGAAAATCCAAACCCAAATTCAAAATTATCTAAAAAAGTAAAACTCTTCTAAAACCTAATTTCTTAATTCGTTTAGAAATTATCTAAAATAAAAAGCTTTTCTAAAGTCTAATTTACTAAAAATTGAAGCATCTAGGTAAACCTTACTGGAGTATTCTTAGCATTATTATGATTAATTTTTAATAAAGACAGAAATCCTAACACTATAAAAATAAGAAGATATAACAAAATAAAAAATGACTAAAAATAATAAAATTTTCTAAAATCGTAAATTTGAACTGAAAGCGTGCATTTTCTTGTGAAATGTGATGAAGATTTTCTCCTCATTGTTGGGTTCGATGAAATCGAACTAGTTTCGATATCATCAATAATTGTCGAGATTTTTCACTCCTGGTCATTGGACAGTTTTGGTCCTGTTTCGATATCATCGAAGGACCTTAGATGATATCGAAGGTTGTCATCGAAGGACCTTCGATATTATCGAAGAGTTACGCAGATGCGATTGCGGAAACACAGATTCTGTGGAATTTATTTCCTATTTTGATTATACCTCTTTTTATTCTTATATAAAGAGGTGTATGCGGGATTGGGATGTATTCTAAAGTTTCCTAAAGATTTTCTAGTAGGGCTTAGGGCTATCAAAGGTGAGAGAGAGAGAGAGAGAGAGAGAGAGAGAGAGAGAGAGAGAGAGAGCAAGCTTGTGGAAGGGAGATTCTGCTCGTAGAGCTGATCTACTTCGCAATCCACGTCTTAGCGCTTGTACGTCCTCGTGATCGGTGAGATCCCTCTGTTTTTCATTATTCTCTTATTGTTCATTCACTCCTGCGCGAGTGAAGAAGGTTTGATCCAAGTGGTGTGTGCTTGTGATCGGTTGTAACGTTCTGCTTTATAGTGGATTGTTGATCTGGACGAGGTCCCTTGGTTTTTACCTCTTTGAGGGTTTTCCACGTAAAATTCTTTGGTGTTGTGTGGTTTATGCTTTGATTTATTTCATTGCTTTATTATCCCATAATTCTGGTTTGATTTGGTAGGCTAGATCCTAAGGTTTTGTCCAAGGCCCCCAACAAAATGAAGGTGTAGAACCCGCTATGCAAGTTAGTTGACCCTGAAATCGTAGTTACATAAAGATCAATAGGTTGTACATTTCGTGATGATGCTTGGATGAAAAGTTAAGCTCTTTTACTGTCAAACTTCAGATGACAAAATTTTCATATATGGAGTTAATTTCCTTAAATCGGACATGCCTGTAAGGCAGTTACGTCATGCCCTATGTAGGACTTAAGTCCGACTTTGATGGATTACTTTCACTTTTATTTAGGCCATGCGAAGAATGCATCATATGACACGTCCTATATCATTTTCCTCACTTGGAAAGTGCTCGTTTTTGAGTTGTTTAACGGGCTTGACTCATTATACTCATAAAGGTCTATTACATTAAAAGTTCGTGAGATCTCCATGTCCTCGGGAAGATTAACAATAAAGGCGTTATCATTGATTTTTCTTAGTATCGGAACATGAATTATTTTCTTATTTCCCAGCTTGTTATAATCTTAGTTGAAAACCTCTCCTTATGCAAGTGAATTAGCACGTTATGACCTACTTTAAATATCTTCAGTTGCTGATGTTTATCAACCTTTTTTTTTATATTTGACATTAGACTCCTATAACTTCTTGGGCGTTAACAGGGTTGGCACAATACATGGACTCATACTCCCCCTTATTAGAACTTTACGAATTAGTTCCTCCACTTATCCCTACAAGATCTCATATTCTTTCAGACTCATCTAATAGCGTGAGTGATTAGGCTGACTTGCCTCTAGGATAAGATCATTAATGTGGTGCTCTATAATACACATGGATGACAACTCATTAGGAAGTTAATCGGACATTTCCCCTAAAACTCTTGTAATATTGGTTTCAACTTCTTTAAAATATACGTGGGTTCTACTTGTTTATCCTTTATTACTAATGCATTAATCTCCTTCATTTTCTTAAATTCTTTAACAAAATCTCATACAGTTACGAGAGACAGCCCCTCCACTTTAAAAGTCTTATGTTGGTTTTCTATTTTTATGGGGGTGAGATAATCTTTTTACTATCTTTAACAAAAACAAACATATTATCCCCGCCTTTATGCATGACATCAACATCATACTGCAATGGTCAACCAAGCACCATGTGATAAGCCTTTATATTAATCACATTACACATTACTTCGTCTTAATAATATTTATCATTGGAAAAGGGAATATGACATCGTTCAGTTACCTTTGTCTAATCGTGTAAAAAGATGAGTGCTTCTCTTTCTTTAGTTCCAGCTTTTCCACCATAGTCTTCGACATAATATTCTCATTGCTCTCGTTATCTATGATGAAATCACACTCATATATTTTTTAATTTAGTGGTGGCCTACGATTCACCATTATTAGGTGTTGGCTTACGATTTATCATCGGTGTTACACTACAAGCATGATGACCTTGATCTATATTGTTGATCTCATGTTGCTATTCATTACGAATACGGATCTGTCTTAATACTCCTATCAAACTGTCGATCGCCGCTTGAAGTCCTTTTATGGCTCTCAGATTCTCCGATTAGAAAGCTTCAAACGCTGCTGCCACCATTGTTATAGGATTGTTCCTCAAAGCACCGCTCATGTGGTTATTACTCGAACTATTGTTAGATACCATCAAACTGAGGAAAAGCCTGACTTTGATACCACTTAACGTAGGGAGGAGCATGAAACAATAAGAGAAAGATCATCAATATCCTCAAGTGATAAAAATCTTAAATCCACGGGGAGAGTTATTGAGTCACTAAGAAAATAAGAGAGAAAATTCGGATATTTCGTTTTGTCTGTATGATTTTTCGAATATACTACTAATAAAGAAAACCCAAACCCCAATTTAAAATTACCCAAAATAGCAAAACTCATCTAAAGCCTAATTTTCTAATTTGTTTAGGGCATGTTTAGATTATGGACTACTCCGGTAATGTGATGTAAAAATCACATCATTACTCCTTATCTTTGATTGGATATTGCAGAATGTCAAATCACGGTAATCCTTATGAATAACAACATCACAAAAATTGGCGGACGTGTGTTGACGTGACATAGTTTTGTAGGCCCCACCATAATATATGGGTCATATCCACACCGTTCATCCCTCTTCAATGATCATTTAATGGAATGAGATAAAAAAACGTAGTAGATCTAAAGCGGAAATGGACCACACCACAACTAGCATGGGTATTGAACACTTGCAATTGAAAACTTATTGCGGTCTACAAAAGTGTTGGATCAAGCTCATTTTTGGGGACACCCTAAAATAATATTGTAAAATGGATTAACAGTGTGGATTTAACACATTGATAGAATCATCAAAGTATATCCAACCAACTAAAGTACTTTACGTGCTCGAAATGGGAGCAAGGGGAGTATTGTATACTTCCACTATTTTATTTTACTTTCAAATGCGGTAGTAATGGTAATTATTACTTTTTTACTATAGATTACAACACATAAATATCATTTTTGCGAATCCAAACATGTACTTAAAAGTTATTTGAACTAGTATAACTCTTTTAAGCCTAATTTTCTAAAAATAAAAATGTTTAGATAAATCATACCGAGCATTATTAGGAGTAATTTCTAAAAAAGTTACAAATCCTAAAAGTCTTAAAATAAGGAGACGTGACAAAAATAAAAAGACTAAAAATAATAATTTTTTCTAAAATTGCAATTTTGAATGGGAAGAGTGCATTCTTCTGCGAAATGAAGCTATGCAGCCTATTATGTAGGTCAGTTGACCTCGGAACTATTGTTACATATATATTAATAGGTTGTGTGTTTTGTGACGATGACTGGATCAAAAGTAGGACTTTTACGGTCCAAATTTCGAATGATAATTTTTTCATATTCAGAATGAATTTCTTTGAATCATACATGTTTGGGACCCAATTACGTCATACCCTACATAGGACCAAGTATAGTTTTGACAGATTACCCCCACTTTCATTTGAGCATTTTTTGGTTTAACCATGTTAAGAATGCATCTGTGGCGCATCCTACATCACAATACTACCGTATTGTTGATTCTTAGGATAGAAAATAAACATAGTTCAATTTGTAAAATCTTCTAGAGCATAAAAAAAAAGGTCCCCCAAACACCAACTCTACTCCAGACCTCTCTTCTCTCTCTTCACTTAGCCCTAGCTCTAACTCTACTCTCTTCCAACTTAAGGATAAAAGGGTCTTTTTGGCAATTGACATGGTTCGTCACATTTCACCAATGAATTTAAACTACATGACATTTTTTTTTTTTAATAACTAAACTCAAAAAACTTTGGGGTTATTTGTGAAAGCGCAAATGGGAGGGTGTTAGTTGTTACTGGGCTAAAAGGGAGGGTGCTATAAAAACAACTTAAAATCCCTTCTTTTGTTAAAGATAAAAATAAATCACATGCATTACAATTCAAAGATGTTCAGGCAATTGGAAATGCTGGGCCCCAAACGCACATAGGGAACTATTTTGGACGAACACAACGACCCCACATTTGCAAGCTTCGAAGCCCTCCCACAGGGTGAAATTGACGGTTCCCGTTATCGTTTTCTTGGATGAGAGGTCTTTAATGGTGCAGATCTTCTCCAGCTTGCGGACCACCGCATCGTTGTTGAGGATGCGGTCTTTATTCTCACCCTTGGTGCAGTCGGTAACCAGACCGTTTTCGTACAACGCAGCCATGATATCCGCACCCTTACTGTCCACCCTTGTACGGATGGGGCCCGTCAGTGATAGCTGGAGTGTATCCGGTGAGGGCCGTTCGAACATCGCCTGCTCGAGAGGAAGGATAAGAATGTTAGATCTGAGCCGTTCATTGGATGTGCCCCACTTTACACAATCCATAAGATGAAGATTGGTACGGATTGATTATTTGGCAGGAGATGATCCCATGCAGTCAGCCTCTATCGTAACTTACCATACCCCATCATGATGTGTGTATGATATCCAATCCGACCATCAGGTGTATCTAGCTGCATTTGGCTGGGACCTACAAAAACAGGCTAATCTGTGAATCAAGTGGGCCACAAACCAGGGAAAAAGTTGTGAGGGATGGTGGCCACCGTACACCGTGCGACATATTGCGTTTCTATATGCCATCTAATCCATTCAATCGATGCATTCCATCAAGATGAAGGGACACCCAAAAAAATCAGCCTATTCCAACACTCAGGTAGGCCCCAACGCAACCAAAGTTGGCTGCCTTCCCTAAGTACTTCCCTGTGTTGTGGTCGACCTAATTTACGGATAGGGATGATTCATATGCCAATAACCTAACAAAACCAGATGCACGTGATGAATGGAGTGGATTCACTACAAACATTGTGGTGGGGCCCAGACTATGGAAAGCCACCATAGACTATTGCATGCGAACATTTCCCTTATTTGGTGGGCCTCACAGGTATGTTGAACAGTTGCTTTATTTTCATATAACTATCTGTTTATTTATACATGTGTGGTCCATAACATAAGATGACCCACATCAAAAAATACTGCAATGAGCGGGCCCCACTTGCAATGACTTGAAACCCAGGCCCACCATGCAAAGCTGAGGTTGAAGGATCCTATAATCCATCTCTGATGAAATAGGAATGTACCAACGGTTCAATTTTCACAGAATGGTTTATCCATAAAGAGATGCACTGTCCAGATTAGCCAATTAGCTTACACGCAGCTGGCTGTAGGTGATGATTTTCTCGACCAACCCAGTTAGTAGAGCTCCCCAGTACTACAATTTCGCGTAGTCTCACGTACTAACATTATAACGATGTTACATGCAAACATGCAATGGAAGAGTTCATCCTCCCTCAATTGCGATTCAGAAAATACGTCTGTCGCAGCCAACTGGGGCCCACGTAGTGAGTAATCCTATGATCGGAACCGTCCATATTATGAAGTATACTTTATACAAGCCCACATACCGATAAAAAGAAATTTCAAAGGCTCACATTCAACTCTAAAAAATCAAAGGCCAGGATCGTTTCTAAAGCATGACTATGGGCTAGAAAATCTACAGTTCAAATCATTAGATCATTGAAGCATGTGGGCCCCAGAGGGAAATTGAAAGAAAAAAGGTCAGGCGATGGCATTTTGGTAAATGGAAAACGAACCTGGAAGCTGGGAGCGATGAACCGTTCGACAGATCGGACGACTGACAACATTGCTTCCTCGTCGTTGCCCATGCAGTGGGCCCGACCCTGCACGACCACCTGCGGCGTGTACAACGTGTCGAGCTTTAGGGACTCCACGTAGGCTTTCTGACGGACGGTCCAGATGCTCGATCCGAAGAGATCCTTCCATCCGAGATAATCCCAGTAATCCACGTGGTAAGCGAGCACGACGACGGGAATGTCCAGCTCGAAATCGCCTCTCGCGAGCCTAGAGAGGAGGAGCTCCGCCTGTGGTGACGTGGCACATCCCTGAGATAAGAAGAGCTCGACGAGGACGGGTCCACTCTTCCCTTGCTCCTCGGCCGGTTCGTCCACGGCCCCCTTCAGACGGTTGATGGAGGACGACGTGCCCCGGCCGAAGCAGGAAAAGACACGGCGGGCCATCGCCGGTGGGAGGAGTGTGGGTCAGACACTTCAGATCCCGGCAATGGCTGAGAAAGAGATAGATTTTGTGGAGAGAGGGAAAGAAGAAAGAAGGTTTGTTTTGGAGGTTGGGTGGAGGAGAGAGAAATGTGGGTAAGGGGAGCGGTTTAACTGCTCAGAATGGATGTCTTTTATTGGCGTTGGGAGTTGGTTTTTGGGCCGTCCACGTGGAGGGCTCTGATTGGAGATGTGGATTGACTGGTGGCCACCTTGATATATATATATATAATATATATATATATATATATATATATGTGTGTGTGTGTGTGTGTGTGTGGTGTGTGTGTGTGTGTGTGTGTTTTGTATGGAAACGGATTGGCTAGTGTACCTCACATCAGCTATATCGCTATTGTAGGTACGTGTCGTGCAAAGACGTGCACTGACACTCTTCTATCCCCGAGTTGTACGAACGGTGATTTATTTATTGCATCTACACAGTTCATCTATTTTTAGAGATCATTTTAAAGCATTATCTAAAAAATGAATCATATTCAAATATCATCTATACCACACCATAAATAGCAGAGGCGATAATGATTGTCACTGTTAAACAATTTTTAGGGCCTATTATAACGTTTATTTTACATCTAATCTGTTCATAAGGTCAAAAATACCTGAATGAAGAGGGAAATTTTTTAATATTGATCCAAAACTTCTGTGACCTGAAAAAGGGTTTCAATGGTAGATGTTCAATCCCCCACTAGTTTTTGCAGTGAGGCGGTCCAATTAATAGTTAGATTGTCTTATTTTTCGTCTCAAGCATTAAGACTAGCTCGCAAAATGTATGAACGGTTTAATACATACCTCATGATCAGACCCCCCAACTTGTTGAGGTCAATATAGCAGCTATATAGCTGGTGTGAGGTACACTAGCCAATCCATTTCCGTTTTGTATATGTTCATCTGCCAGCTCATTTAAGGGCATGAGATTAAAAATACAGCCGATCAAACTCAAGTGGACCACCTAGGAAATAGTTGGAATGACATCCACCGTTGAAACCATCAAGGGCTCACCGTAATACTTATTTGCCATCCAAGACGTCGATAAGGTCACACAAAGGGAAAACGAATATTTGCTTGATATTAAACTTTTCTGGCCCAAAGAAATTTTTAATGTTGGGCATTCAATCTCGACTATTTCCTAAGGTCCACTTGGCCAAACACCTTATAGATCTGTAGGCTCCCACCATTTATGTGTTTTATCCACACCGTCCTTCAATTTTTCCAACTAAGTTTGGGTGTGGGTCCAAAATTAAAACACATCTAAAGCTTAAGTGGACCGCATTGCAGAAAAAGTGAGGATAATGACAGCGCTAGCTAGCCTTTTTGAGCATATAATGATGTTTATTTGTCATCCAAGTTGTTTAAAAGATCACACGGTTGTAAATGAATGGATAAATGAAAGAAAAATATAAATATAAGCTTGATCCAAAACTACAACCGCCCCCAAAAAGCTTCAATGGCAACAAAAGTTTCAATGTCGATGTCATTATCCCCATTGTTTTATATGGTGTGGTCCACTTAAACTTTGGATATGCTTTAATTTTGGATTTATGCATGCCCTAAAATGAGCTACTAAAATAGATAGACAATGTGGATAAAACACATATATTATGGTGGGCTCCATAGAGTCCTGGGTCACCCCACAATGTGCCTGTTGTGGTAGGGCTGTCAAATGGGTTGGGTCCTATAATATCAATGCTTGATCCAAGTCTTACTTAAAAGTAGCAAGCCTCTTTACGTGAAAAAGGCCTTAATTTGATGGCCTATAGCTGTTGAGTTTTAAGCAATTCAATGGACATAGGTATCAAGAATAGTCGAAAATTTCAAGATTAAAACTATAGTTCAATGGGTCAAAACCATCTGATAATTTTTGTTGGTCCAATCGCGCGAGCAGTCCAATAAGATTTTCGTAGAGAATAAACTCGGTAAGCCATAACCACCGAACAAGATGTCAAAAACTTTTTGGCGACTTGGAGGGAACCAACGAATGAGTTTTTCGGTGGTATTTAATTCAACATTTCTCAATCGTTGTTCTAAGATATCATTCAACAACATTGAACTAATGTTCTGGGTCAAAATATCTAAGCATTTGATGGTTTTGGGCTATAAAATTTTGTTTGCATATAGAAAATTAATAGCTGAATTTTGGATCCTTGGGGCTATGGCTATACCCGTACACCTAATAAACATATTTTATATTATCTAAAATAACGATAATTCACTGTACACTTGATAAACACATTCTATACGATCTAAAATATATAAAATCAAATTTTTTTTTTTTTCATTTTCAAATCAAATCAAATATAATATAATTAAAGTACCTTTTATTAATTTACTCCCATTCAAATACATTATCCAATGTATTCCAACTCCTCACATTTACTTTTATCCAATTAGAATATTTTGATTTCAAATGCATTTAATTTATTTCCATCCAAACACAATTAAGAAAGACATTTACTCCCAATTCATTTATCTCTAATTTTATTTCCCATTTACCTCCATTTACAAGCTTCTAAATAAGCCCTAAAATGCATGGTAAATGAGCAATTATTACCATTTTAGGTGTTTTTTTAATAAGGAATTATTGCTCATAGATCAAGAATCAAATACACTTGTGAAAGGATCAATAAAGTAAAACGTAATTATTACTTTTTTACCTTATAAAATTACCGGTTTTATGGTGTTTTTATGCTGAAACAAACGATGTAATAGAATCATCATTACAATAAAATGCACGTGATATGACAACCAGATTACAAAAGTAAATAATTTTGACCAATTTACAACCATTTTCAGTTTTAATTGAAGAATCAAATATGACCTAAATATAAAGTAAATAGTCTAACAATGAGAATGCTCAAGTAATTACAATTTGGTCATTTCCAGAAAATTTAATAATTTCCACAAATTAATTAAGGCAATTCAATCCAAACAATGCACCTAAATACAATTGAAGAGACATGTGATTTCACCAGATGAATGGTAAAAGAAGACTGCTAACATTTTACAGTTGGAGCATCAAGATCTCCAAAATACATTTAATTCCAACCAAATATTTTGCGGACAGAAAACTCAAGTAAATAAAAATTCATGAACACAATATTTCAACATAAACAATAAAAAGATGAAATCATACACACTTCTCCAATTACCTTGAGCAAGAGGTAGCTTGAATCTGAGTCGCTAGCTATTACTAGATCCCAACCGTCGCCGCTGGCCTCACCGAATTCAATTGTCCCAAGTGTTAGATTGGCCAAATGCTCCCCTTAAGTTATTGCGCAGGCGTCACCACGGGACACTGTGTAGGGTATAGATATCACCAAGATCAAGTTGATATTTGTGTTTTCCCTTTATCCAGGTTTGTTTGACCTTATGAATAAGTGGGATGGGTAACATTCTTCTCAATACTTTGTAACATGTTATTAAAATGTAAACTAGCATTATAATTAGTTCATGGTGAGGGTTAATTTAAGTATAAATTTTTATTTTGACCGTACTCTCCGTAATGAACAAGGGAGTTGCCTACATACTTTTCATTGCTATAAGATCATGCCAATATAGTTCATCTCTTTTCCCCAAAGGACAACACAAAACTATATTCAAGTATGAAGGGTTATATGGTATTGAAATATGTAAGATCGATGAGATCCAGCGTACGAGTTCAAATAATATAGGGGAGTCGATGATAGAATTTACCCAAACATTCCTATAGGATTTTTTCCCGTTGATTTGAAGTTAATTACAAATCCAGTAACTAGCTTCGAATCATCAGTCGAAAACTCAGGAGACACGTCTGAGGAAAATCTATCATCGACTCTCCCTATACCATTTGAGATTGTACGCAGGCTCTCATCGATCTTACAGTTTTCAAGATCGGAGAACTATTCAAACTTGAAAGTAGTTATTATTATTATTATTTTTTTCGTTGTTTGAAAAAAAGTGATGAAGTGCAATGACCTGATTTTAGTGATAAGATTAGGTCACTGTAGTTCATCTTTCTCTTTTACTAGACATTCATATAGAATTTTTGGCTAGCAATTCGAAGACGATTATAATTGATAGTAATTCAAAGCTAGAATCTCAAAGTCACGTCCTGTAAAAGAGAAAGCAGAAATCCAAATATACCGAATTAACATTTGTAAAAAATCATTCATGAAAAGTGAATGAATCCATTCAAATTCATGCATGCAATTCTAATTCACATAGTCAAAAAATGATATATATCCAACTATCAACTAACAAGTATAAAAAAAAATTAAATACAAGTTAAAAAATGTCATTTATCAATAAGTTGAATCATATTTGATGGCCACTTAATAACGGATCCTATATGAACATCTGCAAACTTCATCTCCTCAGGTAGATCACTGTCTTCTATTTCCATACTGTGGTTGAAGATCTCCTCGATGTAGATCATATCATCTTAAATTGGATTAGGGGCCTTGCTATCAACCATGTGTCCTATAATAAAAGTCTTAGTCATACGAAAGTTATTCAAGAAGCACCTACTGCCGATCTCTAGTGAGGGGAGGGAGAAGATATTGGTTCTTTCTCCGCTCACCATTTGAGAATACATACTTCGGTTCTTAATTGAGAAGAATCCATGGTCGGCATAGCAGATGACCCCGTGGACAATTGCCTCCTCAATGTCATCTCCCTTGTTATCGTTTGCACTTGTTGAGTTAAATATAAGAACCAACTCTTTATCGTCTCCATTTCATCCCGGAAAGGAGCTGTATGACGCAACTCACTCATTGTACTCCCCCTCCCATACCCCCAACTCATCATTTAACATATGTTCCAAAGACAATTATGTTGAGATGTGGAGCCACATCTGGGGGCCGCTCGACCGGTCGAGTGGCCCACTCGACCAGTCGAGGATTAGCTCGACTTAAAGTCCAGGGAGCATCAGGTTTTGGATTCCGAGGCGCTCGAGCAGCCTGCTCGACCAGTCGAGGTTACGCAGATTCATTACCGGATTTGATGCGGACTGCGGATTTTTGAGTCGGTTTTCGCAAAGGTGCGGAAGGGAAGTTGTCTAAACTATAAATATGTGTCTCTAGGGCTTTTCTAGCGTATGAAAAGTAATTCTAAGGTGTGGGTAAAGGGTTTTCTCTGTACTTCCAAGGGAGAGGTTAGTATATTGCCTTGTAATCTTAATTTTTCTTCATAGTGGAAGTTTGCATCCGTGGTTTTTTACCCTTGTTGGAGTTTTCTACGTATATCTTGTCTTGTGGTTTGTTTGGAATGCTTTGATTTTTTTTCTAGTTTATATTTCTTTTTATTTATTGTTTGTGGGTAAGACAGGGGATTGGTTCTCGGTTCACTGCGTTGTTGGTGTGCTGCACAACAAATTGTAACGACATCATGTTCTAAATCCCGTTGTCCAAAAGTAGGATCAACCACAATGATATTTCTTAATTGTTCTTGAAAAATCATTAAAAATATAAAAAAATGGATAATTATACAAGGATTTAACTGGAATAATTTTATAACCACTCACAATGGTTGTGTTCTCCTCAAGTGTCAAAGCACAACCGTTTAACCTAGTATGGCTATCGATGTATAGTTCAATCCTAGTGGCTGGACTACCATCCATCTTACACTTATTTTTTGTATAATATAAAGTAGACATATAAGATCTAATTTACAATAAAGTATCTATTAGAAATTATTAACTAATATTTGTTAAAAATTTAACTCTTCAGCTCTAATCGCCACACCCTTCCTCACCCTGGTGTGTAGGGATTTCATCCTGGTGCGAAAGTCCTTGAATTTCACACTCATATTTTGGGACTGGCATTGATCTCATGTCGATGAACTTCTCCCAATTATCTTACTTCATTCACTTATTTCATTTATTTGCTTTTCGTTTTGTGTTAGTATTATCGAATTCCTGATAATCTTTGTTAATTTGAATTTCTAGTATTTTTAGGCTTTACCAAATTTCTTTAACACAAATTCCTGGTATTCCTTTAACACATCATAGTGAGACTATGAAGAATATGAGGAAATAAGATAAATTAAACATCTTTCATATTTTTTAAATAAAAAATAATTCTACCAGTCAAAACACATGTTTTGAAGACCCTAATAGTCTTTGAACGTTAATTATTTGAGTAAGACACCAAATTAAATCAATGGCACATCCATTTTTCTTTCCATAATGGGTATAATGGAGAGATATCAGCCATTGCGTACTAACCAATTTGCATCACAAACTCTAACGCATTTTCCCTAACTGGCTGCCCAAGAAATTTAAACTCATGAATATGGCGATGCGTCTCATTAGATGAAGTAGTGTAAGAGGGTGGGGGTCCAGAGTGGGAAGAAGCGGCAGCATGTGCTGACTCTAGAGTAGATGTCGTAGGTATCGTCGATGACGCAGGAATGTTCTCCAGTCTCAGAGTGGTAGAAGGGAAACTTTGCAAATTATCTTGAGATAGGGTATCTATATACACGTAGATTGTTAGATTCTAATGTCTGAAAACTAACACAACTTAAACAATCAGATCTGTCATGAACTGTAATGTCTTACAACAAAGCGGGATCTGTTAGATTGTAATACTTAATGGTATATACATCTAACTAACTAAATCAGTTACTCATCTAAGACCGAATAACATGTAATACTTTTATGTTTTCATTTAAATGTCTATGTTGAAATTCTGGTAGCAGCTCCTCATGTATCTTTAGATACGTTGATTTTGTATTTATTCCCATGTCAAGTATCCATTTGAAATAAATGTAAGAAACACACTACGTGAAAAATGGAAAAAAATGACTGATTTAGAGACGGTTCTAGGCCGTCTCTAAAATTGCTTGGTTTAAAGACGCTTTAGAGACGGTCGTCAACCGTCTCCAAACTTTTAGACGGCCCTTGACCGTCCTTAATATTGTCTTAAAAAATTTAACGTCCACAAATCATTTAAGACGGTCAAAAACCGTCCTTAACTGTGGATAAAAGACGGCCATTGACCGTCTAAAAAAGAGACGGTCCCTGACCGTCTTATATGCTACCATTTGAGACGGTCAAAGACCGTCCGTATTAGAGACGGTTATTGGCCGTCTCTTACTGGTGATTTGAGACGGTCAAGGACCGTCTCAATTAGAGATGGTCATTGGCCGTCTTTTCCTGTCAGCTTAGACCGTTAAAAATAGTCGGTATTAGGGACCGTCCTTAGCAGTCTCCATTTGAGACTGTCAAAGACCGTCTCTATTAGAGACGGTCATTAGCCGTCTTATAGTGGTCATTTGAGACTGTCAAAGACCGTCTATATTAGAGACGGTCCTAAACCGTCTCTAATGCTCAAGTCGAAATTTAAGAACAAAAACATTTATGAATTTCGAACAAAAAAAAAAAAGTTAAAAAGGCTTAGAAAAATAACTAACAATGTTTAAGAACAAAATTTAGATTTTGAAAAAAGAAAAAATGTAATTTTATAAAAATCTAGATTTTCAAAAAAACATTAAGAACTTTGAATAATTTTGAAAAAAAAAATATTTTGATAAGAAAATGATGTTTTGAAAAAGAAAATTAACAAAATTAACAAAATTGTGAAAAAATTGACAAATTGTAAAAAAATATATTTTTTAAAAAGAAAACTAGATTTTGTATTTTGATAGGAAAATTAAAAACTTATATAACAAAAGTGATATTTAAAAAATGATATTTTCAAAAAGAAAATTTAAAAAATTAAACGAAATTGTAAAAAAATTGACAAATTGTAAAAAAAATATATTTTTTAAAAAAGAAAACTAGATTTTGTATTTTGATAAGAAAAATTAAAAAGTTATATAACAAAAGTGGTATTAAAAAAAAATGATATTTTGAAAAAGAAATTTTAAAAAATTAAACAAAATTATGAAAAAATTGACAAATTGTAAAAAAATATATATTTTTTTAAAAAGAAAACTAAATTTTTATTTTGACAAGAAAAATTAAGTTATATAACAAAAGTAAGATCTAAAAAATGATATTTTGAAAAAGAAATTTAAAAAATAAACAAAATTTTGAAAAAATAGACAAATTGTAAAAAAATATATTTTTTTAAAAGAAAACTAGATTTTTTATTTTGACAAGAAAAATTAAAAAGTTATATAACAAAAGTGAGATTTAAAAAATGATTTTTGAAAAAGAAAATTTGAAAAATTAAACAAATTTGTGAAAATTTTGACAAATTGTAAAAAAATATATATTTTTTAAAAAATAAAACTTAATTTTGTAGTTCGACAAGAAAAATTGAAAAGTTAGATAACAAAAGTGAGATTTCGATGATGTGTTGTATATCCTTGTAGCCCTTATGTTTCTCCCACCCATTTTTGGGCCGGGTATAAAAAATTGTGTAGATTTAAACCTACTTTTACACCTAATCCTAATCTCAACTCCCTAACCTAAACCTAAACCTGAACTTGAAAACCCAAACCTAAACCCAATCCCGAACCCGAACCCGTATTCTTAAACCTAACCTTAACCTATTTTCAAATCCCTAAACCTAAACCTACACCTAATCCTAATCTCAACTCCCTAACCTAAACCTAAACCTAAACTTGAAAACCCAACCCTAAACCCGATCCCGAACCCGAACCCGATTTCCTAAACCTAAACCTTAACCTATTCTCAATTCCCTAAACCTATAGCTTATAACCTAAACCTAAACATAAACCTAAACCTGAACCTATAACCTATAACGTAAATATATTCTCAAATCCCTAAACCTACACCTACACCTAATCCTAATCTCAACTCCCTAACCTAAACCTAAACTTAAACTTGAAAACCCAAACCTAAACCCGATCCCGAACCCGAACCCGATTTCCTAAACCTAAACCTTAACCTATTCTCAAATCCCTAAACCTACACCTAATCCTAATCTAAACTCCCTAACCTAAACCTAAACTTGAAAACCCAAACCTAAACCCGATCGCGAACCCGAACCCGATTTCCTAAACCTAAACCCGATCCCGAACCCGAACCCGAACCCGATTCCCTAAACCTAAACCTTAACCTATTCTTAATTCCCTAAACCTATAGCTTATAACCTAAACCTAAACCAAAACTTATGACCTAAAACCTAAATGTATTCTCAAATCTCTAAACCTAAACCTACACCTAATCCTAATCTCAACTCCCTAACCTAAATCTAAACCTAAACTTGAAAACCCAAACCTAAAACCCGATCCCGAACCCGAACCTGATTTCCTAAACCTAAACCTTAACCTATTCTCAAATCCCTAAACCTAAACCTACACCTAATCCTAATTTAAACTCCCTAACCTAAACCTAAACCTAAACTTGAAAACCCAAACCTAAACTCAATCCCGAACCCGAACCCGAATTCTTAAACCTAAACCTTAACCTATTTTCAAATCCCTAAACCTAAACCTACACCTAATCCTAATCTCAACTCCCTAACCTAAACCTAAACTTAAACTTGAAAACTCAAACCTAAACCCGATCCCGAACCCAATTTCCTAAACCTAAACCTTAACCTATTCTCAATTCCCTAAGCCTATAGCTATAACCTAAACCTAAACCTTAACCTTAACCTTAACCTAAAGCTGAACCTATTACCTATAACCTAAACCTAAACCTAAATATATTCTTAAATCCCTAAACCTACACCTACACCTAATCCTAATCTCAACTCCCTAACCTAAACCAAACCACTTGAAAAACCCAAACTTAAACCCGGGTTCGCCTAAACCCGATCCCGAACTTGAACCCGATTTTCTAAACCTAAACCTTAACCTATTCTCAATTCCCTAAACCTAAACTTGAAAACCCAAACCTAAACCCGATCCCGAATTCGAACCCGATTTTCTAAACCTAAACCTTAACCTATTCTCAAATCCCTCAACCTAAACCTACACCTAATCCTAATCTGAACTCCCTAACCTAAACCTAAACCTAAACTTGAAAACCAAACCTAAAACCCGATCCTGAACCCGAACCCGAACCCGATTTCTTAAACCTAAACCTTAACCTATTCTCAAATCCCTAAACCTAAACCTACACCTAATCCTAATCTAAACTCCCTAACCTAAACCTAAACCTAAACTTGAAAACCCAAACTAAACCCGATCCCGAACTCGAACCCGATTTCCTGAACCTAAACCTTAACCTATTCTCAATTCCCTAAACCTAAACCTTAACCTTAACTTTAACCTAAACCTGAACCTGAACCTATAACCTAAATATATTCTCAAATCCCTAAACCTACACCTACACCTAATCCTAATCTCAACTCTTTAACCTAAACCTAGACCTAAACTTGAAAACGCAAACATAAACCCGATCCCAAACCCGATTTCCTAAACCTAAACCTTAACCTATTCTCAATTCCCTAAACTTATAGCTTATAACCTAAACCTTAACCTAAACCTAAACCTATTCTCAAATTCCTAAACCTACACCTACACCTAATCCTAATCTAAACTCCCTAACCTAAACCTAAACCTAAACTTGAAAACCCAAACCTAAACCCGATCCCGAACCCGAACCCGAACCGATTTCCTAAACCTAAACCGACACCTAATCCTAATCTAAACTCCCTAACGTAAACCTAAACCTAAACTTGAAAACCCAAACCTAAACCCAATCCCGATCCCAAACCCGAATTCGTAAACCTAAACCTCAACCTATTCTCAAATCCCTAAACCTACACCTACACCTAATCCTAATCTCAACTCCCTAACCTAAACTTAAACCTAAACTTGAAAACCCAAACCTAAACCGATCCCGAACCCGAACCCGATTTCCTAAACCTAAACCTATAGCTTATAACCTAACCTAAACTTATTTATATGTTTTATGCGTGAATGAATGTAATGTGGATAAGATTTGTTTGGATGGATGTAGTTTATGTTTGGATGGATTTACGTAGTTTGGGTTTAGATGGATGTGAATGTGATGAAATGTGGATAAGATTGTTTTTTTACTTATGAAGTTGAACTTATATGTATTATGCGTGGATGAATGTAATGTGGATAAAATTGTGTTTGGATGGATGTAGTTTATGTTTGGATGGATTTACGTAGTTTGGGTTTAGATGGATGTGAATGTGAATGTGATGAAATATATTGTATAACAGGTGTATTTCAGGAAGAATACTGTAACAGGTTAAATTTGAAAGTGTCCTTTAATTGTCATAAGAGACTGCCTATGGCAGTCCATTTAAAGGACGGTCTATGACCGTCCTTTGAAGGCTCGTAAGAGACGGTGCACGACAGTCCTTTTTAAGGACGGTCCATGACCGTCCATTAAAGGACGGTCTATGGCCGTCCTTTGAAGGCTCATACGAGACGGTCCATGACCGTCCGTTTAAAGGACGGTCTATGGGTCCTTTGAAAGGCTCATAAGAGACGGTCTATGACAGTCCTTTTTAAGGACGGTCCATGACAGTCCTTTTAAAGGACGGTCCATGACAGTCCTTTTAAAGGACGGTCCATGGCCGTCCTTTTGGGCTTATTAGAGACCGTCCATGACAGTCCATTTGAAGGACGGTCCATGACCGTCCTTTAAAAGGACGGTCCATGACTGTCTTTTTTTCGTCAATAAGAATGACGGTTGACAACCGTCCTTTAAGTAATAGGACACGTCAAAATTTGACTGCCTATGTGACGGTCCATGACCGTCCTTTTTGGTCATTTGAGACGGTTTTGGACCGTCCTTTTTTCGCTGTTTTGGCGTAGTGACATATATGTAAAAAAAATGAGTGAATCAAAAAATAAGTATGTGCATTTACATCAGGTTACATCCACCTGGCTGGATTTGGAGTCCATGACAGGACATGGGCCCAAAAGTAATGTGACCCAAGACTTAAGTGGGTTGCGCGACAACTAAAAAGTGGAGAGCGTACTGTTGAAACCTTCTCGGGTTCCACCTTGATGTTAATGCGCCATCCAAACTGCTCAGAAGGTCATTCTGAACTGAGATAAACTGAAAACACAAAAATATTAACTTTATACAAAACTTATGTGGCCAATGTTTCAATAGTGGGTATTCAATCCCTACTATTTCCAGTCATGTGGCCTACCTGAGTTTTGATTAGGCTTACTTTTGGTCTCATGTCCTTACATGAGCTGGTAAAATGGATGGATTGTGGAGAGGATTTCTCACAAACTGGGATCCACCTAGCTTCCCACTTCCTGCAGTCGAGGTCGCAGTCAATCCACATATCTGATGTACAGGTTGGATGTCATTAATACATTAGGTGGGCCCCATTTTCATCCAGTACCACCGTAGGTTACTGTGATACTTAGTACCACCGGCGTGTTCCCCTACAGATGCATAACTAGTCCGGATTAGCCGGCCTTATACTATATATATAAAATCATGAATAAAGTTACAGAGAGAAGATCAGAGCACACTTAAGTTATACAGTGCGCCTATGCCTTGGTCCCCTTGGACAACCCAATTGATCAATGCGCCTATGTTAAGGTTACCATGCAAAAATTTAATGAATTGGATTATTCTAGGCCTCCGACCAATGGCCTATAAAATGGACGGTCAAGATTGTGTTTCTATAAAATAGGTCCAATCAGTAATTTAAACCACTCATTTTTTTGGGTGTTATGCTGATTGTTCTAAAAGCATTCCTAAGAAAGAAAGAACGAAAAAATTCTAACAATCCCAACCATGGCTTAGAAAACAAATTTTATAAAAGATAAGGTCCAGTTAATATTAGATTGAACCATCAGACTGCCGGGAATTTTTTTCTTTTTTTTTTGGTGGTGACCCATGAAAAAATTCGCATTAAACCTAATGAATGCTCTAGATTGATCGATTGGACTGTCCAAATGTCCCAGTCAAACTACAAGCAGTATAACTTAAAGTACTGCAAGAGAGCATGGAACATTTATCATGGATAAAATGTTTTGGAAAGAAAGATATGTAGAAGCCGGCCTCTTAGTAAAAAAACACTGATAATATCGATTTTATGACTTTTATGTAAGCCTCTTTCGTTCTCTTTCTATTATAAATAGAGGGGAGCTTAGAAAAGCTACTCCCAAGAAAGAGAGAGAGATCTTCTACTTCTAGTATTAGGGAAAAATAAAAGGGAGAGACATGGCTCAGGAAAACAGCAAAAGTGTCATGTTTCTCCATTTGGTTTTGATGCTCTCCTTTCTTCTCATCATTTCCATGGCTCAAGGTAAATCGTATGACTGATAATATTTAATCAGGAAGGGTCGGGTAGGGGTGTAACTCAGATGGGTCAGGTTGTGTTAAGGGCCAACTCTTTTAGTGTGGACACACACACACACACACACACAGCTAGTTAACATCCAACTACTTGGTGTGTAGGACCCAATTGTGGTGTTTGTATGTAACCCACCTTTTAATGCATGAGCATTTTCATATCACGATTGAGTGTGGTGGCCTGTGAGATGCAGGGGCACACTCGGGGTGGGTGGCCCACGCAAGGCAGGCCCCACCCTTGTGAATGGGGCTCACGAGAGGAGTTCGGCCGAAGTCCTAACCTATAGGATGTGGGGCTTCAGATTGGAGATAAAGGGATTGATTCGCCATGTTCTATTGGTTCAAGCTTTTAGAGTAAGTGGTTAATGTCCAACATTATCTTTCCACCATGGTACCTCTACTAATGAAAATGGGATGCCCCAAAAATTGGATCGATCTAACAAATAGATGGGATCCATATGAATGTGAAGGCTTTTGAGTGGTAGTTCATTGTTTCTGATGGTGGGGCCATCTGTTATATTATGATTGACTTGTTTTTTGAGGCATCCCATTTTCATGGTGGGATGTTATACAAACACCATAATGGGCCTAATACACAACTAGCTAGCTAGCTTGCCATACCACTAGTTGGGCATGAGCATCACTCTCTCCACACACATGTGTACACAAACGCACACACACACACACATGTATGCATCTACCTGCACACACACAGCCTCATGTATGCGTATCTATCTTAAAAATCAGGCCATATTACACACATCAGCTGGGGCCACATCACACGTAACAAAGGGTGCACTTTGCGCAATATTGTGGCACATCTAGGGTGTGAAAGTTCCTGACATTTTGACAGTTGACTTAGAAGAACTAATTATCTTACACCCATTTCAACATGGGCACATGTGCTTGCGCGCTAGTGGATGGACGGGGCTCCCACTCATCCTTGCCTTGTGGATATATAGGAAAACCTTTGGAAATGGACTCTATTAGTGAGGAGCTGAATTTGTTTTTGGATAATAGAAAGATGTGTAAATCTAATTCTCAGAATTAGTCCTTTTGATATTTTCACCTTTAATATCAGTTAACAAATTTTAAAAAATGAGTTTCCATCCAATAATTATATTTTTTAAAAGGGTAAAAGATGCATTGCTTCCCAGTTATTTCTCTTCCCCGTATCCAAACACTAACTGAATTCCTAAGAATAACTTTAATAGTAATCAAACACCATATTGCTTAAGTACTAATCAATTTCTTCCTCTAATTTTTCAATGAATTAGTTGGGTTTGGAGCCACGGATGCCGTCCCAGACTGCGAATCGGTGTTTGGAGTACGAGTGGATGATACGTGTGTCGGGGTCAGGCAATTGTTCAATCTGACTACTGAATTCTTCAGTGATCTTAACCCCAATCTCAACTGCGATGCTCTCTTTGTGGGCCAGTGGGTCTGCGTGGATGGATCAGTGAACTGAGTTCGTTTTATTTAATGGAAACTATATATGTATGAATAAATGGAGAGACTTCAGTTTCTCTCTAATCAAGATTTCATTGGATGTAATAGCAATGTCACGAACTCTTTAATGAGCAGTCATGGGCTTATGGAATTCTGCTTTTTAAAAAAAAAAAAAAAATTATTCTCTCTCTCTCTACCTCCTCTCCCCAAATCCATATTAAGGTGGATATTTCATGAAACCATTTATTTCTAGACATTCATTTGATAGCAAAAGCTTGAACGGTTCAAATCATTTGATCAGTGGAATTATTGGGCTATGTTTCATCCACATTGGACCTACAAATTTCGTGGAATATATGGATTGACCTAACATATGCTACATGCATACAGGAGGATTAAAATGGTTCTTATAACAAAGACTGCAAGTTCGTAGTCCTATTTTGGCCCAGATACACGCATGTCCATTGTACACAGTGATAGTAGCCAGGGTCCACGTTTAATTGCCTATACCTAGCAAAAATCACTTTGATCAGGTAGTTCAAACAATTCGTTCAATGGCTAAGGAAATAGATAACCATGATGATTATAATAAGATGGTGCTTACATAGATATGGACCATACGGACCATCCTTCTCATTGTGGTTTGATTGGACAATCCTAACCGTTCAAAAATTAGATGGTCCCTATTAATAATACTTGATAAACTCGATCTTTGTTATGAACCATCTATGATGAAGGGAAGGATGTGATGAAGTCAATCACCATCTTCCTCGATCGATAAACGCCATGAATCCATAAGGTTCTCTTGAATCTACAAGACAGAACAAGAGAAATAAAATAAAATAATTTTTGATAATTTTATTGATTGAATGAATAAACAATGAGTTTTTGCATCCTTAAAGTACTTAAACAAAGCCTAAAAATATAATCAAAGAGTCCTAATCGAATAAAGAAATAAATTCTAAAAAAGTCATAAATTAATTTCCATGTTCGTCGACCTGTTGTTGACCTGTCAAAATGGCTAAAAAATGTCTAGAGACTAAAACTGAAAATTCTGTGAATTTCGACATGTCGACCCGATCTATTGACCCATTGAATAGTATTTCAACCTGTTGACAAATCTGTCAACTTGTCCAAATTGGTAGAAATTAACCAGTTAGCAATTTGGAATTTCTATCAGGATTTTGATTTGTTGACCGGTCGAAATATGCTGAATTTTGATAATTTCTCCTTGGGCTCTTTTTCGGTCCATATGTTTTAGGAATGTGCTTGATCCACGTCCTACATCAGACCCCTCCACTTGAAAAGAAAAAAAATTGTCATTGAGTTTGGTTCACGATATGTATTCAATTTCCTCGAGTTCTTCAACAGACCTAGTTCGTAATACTTATACTGGTTTACTACATTGAAAGTGCTTGAGATCTCCATACCCTCTAAACGATTAAGAACAAAGGCGTTATTGTTGATTTTTTTAATGATCAGAACATGGCCAATATTCTTATTCACCAACTTGTTATACGTCGCAGTTGGAATATTTTTCTCGTTCAAGTGAACTAGTACATCATCATCCAGTACTTGAAACACATTCTGGCACCAATGTTCGTTAGCCTCTTCCTTACCTTTGACATTAGACTTATGAGTTGGCACGATTGTAAATCCTGCAATCTTTTTGATAATGTGGGCAATTAGGCAAACTTGCTCCTGGGACAATATCAATGTGGTTCATATATCTCGTATGAGAGGCAATTCCTTAGAAAGTTCATCAGACACAATTGCCTTGAACTCCTGTAACAATGATATTAATTAGATTCTTTGGTATGTTCACAAGCTCCACATCTTCTGTCTACGCAGATTGTTTGATGAAATTCTGTTCGATTATGAGAGACTGCCCCTCCACTTTAGAAGTCTTAGGTTGGTTCCTCATTTCCATAGGGGTCGCACGTATACTACTTATATTCTAGTGGCCTGTCGCGACTTCGTTTTGACCAGGTCGCCTCTCGTCGACAAACCATGTGAATTCTTTGCATAACTCATCACTTATTGTCTACCATGCCGATAATTTTTGTATTATTGAAACAATACGTGATTGTAACCATTAGGAAGGAATCGTGCGCCCAACAATTACTTCATTTATGGCCACGTGTAGATTGACGCCTTCATTTGTCTCGTCCACTTGAGTTGAAGCTGTTCATATCAAGTTGAAGCTCCACCCTTCAACTTATAAGCCAAAAGTTTAACTTTCTTATCTACAACGATTACCATGTAGTCGAAGATATGTTTAACTTCAAGTAGCTAATTGAGAATGTCATCAACGTGGAGTTGGTCGTTGAAGTTAAAAAGATTGACTTTCTTCTTGAATTCCTGATTTGCCCAATCTACCTAATCGCTGTCTCGTCCAGGATGTTGGAGTATCATGTCATTGATCTCCTTATTGCTAGATCCCATATCCTCAGGTATGGTTATATGATTCACTGCTGGCATCATCCTGTGATTAGCACGATTGTAAATTTCAGTGCCTACCGGAGGTGGATCATCACTTCGAACATGAATTTGTCCAATTTCATCAAGTGATTGATAGCGGCTTATAGCCATTGCATGACTGACCAATACTCTCATTGTGCCATGTCGAAAGTCGCCGCTGTTAAATGATAATTTCCTGGAGCACTATCCGGCAAATTGTGCCCGACGCGCCATTAGAAGCCTCTGATCTAACGAAAAAACATATTTCTGATAGCAACTAGCATAGGTAAGGATGCGTTGAGGTCAATCACCGCCTTCCTCTATTGATAAATGCCTAGAATTTATAAGGTCTTCTTAAATCCACAAGGGAGATTTCTCCAATTTACAAGAAAAATAACATAATTTTGAGAATTTTATTAATTGAATGAATAAAAAAAAAGAGTTTTTACATTCTTAAATAACCCTAAACAAATCTTTATCGAATAAGGAAACAACTTCTAAAAAACATGCAAATTTCCTGATCCCTCGACCGGTTGAAATGGCTAAAAAATGCCCCGATATTAAAATTGAAATTTCTATGAACTTCGACTTGTCCTGTAAATACATTCGCCACGCTTGGGCTATACTATTTTTGCATGACATTTAAAATTGTAGGCCAGGTTAGGACTGAACTTGGCTCGACTCTAACCCAGCCCCGTTGACACTCCTAATTCGAATAAACTGAAAGCCCAAAAATATTAACTTAATCCAAAACCTACGTGGCCTCATCCATGTTTCAACGGTGGAGCTTCATTCCTCACTGTTTCCTGTCGTGCAGCCACTTGAGTTTTGAATCCACCTCGTTTTAGGCCATGTTCTAACATCATTTGGCAAAATAGATGGACGGAGTAGATTTCTCAAGAACATCCTGGTGAGCCCCACCTAGCTTCCCATCGCTCACCTCCTAGCTTCCCATCACAGAAAGTTCATGCGAGTGCCTTACACTTCTGCGGCCAGAAGTTAGGTGGGGCCGCTGTGATCTTTGTTAGAAACCCACTCATCCATCCATTTTGCCAGCTTATGTTAGGATATGTGAAATACAGATTAGCTGTGAAGTGCGACCCTGATTGTGGGGCCCACCTCTATGTATGCATTGCATATCCAGGCGGTTCATCTATTTTGCCAGCTTATTTTAAGGCATAGTCCCAAAAACTAAGATACAAGTATCAGGTGGATCACATAGTAGCGACTGAAATCCCACCATTAAAAGCTGCTTGGGGTCACAATAGTTTTGGATCTAGCTGCTGTTTGTGTTTTCCCTTAATCCTGTTCTATGTGACCTTATCAATAGGTTGGATGGTAGATAAACATTACGGCGGACCTTAAAAAGCTTTTAATATTTAGTATTCAATAATCACTGATTCCTGTGTGGTCCACCTGAGATTCGTATCTGCTTCATTTTTTGATCAATTGGCTAAAATAATCCTGCAAAACAGATAGATAGCATGGATATACAATGACTAATGAATAAATTGAAGTGGGTCCATATGATCCGGGCCATATCTACCTGGCTGGATCTGTAGTGGCAGCTAATCCGGGTTTGGGACATGGGCCTAAAAGTGAGGTGATCCAATATTCATGTAGGCTGGGGAGGGTACTGTTGAAACCATCTTGGGTTTATTTTCACTGTTACGAGCTGATCACAACACAAAAATATTAGCCTAATACAAAATTTCTCTCTCCATGAATATTTTAATAGTGGCCATTCAATCCCGACTGTTTTCTGTCATGTGGCCCACTTAGAATTTTGAATACGCCCATAATTTTTTGGTATCATGTCCTAATATGAGCCGGTAAGACAGATGGATGGACGATGGAGTGGATTTCTCACAAGCATCACGGTGGGCTAGCTCCACCCAGCTTCCGACTTCCTGCAGTTGAGGTAGCAGGCAATCTGTGTATCTGATGTACGGGTTGGTTGTGATGAATACATCAGGTGGGCCCCGATTTCTTCATTTACCACCGTAGCGTAATGTGGTACCGGTACCACCAGAGTCTATCCTTGGATAACTACATAACTAGTCTGGATTAGCCGGCCTTTATGTACTGTACAAAATCATGAATAAAGTTACAGAGAAGTTATGCAGTGTGCCTATGCCTTGGGCGCTTTTGGACAGCTCAATTGATCAATCTGGACTGTCCATTAGCACACATGTTCTACTAGGCACACATGTTAAGGCTGCCACACAAAATTTTGATGGATTGGACTATTACAGGCGTCCAACTAATGGCCTATAAAATGGACAGTCAAGATTGTGTTTCCATAAAATAGGTCCAATCAATAATTTAAACCACCCATTTTTTTGGGTCTTGTGCTGATTGTTCTAAAAGCATTCCTAAGAAAAAAATAATTATAACAATCCTATCATGGCTTAGAAATCAAATGTTATGTCCAATTAATATATATTGAACCATCAAACGGATGGGAATTTTTTTGGTGACCCATGAAAAACTCTGCATTAAACCTAATGAATGTTCCAGATTGATCAGTTGGACTGTCCAATATCCCAGTGCAACTACAAGCACTATAACTTAAAGTACTGTAAGAAAGCAGTGGAACATTTATCATGGATAAAATGTTATCGAAAGAAAGATATGTAGAAGCCGGCCTTCTTAGTAGAACAACACTGATAATATCGATTCTATGACTTTTATGTAAGCCTCTTTCGTTATCTGTCTATTATAAATAGAGGGGAGCTTAGAGAAGCTACTCCCAAGAAAGAGAGAGATCTTCTACTTCTAGTATTAGGGAAAAATAAAAGGAGAGACATGGCTCAGGAAAACAGCAGAAGTGTCATGTTTCTCCATTTGGTTTTGATGCTCTCCTTTCTTCTCATCATTTCCATGGCTCAAGGTAAATTGTATGGCTGTTAATATTTAATCAGGAAGGGTCGGGTAGGGGTGCAACTCGGATGGGTCAGGTTGTGTTAAGGGCCAATCCTTTTAGTGTAGACACACACGCACATACATACCAACTGTCACACAACTAGTTAAATGTCCAACTAGTTAGTGTGTAGGACCCAATTGTGATGTTTGTATGCTACCCCACCTTTAATGCAGGAGCATTTTCATACCAGTCTTGAGTGGGGTGGACAGGGGCACACTTGGGGCTGGGCGGCCTGTGTGAGGCAGGCCCCACCCATATGAAGTGGGGCTCACGATGGGGATTCGGCCGAGGTCCTAACCCATGGGATGTGGATATGAGATAAAGGGATTAATTCTCTATGCCCTACCACTTTAAAGTTTTAGAGTAAGTGATTAATAATCTTACATTACCTTTCCACCATGGTACCCCTAATAATGAAAATGGAATATCCCAAAAATTAGATTTGTGTAACAATTAGATGATCCTTGCGAATGTGAAGGCTTTTGAGTGGTAGTTCATTGTTTCTGATGGTAGGGCCATCTGTTATAGTATGATTGATCTGTTTTTTGAGGCATCCTATTTTCATGGTGAGATGTTATACAAACATCATAATGGGCCTAATACACAATTAGTTCGACATACCACTTGTTGGGTTTGAGCATCTCTCTCTCCACACACACGTGTACAAAAACACACACACACACATGTATGCATCTGCTTGCACACACACAGCCTGATGTATGTGTATCTATCTTAAAAATCAGGCCATTACACACATCAGCTGGGGCCACATCACACATAACGAAGGCTCCACTTTGTGCAATGTGGCACATCTAGGGTGTGAAAGCACTTGACATTTTGACAGTTGACTTAGAAGAACGAATTATGTTGCACCCATGTTCTACATGGGCACATGTGCTTGCTAGTGGATGGATGGGGCTCTCAGTCATACTTGCTTGTGGATTGATAGAAAAACCCTAAGAAATGTTTGTATTTGGATAATGGGAAGAGGTGTAATCTAATTCTCAAAATTAGTCCTTTTGATATTTTCACCTTTAATATCAGTTACAAAAATGAGTTTCCATCCAATAATTATATTTTTGAAAAGGGTAAAGATGCATTGCTTCCCAATTACTTCTCTTCCCGGTATCCAAATCACTAACTGAATTACTAAGAATAACTTTAATGGTAATCAAACACCATATTGTTTAAGCACTAATCAATTTCTTCTTGTATTTTTTCAATGAATTAGTTGGGTTTGGAGCGACGGACGGCATTCCAGAATGCGAATTGGTGTTTGGAGTACGAGCGGATGATACATGCTTAGGGGTCGGCAATTTGTTCAATCTGACCACTGAATTCTTCAGTGATCTCAACCCCAATCTCAACTGCGATGCTCTCTTTGTGGGCCAGTGGGTCTGCGTGGATGGATCAGTGAACTGAGTTCGTTTTATTTAATGGAAACTACATATGTATGAATAAATGGAGAGAATTCAATTTCTCTCCAATCAAGATTTCAATGGATGTATTAGCAATGTCACGAACTCTTTACTGAGCAGTCATGGGCTTATGGAATTCTGCTTTTTTTAAAAATTTGTTCTCTCTCTACCTCCTCTCACCAAATCCATATTAAGGTGGATATTTCGTGAAACCATTTATTTCTAGCCATTCATTTGATAGCAAAAGCTTGAACGGTTCAAATCATTTGATCAATAGAATTATTGGGCCATGCTTCATCCACATTGGACCTACAATTTCGTGGAATGTATGGATTGACCTAACATGCTACATGCATACAGGAGGATTAGGATTAAAATGGTTCTTATAACAAAGGCTGCAAGTTCGTAGTCCTATTTTGGCCCAGATACATACCTGTTTGTTGTATATAGTGATAGTAGCCAGAGTCCACATTTAATTGGCCATACCTAGCAAAAATCACTTTGATCTGGTAGTTCAAACAATTCGTTCAATGGCTAAGGAAATAGATAAATAATAATGATTATAAAAAGAGAGTGCTTACATAGATATGAACCATCCATCATGCGAGATCAACTTTTAATCAACTATCCTTCTCACGCATATTGTGGTTTCATTGGACAATCCTAATTGTTTAAAAATTGGATGGTCCCTATTAATAATACTAGATAATTCCATGATGCAGGGAAGGATGTGATGACTTCGATCACTGTCTTCCTCGACCAATAAACGCCTTGAATCTACAAGGTCTTCTTGAATCCACAAGTGAAATTTCTTGAATCCACGAGAGAAATAAAATAACTTCTGAGAATTTTATTGATTGAATGAATACAAAAAAATGAAAATTTGCATACTTAAATAATCCTAAAAAAATCTTTAAAATGTAATCAAAGAATCCTAATCAAATAAGGAAAAAAATTCTGAAAAATGCACAAATTCTTTGGTTTGTGGACCTATCGAAATGGCAAAAAAATGTTCAGAGACTAAAATTAAAAATTTTGTTAATTTCGACATTTTGACCCGTTGAATAGTATTTCGACTTGTTGACAGATCTGTCGACCTGTCTAAATTGGTAGAAATCAGCTAGCAAACAATCTGAAATTTCCGTTGGAATTTCGACCTGTCGAATAGATTGCTGAGCAATCGAATTATGTTAAGTTTTAATAATTTTCCCTTAGGCTTCTTCCAGTCTATGTGTGTTGGGAATGTGTTTGATCCACGTTCTACATAAGATCCCTCCACTTGAAAATAACTCATCTTCAAGTTTGGTTCACAATACGTGTTCAACTTCCTCGAGTTCTTTAGTGGACCTGATTCACTTATATTGGTCTACCATCCCCTTTAGAAAATTAAGAAGAAAGGCATTATCATTAACTTTCTTAAGAATCAAAATATGGCCAATCTTCTTATTCATTAACCTATTATACATCAAGTCGGAAACTTTTTCTCACATAAGTGAACTAGCACATTATCTTCCACTTTAAACGCCTTCTGGTACCAATTTTTGTTGGCATATTCTGCATAACCCATCATCGATCGACTACCCTACTAATAATTTTTGTATTGTTGGAACAATACCTGATCATAACTATTGGGGAAGAATTGTGCTCGTAACAATTGCTTCATCTACGGCCACGTATGGATTAACGCCTTCTTCTGTCTCATTGACTCGAGTTGAAGCTGCTCCCATTAGGTTGATGCTCCGCCCTTCAACTTATATGCCACACGTTTAGGTTTCTTCTATTTAGCGATGTTCATGTAGTCGAAGAAATGGTTAACTTTAAGTAGCCAATCGAGAAAGTTCTCGATGCGGAGTTGACCATTGAAGATCTGAAGATCGACTTTCTTCTTGAATTTTTGATCCGCACGATCTACCCGATCGTTGTCGCGTCCGGTATGTTGGAGTATCATGTCATCGATCTTCTCGTCACTGGATCTCACATCCTGAAGTGTGATTTTACAATTTGCCACTGGCATCGTCTTGCGATGATCAAAATTACAAATTCCAACATCTACTGGAGGTGGATCATTGCCTCAAACATGGATTTGTCTTACGACTTCTGTGAATTTAGACTTGTAGAACCGATCTGTCGATGTGGCGAATAATATTTCGACCCGTTGACAGATCTATTGACCTGTATAAACCAACATAAATCAGCTAACAAGCAATTTAGAATTTTTGTCAGGATTTCAACCTTTCGACTAGATCTGTCGATTGATTGAACTATGCCGAATTTTGACGATTTAAAAATCAAATTGACTAACATAAATTAGCTAACAAGCAATTTAGAATTTTTGTCAGGATTTCAACCTTTCGACTAGATCTGTCGACTGACTGAACTATGCTGAATTTTGACGATTTAAAAATCAAATTGACTAGACAACTCTAGGCATCCAATCAATAACCTATAAAATGGATGGTCAAGATTGTTTCAATAAAAACAAGTCCAATAAATAATTCCAGCCATCCACTTTTTTCGGTCCAATGCTTATTGTTATAAAGCATCCTTTTTATCAGGTAATCCTAGCCATCTCATCTATGGCATACAAAACAAGTGGCTATAAAAGAGAAGGCCAAGTTATAGATGGAACCATCCGATCTGTGTGGCCCATGAGAATTGTTTTCATTAGACCCAACAAACACTTTGGATTGATTGATTGATGGGTTGAGAAAATCATCACTTATCTTGCCTGTTGGGTTAAAAAATAGATAAGTTTGATAGGTTGACTTATGGAATGGACCAACCTACAAATTAGCATGGGATTCAAGCCTTAATGGACATCTACTTTCAAAAACAGGTCGACCTTCAAGGAGGTCGGTGCAACTGTAAGGACACTCAAAGAGGATGCAACTGTAAGTCCACTCAAATGGCCAATTGCTGACCTAACCTATGGGTCGATCATAGCTCGGCTATAAGTCAGCTATAGCTCATCCATAACTCGATCATAGCTCAGCCATAGCTCCGCTATAACTCAGGATAATCTTTAAAACAAAGCAAACACCGATTCAACAGAAAGTTCAATATGGCTTACACGATCTTCTCCCGGATCAATAGTCTGGGAATCTCTCCAACGGCCCAAAGATCTCTCCAAAGATCTTCGAAGGATCAAATCAGATCCCGAGAACCTCGGACGATGATAATCTCGAGAGAATCCTAGATGAATCTCTGAACGAATTCGTCTCCGGCGTATCAAAAATGACTCCTTACGGCTGTCTTCCTTCTTGACGCAGGGAAGGATGTGAGGTCGAGCACCATATTCCTCAAGAGGATAACTATTCCAAATCCATGGAACTTCTCTGGACTCTTCACAGAGACTTCTCGAATTCATGAGGAAAGAAAGCAGAAAATAGAAATAAATTCTAATAAATTCGAAATTGATTAATTAATAATTGATAATTGTCTAATGCGTCTCCTTACACCATTAATAAAGAAAAAATAAACAAAAGTTCGTAATTACCAAAAATAGCAAAATTCTAACTCTGATAAAAATCATAATTCTAATAAAACTCTTATAATACCTAATTTCTAAAAATAAATTTTCCAAATAAACTTTCTCTAGAAGAGTCCTAGTATAATTTAAAGTTATTTCTAAAAGGGAAGAAAATCTAAAACTCTAAAAATAGAAAAAAAAATTAAATCGGAATTACTAAAAATAGTAAAATTTTCTAAAAAATTCATTTTTGAGATGAAAGCGCACGTTTTCTGACGAAACAGACAGGTGTGACCCATGTTGTGGGTTAGTTAACCTCGGGTGACCCGTTTCAGTAAAGATTGATAGGTTACGCGCCCTGTAACGATACCCGGATCAAAAGTTATGGTCAATTTACGGTCCATCTTCTTTTGGCCCAACCATGCTAGGAACGTATTTATGAAACGTTCTACATCAGACCCCTCCACTTGAAAAAAACTTGTCCTTGAGTTACTCAGGAGACTTGGCACATGAGTCTGAGATAACTTCTGACGCCGATGTTCATTAGCCTTTTTTTTTTTTTTTTTGTACTTGGCATTAAGCTCTTGAGCTGACACAATACATGTACTCATGCTTTCCTTGACTTGACTAATATCGATCAGTTCACTCACATCTACCTTCAAGATCTCATATTCTTTCTGATAATGTGGGCAATTAGGCAGACTTGCCCCCTGAGACGGGATCAACGTGGTTTTGTATATCTCGTATGGGAGGTAATTTATTAGGGAGTTCATCGAGCACAACCCCCTTGAACTCCTACAATACTGGTTTCAAATCCTCTAGGATATTCACAAGTTCCACATATTTTTTCTTTTCAACTAATGGATATATATTTCCCGTTTTCTCAGATTGTTTAACAAATGGCTGTTCAGTTATGAGATATTGTCCCTCCACTTTAGAAGTCTTAGGTTGGTTCTCCGTTTCTATAGAGGCCACATGTTTGTCACTGATGAATCTTGTGGCCTGTCGTGATTCCGTTTCGATGAGGTCGTTTCTCACGGACCAATAATAGAATTTTTCTGCATAACCTTTTACTGATCGACTATCCTGATAATAATTATGGTTTTGTTGGAATAATACTTGATCATAATCTCGGGGGAGGAATCACATGCACAATAACTGTTTTATCCGCAGCCACGTGCGAATTGGTGCTTTCATCTGTCTCGTACGCTCGAGTTGAAGTTGTTCCTACCAAGTTGAAGCTCTACCCTTCAATTTGTAGGCCACGAGTTTAACTTTTTTTTCTTCCACGATGTTCATATAGTCGAAGAAACGTTCGACTTTAAGCAACCAATCGATGAAGTCCTTGAAGTAGAGTTGACCATTAAAACTAGGAAGCTCGACTTGCATCTTGAATTCTTGATCTATCTGATCTATCTGATCAATGCCTCGTCTAGGATGTTGTGAAATCATGTCGCTAGATCCCACCTTCTCAGGAGTGATCCTGTGGTTCACTGATAGCGTCGCCCTACGACCAGTATGATTACGAATTCCAGCAATTGTTGATGGTGGATCACCACCATGAACACGAAGCTGTCCTAGGGCCTTCGTCAAATGATCCGCCATGCGATCGATGCAAGCTTGCAGCCCTTGCATGGCTTGCCAATTCTCTCATCGTGTTGCTTTGAAACCTGCCGCCGTTAAAGGTAAATTCCTTGGAGCACCGCTCGTGGGATTGTTGCCCGACCCGTCGTTAGAAGCCATCGATTCGAGGAGAAACCTCGCTCTGATATCAAATTGATGCAGGGAAGGACGTGAGGTCGAGCATCGTCTTCTTCAAGAGGATAACTATTCCGAATCCACGGAACTTCTCTGGATTCCTCACATAGACTTCTCGAATCCACGAGGAAAGAAAGCAGAAAATAGAAATAAATTCTAATAACTTTGAAATTGATTAATTAATAATTGATAATCGTCTAATGCGTCTCCTTACATTATTAATAAAGAAAAAATAAACTAAAATTCGTAATTACCAAAAATAACAAAATTCTAACTCTAATAAAAATTCTGATTCTAATAAAACTCTCCTAATGCCTAATTTCTAAAAATAAAAATTCCAAATAAACTTTCTCTAGAAGAGTCCTAGTATAATTAAAAGTTATTTCTAAAAGGGAAGAAAATCTAATACTCTAAAAATAGACAAAAAAAAATAAAATCGGAATTACTAAAAAATAGTAAAATTTTCCTAAAAATTTATTTTTAAGCTAAAAGCGCGCGTTTTTTGGCGAAACGGACAGATGTGACCCACTTTGTGCCAGTTCACCTCGGATGACCCATTTTAGTAAAGATTGATAGGTTGTGCGCCCTGTAACGATACCCGGATCAAAAGTTATGGTCAATTTACGGTCCATCTTCTTTTGGCCCAACCATGCTAGGAACGTATTTGTGACACGTTCTACACCACTTCTCTTATAAAGAGAGGTACCCCCAACCAATGTAAGGTACACATTAAATATCTATACTCGATCGGTGACTCTTTTCCTTAAGAGACCCTATCCTACAAAAGACTCAATGTCCTGAGTTAGGCATCGGAGGGTCCCCTGTACAAGCCAGGGTCTCCTTTGTCCCTTGTTTTCATTTATGTAGGTCTCAAAGGATTAACTGGGGAGGGCTTACCAAAAAACTGCATCAACATTGCCTTAACAAGTTTTCACTGAGGCAAACTCTCAAGGGAGCTGCTTTATATATTGTAGAGCCATGGGATAGGTTTCGGGTTAAATCTAGTTGCCCGAGACCTCAACCCAGGCCCAACCGAACCAGGGTAGGGTTGAGGTGAACCCAATTCAACCTCAACCCAACTGACCAGAAGTTCTGGTCAACCAAATCAGGTGCAGTGTAAAACTCATTATAATGGATAAGAAGGTACTAAAGATCATTGTCATGCTTTTAGATGGTGGACCCACCACTTGTTAGAGATGTGGACATGCATGGTGGTCTCATATCTTTCACGTTTGCTTATCCCCGCATACACATGCCACATGTGTGGGACGTCCAAAATGGGTGGGCCACATGGTGTAGAGAAGCTGGTTCAAAGATTAGGTGGCTCAGCTCATAAAGTGAACCAAAATAATGCACCATTGGAATGATGCCATCTTTGTGCTACAATAGGCTTAATGGATGGCTCTGATGGGCTACGCATGTTGTAAGTGTAGGACCTGTATTTGGTGGGCCTCACATGATTATTGGGCTAGATCATATGATTGGATTACTGCAATGAAAG
>JAJHSJ010000017.1:1780249-1866601 GCA_021015155.1 Magnolia officinalis | reverse complement strand
TTTGGTGATAATGTATGGTGTGGCCCATCTTAGTGTTGAATTAGCCATGGCAATGCCTTTTGGGTCCAAAGGCCAGGCTTGAGCCTGACCCACAAGCCCAAACTTAAACCCAAGTATAGAGATCACAATGCGCTGAACCAGCGCAGGCCAAGGTTGGCCTGAACCCATCCCTAGAGCCCTAAGCCCTGACCCTGGCTTCGCCCAAGCCCTAATGAGCTAAAGAGGCTCCGGCAAGTGCTTGGCCTATAGTGCCGGGATGGGCTAAAGATCAAGATAGGCTTGGCTGGGGCAGCTCTACAAGTTAAAGATAAGTTACATACACACATAAATGCCACCAGTACAATTAATTACATTGGTGCTCATGTTTTTGAATAATCATGCTTTTCAAAGCATCAAGGTTTTTCTGGCCATGCTTCTGTTAAATAATTTCATTCATCAGTTAAGAAAATGTCATACCTAATTATCAATAATATGTATAGACTTAAATGAGTGTATTAATATATTTTTACCATCTAAATTGTGGTCATGACTTGGACAATTTTAAGTGTCTGCTTATCAACCACCCCACCCTATCAGAGTATTATTATTTATATTTATACTGCAAATAGACAAACACACTAGCATACTGAATATATAAACTACATTACTAATACCTAAGTACTATATATGCATGCTTGGGGAATGGGCCAGGTGGACAGGGCTATTCATCATTGGCCTTAGCCCAGTTTACCTTAGACACTGGGTCTAGATTTCAAGCCCAAGTCCAGCCTTGGGCCAATCCAGTGGTCCAAGACCAGGCCAGGTCACCTAGGCTGGGTCCGGCAGCCCAACCGATTGCCACCCCTACACAAGCATAGTCTATCCATGGCAGAATGGAACAGACCAACAGTCAACATTACCAAAAACCATGGACCCAATTCTGAAAATTAAATTTCAAAAGGGACTGAAGAATAAAAACTCCCCATCTCCCAAAAGAAAAGAAGATTAATAAGGGAAAAAACCCATGCTATAGTAGATTTTCTATGTACACACAGCAGCAGAAAATTGTGAAAAAATAAAAATAAATAAATAAAATGAATAGTTATTTGATACTCTGACTGTATATGATGCTGGTGCACCGGTGTTTAAAAATTGTATAGATAGCATAAATGAACTCAAATTAAACCAACTAAAATTATAGAACTCGTTATTGGCAAGGCCAAGTTTTAAAAATATGCTAGTAATTGAACGATACTAACCTTTGATTTGCATACATTTTATTTATTTATTTATTTTTTGAAGTAAGACAATTGGATATCTTTTTCATTTTTAACCGTCCATGGTTGCCCAACAAACCAGTGGCTGAGCGATCCAACAAGCACAAGTGGTGCAGGACCCATAATTCAGACTTTTTATTTGAATTACTTGTCTTCTAAGCATGAAATTTCCACGTAATTTCCAAGTACACGCGTGGTTATGAAAATGACATAGGAAGAGTGAAACAATAAGAGAATAATCACCGTACATTTTCTGAATTAATTAAAACCTTGAATTCAAGAGAAAATAAGAGAGAAAATTTAGGTATTTTATTAAATAATGTCCGTATGATTTCTCAATTATACCACTAGTAA
Organism: Magnolia officinalis; assembly: GCA_021015155.1. Classification (NCBI taxonomy): domain Eukaryota; kingdom Viridiplantae; phylum Streptophyta; class Magnoliopsida; order Magnoliales; family Magnoliaceae; genus Magnolia; species Magnolia officinalis. The sequence goes on along the minus strand of JAJHSJ010000017.1, from coordinate 1,864,991 downwards.
AGAAAATCCAAACCCAAATTCAAAATTATCTAAAAAAGTAAAACTCTTCTAAAACCTAATTTCTTAATTCGTTTAGAAATTATCTAAAATAAAAAGCTTTTCTAAAGTCTAATTTACTAAAAATGAAGCATCTAGGTAAACCTTACTGGAGTATTCTTAGCATTATTATGATTAATTTTTATAAAGACAGAAATCCTAACACTATAAAAATAAGAAGATATAACAAAATAAAAAATGACTAACTAAAAATAATAAAATTTCTAAAATCGTAAATTTGAACTGAAAGCGTGCATTTTCTTGTGAAATGTGATGAAGATTTTCTCTCATTGTTGGTTCGATGAAATCGAACTAGTTTCGATATCATCAATAATTGTCGAGATTTTTCACTCCTGGTCATTGGACAGTTTTGGTCCTGTTTCGATATCATCGAAGGACCTTAGATGATATCGAAGGTTGTCATCGAAGGACCTTCGATATTATCGAAGAGTTACGCAGATGCGATTGCGGAAACACAGATTCTGTGGAATTTATTCCTATTTTGATTATACCTCTTTTATTCTTATATAAAGAGGTGTATGCGGGATTGGGATGTATTCTAAAGTTTCCTAAAGATTTTCTAGTAGGGCTTAGGGCTATCAAAGGTGAGAGAGAGAGAGAGAGAGAGGAGAGAGAGAGAGAGAGGAGAGCAAGCTTGTGGAAGGGAGATTCTGCTCGTAGGCTGATCTACTTCGCAATCCACGTCTTAGCGCTTGTACGTCCTCGTGATCGGTGAGATCCCTCTGTTTTTCATTATTCTCTATTGTTCATTCACTCCTGCGCGAGTGAAGAAGGTTTGATCCAAGTGGTGTGTGCTTGTGATCGGTTGTAACGTTCTGCTTTATAGTGGATTGTTGATCTGGACGAGGTCCCTTGGTTTTTACCTCTTTGAGGGTTTTCCACGTAAAATTCTTTGGTGTTGTGTGGTTTATGCTTTGATTTATTTCATTGCTTTATTATCCCATAATTCTGGTTTGATTTGGTAGGCTAGATCCTAAGGTTTTGTCCAAGGCCCCCAACAAAATGAAGGTGTAGAACCGCTATGCAAGTTAGTTGACCCTGAAATCGTAGTTACATAAAGATCAATAGGTTGTACATTTCGTGATGATGCTTGGATGAAAAGTTAAGCTCTTTTACTGTCAAACTTCAGATGACAAAATTTTCATATATGGAGTTAATTTCCTTAAATCGGACATGCCTGTAAGGCAGTTACGTCATGCCCTATGTAGGACTTAAGTCCGACTTGATGGATTACTTTCACTTTTATTTAGGCCATGCGAAGAATGCATCATATGACACGTCCTATATCATTTTCCTCACTTGGAAAGTGCTCGTTTTTGAGTTGTTTAACGGGCTTGACTCATTATACTCATAAAGGTCTATTACATTAAAAGTTCGTGAGATCTCCATGTCCTCGGGAAGATTAACAATAAAGGCGTTATCATTGATTTTTCTTAGTATCGGAACATGAATTATTTTCTTATTTCCCAGCTTGTTATAATCTTAGTTGAAAACCTCTCCTTATGCAAGTGAATTAGCACGTTATGACCTACTTTAAATATCTTCAGTTGCTGATGTTTATCAACCTTTTTTTTATTATATTTGACATTAGACTCCTATAACTTCTTGGGCGTTAACAGGGTTGGCACAATACATGGACTCATACTCCCCCTTATTAGAACTTTACGAATTAGTTCCTCCACTTATCCCTACAAGATCTCATATTCTTTCAGACATCTAATAGCGTGAGTGATTAGGCTGACTTGCCTCTAGGATAAGATCATTAATGTGGTGCTCTATAATACACATGGATGACAACTCATTAGGAAGTTAATCGGACATTTCCCCTAAAACTCTTGTAATATTGGTTTCAACTTCTTTAAAATATACGTGGGTTCTACTTGTTTATCCTTTATTACTAATGCATTAATCTCCTTCATTTTCTTAAATTCTTTAACAAAATCTCATACAGTACGAGAGACAGCCCCTCCACTTAAAAGTCTTATGTTGGTTTTCTATTTTTATGGGGGTGAGATAATCTTTTTACTATCTTTAACAAAAACAAACATATTATCCCCGCCTTTATGCATGACATCAACATCATACTGCAATGGTCAACCAAGCACCATGTGATAAGCCTTTATATTAATCACATTACACATTACTTCGTCTTAATAATATTTATCATTGGAAAAGGGAATATGACATCGTTCGTTCAGTTACCTTTGTCTAATCGTGTAAAAAGATGAGTGCTTCTCTTTCTTTAGTTCCAGCTTTTCCACCATAGTCTTCGACATAATATTCTCATTGCTCTCGTTATCTATGATGAAATCACACTCATATATTTTTTAATTTAGTGGTGGCCTACGATTCACCATTATTAGGTGTTGGCTTACGATTTATCATCGGTGTTACACTACAAGCATGATGACCTTGATCTATATTGTTGATCTCATGTTGCTATTCATTACGAATACGGATCTGTCTTAATACTCCTATCAAACTGTCGATCGCCGCTTGAAGTCCTTTTATGGCTCTCAGATTCTCCGATTAGAAAGCTTCAAACGCTGCTTGCCACCATTGTTATAGGATTGTTCCTCAAAGCACCGCTCATGTGGTTATTACTCGAACTATTGTTAGATACCATCAAACTGAGGAAAAGCCTGACTTTGATACCACTTAACGTAGGGAGGAGCATGAAACAATAAGAGAAAGATCATCAATATCCTCAAGTGATAAAAATCTTAAATCCACGGGGAGAGTTATTGAGTCACTAAGAAAATAAGAGAGAAAATTCGGATATTTCGTTTTGTCTGTATGATTTTTCGAATATACTACTAATAAAGAAAACCCAAACCCCAATTTAAAATTACCCAAAATAGCAAAACTCATCTAAAGCCTAATTTTCTAATTTGTTTAGGGCATGTTTAGATTATGGACTACTCCGGTAATGTGATGTAAAAATCACATCATTACTCCTTATCTTTGATTGGATATTGCAGAATGTCAAATCACGGTAATCCTTATGAATAACAACATCACAAAATTGGCGGACGTGTGTTGACGTGACATAGTTTTGTAGGCCCCACCATAATATATGGGTCATATCCACACCGTTCATCCCTCTTCAATGATCATTTAATGGAATGAGATAAAAAAACGTAGTAGATCTAAAGCGGAAATGGACCACACCACAACTAGCATGGGTATTGAACACTTGCAATTGAAAACTTATTGCGGTCTACAAAAGTGTTGGATCAAGCTCATTTTTGGGACACCCTAAAATAATATTGTAAAATGGATTAACAGTGTGGATTTAACACATTGATAGAATCATCAAAGTATATCCAACCAACTAAAGTACTTTACGTGCTCGAAATGGGAGCAAGGGGAGTATTGTATACTTCCACTATTTTATTTTACTTTCAAATGCGGTAGTAATGGTAATTATTACTTTTTTACTATAGATTACAACACATAAATATCATTTTTGCGAATCCAAACATGTACTTAAAAGTTATTTGAACTAGTATAACTCTTTTAAGCCTAATTTTCTAAAAATAAAATGTTTAGATAAATCATACCGAGCATTATTAGGAGTAATTTCTAAAAAGTTACAAATCCTAAAAGTCTTAAAATAAGGAGACGTGACAAAAATAAAAAGACTAAAAATAATAATTTTTTCTAAAATTGCAATTTTGAATGGGAAGAGTGCGTTCTTCTGCGAAATGAAGCTATGCAGCCTATTATGTAGGTCAGTTGACCTCGGAACTATTGTTACATAGATATTAATAGGTTGTGTGTTTTGTGACGATGACTGGATCAAAAGTAGGACTTTTACGGTCCAAATTTCGAATGATAATTTTTTCATATTCAGAATGAATTTCTTTGAATCATACATGTTTGGGACCCAATTACGTCATACCCTACATAGGACCAAGTATAGTTTTGACAGATTACCCCCACTTTCATTTGAGCATTTTTTGGTTTAACCATGTTAAGAATGCATCTGTGGCGCATCCTACATCACAATACTACCGTATTGTTGATTCTTAGGATAGAAAATAACATAGTTCAATTTGTAAAATCTTCTAGAGCATAAAAAAAAAGGTCCCCCAAACACCAACTCTACTCCAGACCTCTCTTCTCTCTCTTCACTTAGCCCTAGCTCTAACTCTACTCTCTTCCAACTTAAGGATAAAAGGGTCTTTTTGGCAATTGACATGGTTCGTCACATTTCACCAATGAATTTAAACTACATGACATTTTTTTTTTTTAATAACTAAACTCAAAAAACTTTGGGTTATTTGTGAAAGCGCAAATGGGAGGGTGTTAGTTGTTACTGGGCTAAAAGGGAGGGTGCTATAAAAACAACTTAAAATCCCTTCTTTTGTTAAAGATAAAAATAAATCACATGCATTACAATTCAAAGATGTTCAGGCAATTGGAAATGCTGGGCCCAAACGCACATAGGGAACTATTTTGGACGAACACAACGACCCCACATTTGCAAGCTTCGAAGCCCTCCCACAGGGTGAAATTGACGGTTCCCGTTATCGTTTTCTTGGATGAGAGGTCTTTAATGGTGCAGATCTTCTCCAGCTTGCGGACCACCGCATCGTTGTTGAGGATGCGGTCTTTATTCTCACCCTTGGTGCAGTCGGTAACCAGACCGTTTTCGTACAACGCAGCCATGATATCCGCACCCTTACTGTCCACCCTTGTACGGATGGGGCCCGTCAGTGATAGCTGGAGTGTATCCGGTGAGGGCCGTTCGAACATCGCCTGCTCGAGAGGAAGGATAAGAATGTTAGATCTGAGCCGTTCATTGGATGTGCCCCACTTTACACAATCCATAAGATGAAGATTGGTACGGATTGATTATTTGGCAGGAGATGATCCCATGCAGTCAGCCTCTATCGTAACTTACCATACCCCATCATGATGTGTGTATGATATCCAATCCGACCATCAGGTGTATCTAGCTGCATTTGGCTGGGACCTACAAAAACAGGCTAATCTGTGAATCAAGTGGGCCACAAACCAGGGAAAAAGTTGTGAGGGATGGTGGCCACCGTACACCGTGCGACATATTGCGTTTCTATATGCCATCTAATCCATTCAATCGATGCATTCCATCAAGATGAAGGGACACCCAAAAAAATCAGCCTATTCCAACACTCAGGTAGGCCCCAACGCAACCAAAGTTGGCTGCCTTCCCTAAGTACTTCCCTGTGTTGTGGTCGACCTAATTTACGGATAGGGATGATTCATATGCCAATAACCTAACAAAACCAGATGCACGTGATGAATGGAGTGGATTCACTACAAACATTGTGGTGGGGCCCAGACTATGGAAAGCCACCATAGACTATTGCATGCGAACATTTCCCTTATTTGGTGGGCCTCACAGGTATGTTGAACAGTTGCTTTATTTTCATATAACTATCTGTTTATTTATACATGTGTGGTCCATAACATAAGATGACCCACATCAAAAAATACTGCAATGAGCGGGCCCCACTTGCAATGACTTGAAACCCAGGCCCACCATGCAAAGCTGAGGTTGAAGGATCCTATAATCCATCTCTGATGAAATAGGAATGTACCAACGGTTCAATTTCACACAGAATGGTTTATCCATAAAGAGATGCACTGTCCAGATTAGCCAATTAGCTTACACGCAGCTGGCTGTAGGTGATGATTTTCTCGACCAACCCAGTTAGTAGAGCTCCCCAGTACTTACAATTTCGCGTAGTCTCACGTACTAACATTATAACGATGTTACATGCAAACATGCAATGGAAGAGTTCATCCTCCCTCAATTGCGATTCAGAAAATACGTCTGTCGCAGCCACTGGGGCCCACGTAGTGAGTAATCCTATGATCGGAACCGTCCATATTATGAAGTATACTTTATACAAGCCCACATACCGATAAAAAGAAATTTCAAAGGCTCACATTCAACTCTAAAAAATCAAAGGCCAGGATCGTTTCTAAAGCGTGACTATGGGCTAGAAAATCTACAGTTCAAATCATTAGATCATTGAAGCATGTGGGCCCCAGAGGGAAACTGAAAGAAAAAAGGTGAGGCGATGACATTTTGGTAAATGGAAAATGAACCTGGAAGCTGGGAGCGATGAACCGTTCGACAGATCGGACGACTGACAACATTGCTTCCTCGTCGTTGCCCATGCAGTGGGCCCGACCCTGCACGACCACCTGCGGCGTGTACAACGTGTCGAGCTTTAGGGACTCCACGTAGGCTTTCTGACGGACGGTCCAGATGCTCGATCCGAAGAGATCCTTCCATCCGAGATAATCCCAGTAATCCACGTGGTAAGCGAGCACGACGACGGGAATGTCCAGCTCGAAATCGCCTCTCGCGAGCCTAGAGAGGAGGAGCTCCGCCTGTGGTGACGTGGCACATCCCTGAGATAAGAAGAGCTCGACGAGGACGGGTCCACTCTTCCCTTGCTCCTCGGCCGGTTCGTCCACGGCCCCCTTCAGACGGTTTGATGGAGGACGACGTGCCCCGGCCGAGCAAGCAAAAAGACACGGCGGGCCATCGCCGGTGGGAGGAGTGTGGGTCAGACACTTCAGATCCCGGCAATGGCTGAGAAAGAGATAGATTTTGTGGAGAGAGGGAAAGAAGAAAGAAGGTTTGTTTTGGAGGTTGGGTGGGAGGAGAGAGAATGTGGGTAAGGGGAGCGGTTTAACTGCTCAGAATGGATGTCTTTTATTGGCGTTGGGAGTTGTTTTTTGGGCCGTCCACGTGGAGGGCTCTGATTGGAGATGTGGATTGACTGGTGGCCACCTTGATATATATATATATATATATATATATATATATATATATATAATGTGTGTGTGTGTGTGTGTGTGTGTGTGGTGTGTGTGTGTGTGTTGTTTTTGTATGGAAACGGATTGGCTAGTGTACCTCACATCAGCTATATCGCTATTGTAGGTACGTGTCGTGCAAAGACGTGCACTGACACTCTTCTATCCCCGAGTTGTACGAACGGTGATTTATTTATTGCATCTACACAGTTCATCTATTTTTAGAGATCATTTTAAAGCATTATCTAAAAAATGAATCATATTCAAATATCATCTATACCACACCATAAATAGCAGAGGCGATAATGATTGTCACTGTTAAACAATTTTTAGGGCCTATTATAACGTTTATTTTACATCTAATCTGTTCATAAGGTCAAAAATACCTGAATGAAGAGGGAAATTTTTTAATATTGATCCAAAACTTCTGTGACCTGAAAAAGGGTTTCAATGGTAGATGTTCAATCCCCCACTAGTTTTTGCAGTGAGGCGGTCCAATTAATAGTTAGATTGTCTTATTTTTCGTCTCAAGCATTAAGACTAGCTCGCAAAATGTATGAACGGTTTAATACATACCTCATGATCAGACCCCCCAACTTGTTGAGGTCAATATAGCAGCTATATAGCTGGTGTGAGGTACACTAGCCAATCCATTTCCGTTTTGTATATGTTCATCTGCCAGCTCATTTAAGGGCATGAGATTAAAAATACAGCCGATCAAACTCAAGTGGACCACCTAGGAATAGTTGGAATGACATCCACCGTTGAAACCATCAAGGGCTCACCGTAATACTTATTTGCCATCCAAGACGTCGATAAGGTCACACAAAGGGAAAACGAATATTTGCTTGATATTAAACTTTTCTGGCCCAAAGAAATTTTTAATGTTGGGCATTCAATCTCGACTATTTCCTAAGGTCCACTTGGCCAAACACCTTATAGATCTGTAGGCTCCCCCACCATTTATGTGTTTTTATCCACACCGTCCTTCAATTTTTCCAACTAAGTTTGGGTGTGGGTCCAAAATTAAAACACATCTAAAAAGCTTAAGTGGACCGCATTGCAGAAAAAGTGAGGATAATGACAGCGCTAGCTAGCCTTTTTGAGCATATAATGATGTTTATTTGTCATCCAAGTTGTTTAAAAGATCACACGGTTGTAAATGAATGGATAAATGAAAGAAAAATATAAATATAAGCTTGATCCAAAACTACAACCGCCCCCAAAAAGCTTCAATGGCAACAAAGTTTCAATGTCGATGTCATTATCCCCATTGTTTTATATGGTGTGGTCCACTTAAACTTTGGATATGCTTTAATTTTGGATTTATGCATGCCCTAAAATGAGCTACTAAAATAGATAGACAATGTGGATAAAACACATATATTATGGTGGGCTCCATAGAGTCCTGGGTCACCCCACATGTGCCTGTTGTGGTAGGGCTGTCAAATGGGTTGGGTCCTATAATATCAATGCTTGATCCAAGTCTTACTTAAAAGTAGCAAGCCTCTTTACGTGAAAAAGGCCTTAATTTGATGGCCTATAGCTGTTGAGTTTTAAGCAATTCAATGGACATAGGTATCAAGAATAGTCGAAAATTTCAAGATTAAAACTATAGTTCAATGGGTCAAAACCATCTGATAATTTTTGTTGGTCCAATCGCGCGAGCAGTCCAATAAGATTTTCGTAGAGAATAAACTCGGTAAGCCATAACACACCGAACAAGATGTCAAAAACTTTTTGGCGACTTGGAGGGAACCAACGAATGAGTTTTTCGGTGGTATTTAATTCAACATTTCTCAATCGTTGTTCTAAGATATCATTCAACAACATTGAACTAATGTTCTGGGTCAAAATATCTAAGCATTTGATGGTTTTGGGCTGTAAAATTTTATTTGCATATAGAAAATTAATAGCTGAATTTTGGATCCTTGGGGCTATGGCTATACCCGTACACCTAATAAACATATTTTATATTATCTAAAATAACTATAATTCACTGTACACTTGATAAACACATTCTATACGATCTAAAATATATAAAATCAATTTTTTTTTTCATTTTCAAATCAAATCAAATATAATATAATTAAAGTACCTTTTATTAATTTACTCCCATTCAAATACATTATCCAATGTATTCCAACTCCTCACATTTACTTTTATCCAATTAGAATATTTTGATTTCAAATGCATTTAATTTATTTCCATCCAAACACAATTAAGAAGACATTTACTCCCCAATTCATTTATCTCTAATTTTATTTCCCATTTACCTCCATTTACAAGCTTCTAAATAAGCCCTAAAATGCATGGTAAATGAGCAATTATTACCATTTTAGGTGTTTTTTTAATAAGGAATTATTGCTCATAGATCAAGAATCAAATACACTTGTGAAAGGATCAATAAAGTAAAACGTAATTATTACTTTTTTACCTTATAAAATTACCGGTTTTATGGTGTTTTTATGCTGAAACAAACGATGTAATAGAATCATCATTACAAAAATGCACGTGATATGACAACCAGATTACAAAAGTAAATAATTTTGACCAATTTACAACCATTTTCAGTTTTAATTGAAGAATCAAATATGACCTAAATATAAAGTAAATAGTCTAACAATGAGAATGCTCAAGTAATTACAATTTGGTCATTTCCAGAAAATTTAATAATTTCCACAAATTAATTAAGGCAATTCAATCCAAACAATGCACCTAAATACAATTGAAGAGACATGTGATTTCACCAGATGAATGGTAAAAGAAGACTGCTAACATTTTACAGTTGGAGCATCAAGATCTCCAAAATACATTTAATTCCAACCAAATATTTTGCGGACAGAAAACTCAAGTAAATAAAATTCATGAACACAATATTTCAACATAAACAATAAAAAGATGAAATCATACACACTTCTCCAATTACCTTGAGCAAGAGGTAGCTTGAATCTGAGTCGCTAGCTATTACTAGATCCCAACCGTCGCCGCTGGCCTCACCGAATTCAATTGTCCCAAGTGTTAGATTGGCCAAATGCTCCCCTTAAGTTATTGCGCGGCGTCACCACGGGACACTGTGTAGGGTATAGATATCACCAAGATCAAGTTGATATTTGTGTTTTCCCTTTATCCAGGTTTGTTTGACCTTATGAATAAGTGGGATGGGTAACATTCTTCTCAATACTTTGTAACATGTTATTAAAATGTAAACTAGCATTATAATTAGTTCATGGTGAGGGTTAATTTAAGTATAAATTTTTATTTTGACCGTACTCTCCGTAATGAACAGGGAGTTGCCTACATACTTTTCATTGCTATAAGATCATGCCAATATAGTTCATCTCTTTTCCCCAAAGGACAACACAAAACTATATTCAAGTATGAAGGGTTATATGGTATTGAAATATGTAAGATCGATGAGATCCAGCGTACGAGTTCAAATAATATAGGGGAGTCGATGATAGAATTTACCCAAACATTCCTATAGGATTTTTTCCCGTTGATTTGAAGTTAATTACAAATCCAGTAACTAGCTTCGAATCATCAGTCGAAAACTCAGGAGACACGTCTGAGGAAAATCTATCATCGACTCTCCCTATACCATTTGAGATTGTACGCAGGCTCTCATCGATCTTACAGTTTTCAAGATCGGAGAACTATTCAAACTTGAAAGTAGTTATTATTATTATTATTTTTTTCGTTGTTTGAAAAAAAGTGATGAAGTGCAATGACCTGATTTTAGTGATAAGATTAGGTCACTGTAGTTCATCTTTCTCTTTTACTAGACATTCATATAGATTTTTGGCTAGCAATTCGAAGACGATTATAATTGATAGTAATTCAAAGCTAGAATCTCAAAGTCACGTCCTGTAAAAGAGAGAGCAGAAATCCAAATATACCGAATTAACATTTGTAAAAAATCATTCATGAAAAGTGAACGAATCCATTCAAATTCATGCATGCAATTCTAATTCACATAGTCAAAAAATGATATATATCCAACTATCAACTAACAAGTATAAAAAAAATTAAATACAAGTTAAAAAATGTCATTTATCAATAAGTTGAATCATATTTGATGGCCACTTAATAACGGATCCTATATGAACATCTACAAACTTCATCTCCTCAGGTAGATCACTGCATGTCTTCTATTTCCATACTGTGGTTGAAGATGTCCTCGATGTAGATATCATCGTAAATTGGATTAGGGGCCTTGTTATCAACCATGTGTCTTATAATAAAAGTCTTAGTCATACGAAAGTTATTCAAGAAGCACCTACTGCCGATCTCTAGTGAGGGGAGGGAGAAGATATTGGTTCTTTCTCTTCTCCGCTCACCATTTGAGAATACATACTTCGGTTCTTAATTGAGAAGAATCCATGGTCGGCATAGCAGATGACCCCGTGGACAATTGCCTCCTCAATGTCATCTCCCTTGTTATCGTTTGCACTTGTTGAGTTAAATATAAGAACCAACTCTTTATCGTCTCCATTTCATCCCGGAGAGGAGCTGTATGACGCAACTCACTCATTGTATTCCCCCTCCCATACCCCCAACTCATATCATATGTTCCAAAGACAATTATGTTGAGATGTAGAGCCACATCTGGGGGCCGCTCGACCGGTCGAGTGGCCCACTCGACCAGTCGAGGATTAACTCGACTTAAAGTCCAGCGAGCATCAGGTTTTGGATTCCGAGGCGCTCGAGCAGCCTGCTCGACCAGTCGAGGTTACGCAGATTCATTACCGAATTTGATGCAGACTGCGGATTTTTGAGTCGGTTTTCACAGAGGTGCGAAAGGGAAGTTGTCTAAACTATAAATATGTGTCTCTAGGGCTTTTCTAGTGTATGAAAAATAATTCTAAGGTGTGGGTAAAGGGTTTTCTCTGTACTTCCAAGGGAGAGGTTAGTATATTGCCTTGTAATCTTCATTTTTCTTCATAGTGGAAGTTTGCATCCGTGGTTTTTTACCCTTGTTGGAGTTTTCTACGTATATCTTGTCTTGTGGTTTGTTTGGAATGCTTTGATTATTTTTCTAGTTTATATTTCTTTTTATTTATTGTTTGTGGGTAAGACCGGGGATTGGTTCTCGGTTCACTGCGTTGTTGGTGTGCTGCACAACAAATTGTAACGACATCATGTTCTAAATCCCGTTGTCCAAAAGTAGGATCAACCACAATGATATTTCTTAATTGTTCTTGAAAAATCATTAAAAATATAAAAAAATTGGATAATTATACAAGGATTTAACTGGAATAATTTTATAACCACTCACAATGGTTGTGTTCTCCTCAAGTGTCAAAGCACAACCGTTTAACCTAGTATGGCTATCGATGTATAGTTCAATCCTAGTGGCTGGACTACCATCCATCTTACACTTATTTTTTGTATAATATAAAGTAGACATATAAGATCTAATTTACAATAAAGTATCTATTAGAAATTATTAACTAATATTTGTTAAAATTTAACTCTTCAGCTCTAATCGCCACACCCTTCCTCACCCTGGTGTGTAGGGATTTCATCCTGGTGCGAAAGTCCTTGAATTTCACACTCATATTTTGGGACTGGCATTGATCTCATGTCGATGAACTTCTCCCAATTATCTTACTTCATTCACTTATTTCATTTATTTGCTTTTCATTGTGTTAGTATTATCGAATTCCTGATAATATTTGTTAATTTGAATTTCTAGTATTTTCAGGCTTTACCAAATTTCTTTAACACAAATTCCTGGTATTCCTTTAACACATCATAGTGAGACTATGAAGAATATGAGGAAATAAGATAAATTAAACATCTTTCATATTTTTTAAATAAAAAATAATTCTACCAGTCAAAACACATGTTTTGAAGACCCTAATAGTCTTTGAACGTTAATTATTTGAGTAAGACACCAAATTAAATCAATGGCACATCCAATTTTCTTTCCATAATGGGTATAATGGAGAGATATCAGCCATTGCGTACTAACCAATTTGCATCACAAACTCTAACGCATTTTCCCTAACTGGCTGCCCAAGAAATTTAAACTCATGAATATGGCGATGCGTCTCATTAGATGAAGTAGTGTAAGAGGGTGGGGGTCCAGAGTGGGAAGAAGCGGCAGCATGTGCCGACTCTAGAGTAGATGTCGTAGGTATCGTCGATGACGCAGGAATGTTCTCCAGTCTCGGAGTGGTAGAAGGGAAACTTTGCAAATTATCTTGAGATAGGGTATCTATATACATGTAGATTGTTAGCTTCTAAGGTCTGAAAACTAACACAAAACTTAAACAACCGGATCTGTCATGAACTGTAATGTCTTACAACAAAGCGGGATCTGTTAGATTGTAATACTTAATGGTATATCCATCTAACTAACTAAATCAGTTACTCATCTAAGACCGAATAACATGTAATACTTTTATGTTTTCATTTAAATGTCTATGTTGAAATTCTGGTAGCAGCTCCTCATGTATCTTTAGATACGTTGATTTTGTATTTATTCCCATGTCAAGTATCCATTTGAAATAAATGTAAGAAACACACTACGTGAAAAATGGAAAAAATGACTGATTTAGAGACGGTTCTAGGCCGTCTCTAAAATTGCTTGGTTTAAAGACGCTTTAGAGACGGTCGTCAACCGTCTCCAAACTTTTAGACGGCCCTTGACCGTCCTTAATATTGTCTTAAAAAATTTAACGTCCACAAATCATTTAAGACGGTCAAAAACCGTCCTTAACTGTGGATAAAAAACGGCCATTGACCGTCTAAAAAAGAGACGGTCCCTGACCGTCTTATATGCTACCATTTGAGACGGTCAAAGACCGTCCGTATTAGAGACGGTTATTGGCCGTCTCTTACTGGTGATTTGAGACGGTCAAGGACCGTCTTAATTAGAGACGGTCATTGGCCGTCTTTTCCTGTCAGCTTAGACCGTTAAAAATAGTCGGTATTAGGGACCGTCCTTAGCAGTCTCCATTTGAGACTGTCAAAGACCGCCTCTATTAGAGACGGTCATTAGCCGTCTTATAGTGGTCATTTGAGACTGTCAAAGACCGTCTATATTAGAGACGGTCCTAAACCGTCTCTAATGCTCAAGTCGAAATTTAAGAACAAAATCATTTTGAATTTCGAACAAAAAAAAAAAAGTTAAAAAGGCTTAGAAAAATAACTAACAATGTTTAAGAACAAAATTTAGATTTTGAAAAAGAAAAAATGTAATTTTATAAAAATCTAGATTTTCAAAAAACATTAAGAACTTTGAATAATTTTGAAAAAAAAAATATTTTGATAAGAAAATGATGTTTTGAAAAAGAAAATTAACAAAATTAACAAAATTGTGAAAAAATTGACAAATTGTAAAAATATATTTTTTAAAAAGAAAACTAGATTTTGTATTTTGATAGGAAAATTAAAAACTTATATAACAAAAGTGATATTTAAAAAATGATATTTTCAAAAAGAAAATTTAAAAATTAAACGAAATTGTGAAAAAATTGACAAATTGTAAAAATATATATTTTTTAAAAAAGAAAACTAGATTTTGTATTTTGATAAGAAAAATTAAAAAGTTATATAACAAAAGTGGTATTAAAAAAATGATATTTTGAAAAAGAAATTTTAAAAAATTAAACAAAATTATGAAAAAATTGACAAATTGTAAAAAAATATATATTTTTTTAAAAAGAAAACTAAATTTTTTATTTTGACAAAAAAATTAAAAATTATATAACAAAAGTAAGATCTAAAAAATGATATTTTGAAAAAGAAAATTTTAAAAAATAAACAAAATTTTGAAAAAATAGACAAATTGTAAAAAAATATATTTTTTTAAAAAGAAAACTAGATTTTTTATTTTGACAAGAAAAATTAAAAAGTTATATAACAAAAGTGAGATTTAAAAAATGATATTTTTGAAAAAGAAATTTGAAAAATTAAACAAATTTGTGAAAATTTTGACAAATTGTAAAAAAAATATATATTTTAAAAAATAAAACTTAATTTTGTAGTTCGACAAGAAAAATTGAAAAGTTAGATAACAAAAGTGAGATTTCGATGATGTGTTGTATATCCTTGTAGCCCTTATGTTTCTCCCACCCATTTTTGGGCCGGGTATAAAAAAATTGTGTAGATTTAAACCTACTTTTACACCTAATCCTAATCTCAACTCCCTAACCTAAACCTAAACCTGAACTTGAAAACCCAAACCTAAACCCAATCCCGAACCCGAACCCGTATTCTTAAACCCTAACCTTAACCTATTTTCAAATCCCTAAACCTAAACCTACACCTAATCCTAATCTCAACTCCCTAACCTAAACCTAAACCTAAACTTGAAAACCCAACCCTAAACCCGATCCCGAACCCGAACCCGATTTCCTAAACCTAAACCTTAACCTATTCTCAATTCCCTAAACCTATAGCTTATAACCTAAACCTAAACATAAACCTAAACCTGAACCTATAACCTATAACGTAAATATATTCTCAAATCCCTAAACCTACACCTACACCTAATCCTAATCTCAACTCCCTAACCTAAACCTAAACTTAAACTTGAAAACCCAAACCTAAACCCGATCCCGAACCCGAACCCGATTTCCTAAACCTAAACCTTAACCTATTCTCAAATCCCTAAACCTACACCTAATCCTAATCTAAACTCCCTAACCTAAACCTAAACTTGAAAACCCAAACCTAAACCCGATCGCGAACCCGAACCCGATTTCCTAAACCTAAACCCGATCCCGAACCCGAACCCGAACCCGATTCCCTAACCTAAACCTTAACCTATTCTTAATTCCCTAAACCTATAGCTTATAACCTAAACCTAAACCAAAACTTATGACCTAAAACCTAAATGTATTCTCAAATCTCTAAACCTAACCTACACCTAATCCTAATCTCAACTCCCTAACCTAAATCTAAACCTAAACTTGAAAACCCAACCTAAAACCCGATCCCGAACCCGAACCTGATTTCCTAAACCTAAACCTTAACCTATTCTCAAATCCCTAAACCTAAACCTACACCTAATCCTAATTTAAACTCCCTAACCTAAACCTAAACCTAAACTTGAAAACCCAAACCTAAACTCAATCCCGAACCCGAACCCGAATTCTTAAACCTAAACCTTAACCTATTTTCAAATCCCTAAACCTAAACCTACACCTAATCCTAATCTCAACTCCTAACCTAAACCTAAACTTAAACTTGAAAACTCAAACCTAAACCCGATCCCGAACCAATTTCCTAAACCTAAACCTTAACCTATTCTCAATTCCCTAAGCCTATAGCTTATAACCTAAACCTAAACCTTAACCTTAACCTTAACCTAAAGCTGAACCTATTACCTATAACCTAACCTAAACCTAACCTAAATATATTCTTAAATCCCTAAAACCTACACCTACACCTAATCCTAACTCAACTCCCTAACCTAAACCTAAACCTAAACTTGAAAACCCAAACTTAAACCCGGGTTCGCCTAAACCCGATCCCGAACTTGAACCCGATTTTCTAAACCTAAACCTTAACCTATTCTCAATTCCCTAAACCTAAACTTGAAAACCCAAACCTAAACCCGATCCCGAATTCGAACCCGATTTCCTAAACCTAAACCTTAACCTATTCTCAAATCCCTCAACCTAAACCTACACCTAATCCTAATCTGAACTCCCTAACCTAAACCTAAACCTAAACTTGAAAACCAAACCTAAAACCCGATCCTGAACCCCGAACCCGAACCCGATTTCTTAAACCTAAACCTTAACCTATTCTCAAATCCCTAAACCTAAACCTACACCTAATCCTAATCTAAACTCCCTAACCTAAACCTAAACCTAAACTTGAAAACCCAAACCTAAACCCGATCCCGAACTCGAACCCGATTTCCTGAACCTAAACCTTAACCTATTCTCAATTCCCTAAACCTAAACCTTAACCTTAACTTTAACCTAAACCTGAACCTGAACCTATAACCTAAATATATTCTCAAATCCCTAAACCTACACCTACACCTAATCCTAATCTCAACTCTTAACCTAAACCTAGACCTAAACTTGAAAACGCAAACATAAACCCGATCCCAAACCCGATTTCCTAAACCTAAACCTTAACCTATTCTCAATTCCCTAAACTTATAGCTTATAACCTAAACCTTAACCTAAACCTAAACCTATTCTCAAATTCCTAAACCTACACCCTACACCTAATCCTAATCTAAACTCCCTAACCTAAACCTAAACCTAAACTTGAAAACCCAAACCTAAACCCGATCCCGAACCCGAACCCGAAACCCGATTTCCTAAACCTAAACCGACACCTAATCCTAATCTAAACTCCCTAACGTAAACCTAAACCTAAACTTGAAAACCCAAACCTAAACCCAATCCCGATCCCAAACCCGAATTCGTAAACCTAAACCTCAACCTATTCTCAAATCCCTAAACCTACACCTACACCTAATCCTAATCTCAACTCCCTAACCTAAACTTAAACCTAAACTTGAAAACCCAAACCTAAACCGATCCCGAACCCGAACCCGATTTCCTAAACCTAAACCTATAGCTTATAACCTAACCTAAACTTATTTATATGTTTTATGCGTGAATGAATGTAATGTGGATAAGATTTTGTTTGGATGGATGTAGTTTTATGTTTGGATGGATTTACGTAGTTTGGGTTTAGATGGATGTGAATGTGATGAAATGTGGATAAGATTGTTTTTTTACTTATGAAGTTGAACTTTATGTATTATGCGTGGATGAATGTAATGTGGATAAATTGTGTTTGGATGGATGTAGTTTATGTTTGGATGGATTTACGTAGTTTGGGTTTAGATGGATGTGAATGTGAATGTGATGAAATATATTGTATAACAGGTGTATTTCAGGAAGAATACTGTAACAGGTTAAATTTGAAAGTGTCCTTTAATTGTCATAAGAGACTGCCTATGGCAGTCCATTTAAAGGACGGTCTATGACCGTCCTTTGAAGGCTCGTAAGAGACGGTGCACGACAGTCCTTTTTAAGGACGGTCCATGACCGTCCATTTAAAGGACGGTCTATGGCCGTCCTTTGAAGGCTCATACGAGACGGTCCATGACCGTCCGTTTAAAGGACGGTCTATGGCCGTCCTTTGAAAGGCTCATAAGAGACGGTCTATGACAGTCCTTTTTAAGGACGGTCCATGACAGTCCTTTTAAAGGACGGTCCATGACAGTCCTTTTAAAGGACGGTCCATGGCCGTCCTTTTTGGGCTTATTAGAGACCGTCCATGACAGTCCATTTGAAGGACGGTCCATGACCGTCCTTTAAAAGGACGGTCCATGACTGTCTTTTTTTCGTCAATAAGAATGACGGTTGACAACCGTCCTTTAAGTAATAGGACACGTCAAAATTTGACTGCCTATGTGACGGTCCATGACCGTCCTTTTTGGTCATTTGAGACGGTTTTGGACCGTCCTTTTTTCGCTGTTTTGGCGTAGTGACATATATGTAAAAAAAATGAGTGAATCAAAAAATAAGTATGTGCATTTACATCAGGTTACATCCACCTGGCTGGATTTGGAGTCCATGACAGGACATGGGCCCAAAAGTAATGTGACCCAAGACTTAAGTGGGTTGCACGACAACGAAAAAGTGGAGAGCGTACTGTTGAAACCTTCTCGGGTTCCACCTTGATGTTAATGCGCCATCCAAACAGCTCAGAAGGTCATTCTGAACTGAGATAAACTGAAAACACAAAAATATTAACTTCATACAAAACTTATGTGGCCAATGTTTCAATAGTGGGCATTCAATCCCTACTATTTCCAGTCATGTGGCCTACCTGAGTTTTGATTAGGCTTACTTTTGGTCTCATGTCCTTACATGAGCTGGTAAAATGGATGGATTGTGGAGAGGATTTCTCACAAACTGGGTTCCACCTCCACCTAGCTTCCCACTTCCTGCAGTCGAGGTCGCAGTCAATCCACATATCTGCTGTACAGGTTGGATGTCATTAATACATTAGGTGGGCCCCATTTTCATCCAGTACCACCGTAGGTTACTGTGGTACTTAGTACCACCGGCGTGTTCCCCTAAAGATGCATAACTAGTCCGGATTAGCCGGCCTTATACTATATATATAAAATCATGAATAAAGTTACAGAGAGAAGATCAGAGCACACTTAAGTTATACAGTGCGCCTTGCCTTGGTCCCCTTGGACAACCCAATTGATCAATGCGCCTATGTTAAGGTTACCATGCAAAAATTTAATGAATTGGATTATTCTAGGCCTCCGACCAATGGCCTATAAAATGGACGGTCAAGATTGTGTTTCTATAAAATAGGTCCAATCAATAATTTAAACCACTCATTTTTTTGGGTGTTATGCTGATTGTTCTAAAAGCATTCCTAAGAAAGAAAGAACGAAAAAATTCTAACAATCCCAACCATGGCTTAGAAAACAAATTTTATAAAAGATAAGGTCCAGTTAATATTAGATTGAACCATCAGACTGCCGGGATTTTTTTTTTTTTTTTGGTGGTGACCCATGAAAAAATTCGCATTAAACCTAATGAATGCTCTAGATTGATCGATTGGACTGTCCAAATGTCCCAGTCAAACTACAAGCAGTATAACTTAAAGTACTGCAAGAGAGCATGGAACATTTATCATGGATAAAATGTTTGGAAAGAAAGATATGTAGAAGCCGGCCTCTTAGTAAAAAAACACTGATAATATCGATTTTATGACTTTTATGTAAGCCTCTTTCGTTCTCTTTCTATTATAAATAGAGGGGAGCTTAGAAAAGCTACTCCCAAGAAAGAGAGAGAGATCTTCTACTTCTAGTATTAGGGAAAAATAAAAGGGAGAGACATGGCTCAGGAAAACAGCAAAAGTGTCATGTTTCTCCATTTGGTTTTGATGCTCTCCTTTCTTCTCATCATTTCCATGGCTCAAGGTAAATCGTATGACTGATAATATTTAATCAGGAAGGGTCGGGTAGGGGTGTAACTCAGATGGGTCAGGTTGTGTTAAGGGCCAACTCTTTTAGTGTGGACACACACACACACACACACAGCTAGTTAACATCCAACTACTTGGTGTGTAGGACCCAATTGTGGTGTTTGTATGTAACCCACCTTTTAATGCATGAGCATTTTCATATCACGATTGAGTGTGGTGGCCTGTGAGATGCAGGGGCACACTCGGGGTGGGTGGCCCACGCAAGGCAGGCCCCACCCTTGTGAATGGGGCTCACGAGAGGAGTTCGGCCGAAGTCCTAACCTATAGGATGTGGGGCTTCAGATTGGAGATAAAGGGATTGATTCGCCATGTTCTATTGGTTCAAGCTTTTAGAGTAAGTGGTTAATTGTCCAACATTATCTTTCCACCATGGTACCTCTACTAATGAAAATGGGATGCCCCAAAAATTGGATCGATCTAACAAATAGATGGGATCCATATGAATGTGAAGGCTTTTGAGTGGTAGTTCATTGTTTCTGATGGTGGGGCCATCTGTTATATTATGATTGACTTGTTTTTTGAGGCATCCCATTTTCATGGTGGGATGTTATACAAACACCATAATGGGCCTAATACACAACTAGCTAGCTTGCCATACCACTAGTTGGGCATGAGCATCACTCTCTCCACACACATGTGTACACAAACGCACACACACACACACATGTATGCATCTACCTGCACACACACAGCCTCATGTATGTGTATCTATCTTAAAAATCAGGCCATATTACACACATCAGCTGGGGCCACATCACACGTAACAAAGGGTGCACTTTGCGCAATATTGTGGCACATCTAGGGTGTGAAAGTTCCTGACATTTTGACAGTTGACTTAGAAGAACTAATTATCTTACACCCATTTCAACATGGGCACATGTGCTTGCGCGCTAGTGGATGGACGGGGCTCCCACTCATCCTTGCCTTGTGGATATATAGGAAAACCTTTGGAAATGGACTCTATTAGTGAGGAGCTGAATTTGTTTTTGGATAATAGAAAGATGTGTAAATCTAATTCTCAGAATTAGTCCTTTTGATATTTTCACCTTTAATATCAGTTAACAAATTTTAAAAAATGAGTTTCCATCCAATAATTATATTTTTTAAAAGGGTAAAAGATGCATTGCTTCCCAGTTATTTCTCTTCCCCGTATCCAAACACTAACTGAATTCCTAAGAATAACTTTAATAGTAATCAAACACCATATTGCTTAAGTACTAATCAATTTCTTCCTCTAATTTTTCAATGAATTAGTTGGGTTTGGAGCCACGGATGCCGTCCCAGACTGCGAATCGGTGTTTGGAGTACGAGTGGATGATACGTGCTTCGGGGTCAGGCAATTGTTCAATCTGACTACTGAATTCTTCAGTGATCTTAACCCCAATCTCAACTGCGATGCTCTCTTTGTGGGCCAGTGGGTCTGCGTGGATGGATCAGTGAACTGAGTTCGTTTTATTTAATGGAAACTATATATGTATGAATAAATGGAGAGACTTCAGTTTCTCTCTAATCAAGATTTCATTGGATGTAATAGCAATGTCACGAACTCTTTAATGAGCAGTCATGGGCTTATGGAATTCTGCTTTTTAAAAAAAAAAAAAAAAATTATTCTCTCTCTCTCTACCTCCTCTCCCCAAATCCATATTAAGGTGGATATTTCATGAAACCATTTATTTCTAGACATTCATTTGATAGCAAAAGCTTGAACGGTTCAAATCATTTGATCAGTGGAATTATTGGGCTATGTTTCATCCACATTGGACCTACAAATTTCGTGGAATATATGGATTGACCTAACATATGCTACATGCATACAGGAGGATTAAAATGGTTCTTATAACAAAGACTGCAAGTTCGTAGTCCTATTTTGGCCCAGATACACGCATGTCCATTGTACACAGTGATAGTAGCCAGGGTCCACGTTTAATTGCCTATACCTAGCAAAAATCACTTTGATCAGGTAGTTCAAACAATTCGTTCAATGGCTAAGGAAATAGATAACCATGATGATTATAATAAGATGGTGCTTACATAGATATGGACCATACGGACCATCCTTCTCATTGTGGTTTGATTGGACAATCCTAACCGTTCAAAAATTAGATGGTCCCTATTAATAATACTTGATAAACTCGATCTTTGTTATGAACCATCTATGATGAAGGGAAGGATGTGATGAAGTCAATCACCATCTTCCTCGATCGATAAACGCCATGAATCCATAAGGTTCTCTTGAATCTACAAGACAGAACAAGAGAAATAAAATAAAATAATTTTTGATAATTTTATTGATTGAATGAATAAACAATGAGTTTTTGCATCCTTAAAGTACTTAAACAAAGCCTAAAAATATAATCAAAGAGTCCTAATCGAATAAAGAAATAAATTCTAAAAAAGTCATAAATTAATTTCCATGTTCGTCGACCTGTTGTTGACCTGTCAAAATGGCTAAAAAATGTCTAGAGACTAAAACTGAAAATTCTGTGAATTTCGACATGTCGACCCGATCTATTGACCCATTGAATAGTATTTCAACCTGTTGACAAATCTGTCAACTTGTCCAAATTGGTAGAAATTAACCAGTTAGCAATTTGGAATTTCTATCAGGATTTTGATTTGTTGACCGGTCGAAATATGCTGAATTTTGATAATTTCTCCTTGGGCTCTTTTTCGGTCCATATGTTTTAGGAATGTGCTTGATCCACGTCCTACATCAGACCCCTCCACTTGAAAAGAAAAAAAATTGTCATTGAGTTTGGTTCACGATATGTATTCAATTTCCTCGAGTTCTTCAACAGACCTAGTTCGTAATACTTATACTGGTTTACTACATTGAAAGTGCTTGAGATCTCCATACCCTCTAAACGATTAAGAACAAAGGCGTTATTGTTGATTTTTTTAATGATCAGAACATGGCCAATATTCTTATTCACCAACTTATTATACGTCGCAGTTGGAATATTTTTCTCGTTCAAGTGAACTAGTACATCATCATCCAGTACTTGAAACACATTCTGGCACCAATGTTCATTAGCCTCTTCCTTACCTTTGACATTAGACTTATGAGTTAGCACAATTGTAAATCCTGCAATCTTTTTGATAATGTGGGCAATTAGGCAAACTTGCTCTTGGGACAATATCAATGTGGTTCATATATCTCGTATGAGAGGCAATTCCTTAGA
The DNA here is from genome assembly GCA_021015155.1 of Magnolia officinalis. Taxonomy (NCBI): domain Eukaryota; kingdom Viridiplantae; phylum Streptophyta; class Magnoliopsida; order Magnoliales; family Magnoliaceae; genus Magnolia; species Magnolia officinalis. The sequence continues at coordinate 1,841,931 of JAJHSJ010000017.1, read as the reverse complement.
AAGTTCATCAGACACAATTGCCTTGAACTCCTGTAACAATGATATTAATTAGATTCTTTGGTATGTTCACAAGCTCCACATCTTTGTCCCTTTCAACTAATGTATATACATCTTCTGTCTACGCAGATTGTTTGATGAAATTCTGTTCGATTATGAGAGACTGCCCCTCCACTTTAGAAGTCTTAGGTTGGTTCCTCATTTCCATAGGGGTCGCACGTATACTACTTATATTCTAGTGGCCTGTCGCGACTTCGTTTTGACTAGGTCGCCTCTCGTCGACAAACCATGTGAATTCTTTGCATAACTCATCACTTATTGTCTACCATGCCGATAATTTTTGTATTATTGAAACAATACGTGATTGTAACCATTAGGAAGGAATCGTGCGCCCAACAATTACTTCATTTATGGCCACGTGTAGATTGACGCCTTCATTTGTCTCGTCCACTTGAGTTGAAGCTGTTCATATCAAGTTGAAGCTCCACCCTTCAACTTGTAAGCCAAAAGTTTAACTTTCTTATCTACAACGATTACCATGTAGTCGAAGATATGTTTAACTTCAAGTAGCCAATTGAGAATGTCATCAACGTGGAGTTGGTCGTTGAAGTTAAAAAGATTGACTTTCTTCTTGAATTCCTGATTTGCCCAATCTACCTAATCGCTGTCTCGTCCAGGATGTTGGAGTATCATGTCATTGATCTCCTTATTGCTAGATCCCATATCCTCAGGTATGGTTATATGATTCACTGCTGGCATCATCCTGTGATTAGCACGATTGTAAATTTCAGTGCCTATCGGAGGTGGATCATCACTTCGAACATGAATTTGTCCAATTTCATCAAGTGATTGATAGCGGCTTATAGCCATTGCATGACTGACCAATACTCTCATTGTGCCATGTCGAAAGTCGCCGCTATTAAATGATAATTTCCTGGAGCACTATCCGGCAAATTGTGCCCGACGCGCCATTAGAAGCCTCTGATCTAACGAAAAAACATATTTCTGATAGCAACTAGCATAGGTAAGGATGCGTTGAGGTCAATCACCGCCTTCCTCTATTGATAAACGCCTAGAATTTATAAGGTCTTCTTAAATCCACAAGGGAGATTTCTCCAATTTACAAGAAAAATAACATAATTTTGAGAATTTTATTAATTGAATGAATAAAAAAAAAAGAGTTTTTACATTCTTAAATAACCCTAAACAAATCTTTATCGAATAAGGAAACAACTTCTAAAAAACATGCAAATTTCCTGATCCCTCGACCGGTTGAAATGGCTAAAAAATGCCCCGATATTAAAATTGAAATTTCTATGAACTTCGACTTGTCCTGTAAATACATTCGCCACGCTTGGGCTATACTATTTTTGCATGACATTTAAAATTGTAGGCCAGGTTAGGACTGAACTTGGCTCGACTCTAACCCAGCCCCGTTGACACTCCTAATTCGAATAAACTGAAAGCCCAAAAATATTAACTTAATCCAAAACCTACGTGGCCTCATCCATGTTTCAACGGTGGAGCTTCATTCCTCACTGTTTCCTGTCGTGCAGCCACTTCAGTTTTGAATCCACCTCGTTTTAGGCCATGTTCTAACATCATTTGGCAAAATAGATGGACGGAGTAGATTTCTCAAGAACATCCTGGTGAGCCCCACCTAGCTTCCCATCGCTCACCTCCTAGCTTCCCATCACAGAAAGTTCATGCGAGTGCCTTACACTTCTGCGGCCAGAAGTTAGGTGGGGCCGCTGTGATCTTTGTTAGAAACCCACTCATCCATCCATTTTGCCAGCTTATGTTAGGATATGTGAAATACAGATTAGCTGTGAAGTGCGACCCTGATTGTGGGGCCCACCTCTATGTATGCATTGCATATCCAGGCGGTTCATCTATTTTGCCAGCTTATTTTAAGGCATAGTCCCAAAAACTAAGATACAAGTATCAGGTGGATCACATAGTAGCGACTGAAATCCCACCATTAAAAGCTGCTTGGGGTCACAATAGTTTTGGATCTAGCTGCTGTTTGTGTTTTTCCCTTAATCCTGTTCTATGTGACCTTATCAATAGGTTGGATGGTAGATAAACATTACGGCGGACCTTAAAAAGCTTTTAATATTTAGTATTCAATAATCACTGATTCCTGTGTGGTCCACCTGAGATTCGTATCTGCTTCATTTTTTGATCAATTGGCTAAAATAATCCTGCAAAACAGATAGATAGCATGGATATACAATGACTAATGAATAAATTGAAGTGGGTCCATATGATCCGGGCCATATCTACCTGGCTGGATCTGTAGTGGCAGCTAATCCGGGTTTGGGACATGGGCCTAAAAGTGAGGTGATCCAATATTCATGTAGGCTGGGGAGGGTACTGTTGAAACCATCTTGGGTTTATTTTCACTGTTACGAGCTGATCACAACACAAAAATATTAGCCTAATACAAAATTTCTCTCTCCATGAATATTTTAATAGTGGCCATTCAATCCCGACTGTTTTCTGTCATGTGGCCCACTTAGAATTTTGAATACGCCCATAATTTTTTGGTATCATGTCCTAATATGAGCCGGTAAGACAGATGGATGGACGATGGAGTGGATTTCTCACAAGCATCACGGTGGGCTAGCTCCACCCAGCTTCCGACTTCCTGCAGTTGAGGTAGCAGGCAATCTGTGTATCTGATGTACGGGTTGGTTGTGATGAATACATCAGGTGGGCCCCGATTTCATCATATACCACCGTAGCTTAATGTGGTACCGGTACCACCAGAGTCTGTCCTTGGATAACTACATAACTAGTCTGGATTAGCCGGTCTTATACTGTACAAAATCATGAATAAAGTTACAGAGAAGTTATGCAGTGTGCCTATGCCTTGGGCCCTTTTGGACAGCTCAATTGATCAATCCGGACTGTCCATTAGCACACATGTTCCACTAGGCACACATGTTAAGGATGCCACACAAAATTTTGATTGATTGGACTATTATAGGCGTCCAACCAATGGCCTATAAAATGGACAGTCAAGAGTGTGTTTCCATAAAATAAGTCCAATCAATAATTTAAACCACCCATTTTTTTGGGTCTTATGCTGATTGTTCTAAAAGCATTCCTAAGAAAAAATAAAATAAAATTCTAACAATCCTATCATGGCTTAGAAATCAAATGTTATGTCCAATTAATATAAATTGAACCATCAGACGAATGTGAATTTTTTGTGGTGACCCATGAAAAACTCTGCATTAAACCTAATGAATGTTCCAGATTGATCAGTTGGACTGTCCAAATATCCCAGTGCAACTACAAGCACTGTAACTTAAAGTACTGTAAGAAAGCAGTGGAACATTTATCATGGATAAAATGTTATCGAAAGAAAGATATGTAGAAGCCGGCCTTCTTAGTAGAACAACACTGATAATATCGATTCTATGACTTTTATGTAAGCCTCTTTCGTTATCTGTCTATTATAAATAGAGGGGAGCTTACAGAAGCTACTCCCAAGAAAGAGAGAGATCTTCTACTTCTAGTATTAAGGAAAAATAAAAGGGAGAGACATGGCTCAGGAAAACAGCAGAAGTGTCATGTTTCTCCATTTGGTTTTGATGCTCTCCTTTCTTCTCATCATTTCCATGGCACAAGGTAAATTGTATGGCTGTTAATATTTAATCAGGAAGGGTCGGGTAGGGGTGCAACTCGGATGGGTCAGGTTGTGTTAAGGGCCAATCCTTTTAGTATAGACACACGCACATACATACCAATGCTGTCACAAAACTAGTTAAACGTCCAACTAGTTAGTGTGTAGGACCCAATTGTGGTGTTTGTATGCTACCCCACCTTTAATGCAGGAGCATTTTCGTACCCGTCTTGAGTTGGGTGGACAGGGGCACACTTGGGGCTGGGCGGCCTGTGTGAGGCGGGCCCCACCCATGTGAAGTGGGGCTCACGATGGGGATTCGGCTGATGTCCTAACCCATGGGATGTGGATATGAGATAAAGGGATTACTTCTCTATGCTCTATCACTTTAAAGTTTTAGAGTAAGTGATTAATTATCTTACATTACCTTTCCACCAAGGTACCTCTAATAATGAAAATGGAATATCCCAAAAATTTGATTGATGTAACAATTAGATGATCCATACGAATGTGAAGGCTTTTCAGTGGTGGTTCATTGTTTCTGATGGTAGGGCCATCTGTTATAGTATGATTGATCTGTTTTTTGAGGCATCCTATTTTTTATGAGATGTTATACAAACACCATAATGGCCCTAATACACAATTAGTTCGACATACCACTTGTTGGGTTTGAGCATCTCTCTCTCCACACACACGTGTACAAAAACACACACACATGTACGCATCTGCTTGCACACACAGCCTCATGTATGTGTATCTATCTTAAAAATCAGGCCATTACACACATCAGCTGGGGCCACATCACACATAACAAACGGTCCACTTTGTGCAATATGGCACATCTAGGGTGTGAGAGCACGTGACATTTTGACAGTTGACTTAGAAGAACGAATTATCTTGCACCCATGCTCTACATGGGCACATGTGCTTGCTAGTGGATGGATGGGGCTCTCAGTCATACTTGCTTGTGGATAGATAGGAAAACCCTAAGAAATGTTTGTATTTGGATAATGGGAAGAGGTGTAATCTAATTCTCAAAATTAGTCCCTTTGATATTTTCACCTTTAATATCAGTTACAAAAATGAGTTTCCATCCAATAATTATATTTTTGAAAAGGGTAAAGATGCTTTGCTTCCCAATTACTTCTCTTCCCAGTATCCAAATCACTAACTGAATTACTAAGAATAACTTTAATGGTAATCAAACACCATATTGTTTAAGCACTAATCAATTTCTTCCTGTATTTTTTCAATGAATTAGTTGGGTTTGGAGCGACGGACGGCATCCCAGAATGTGAATTGGTGTTTGGAGTACGAGCGGATGATACATGCTTAGGGGTCAGGCAATTGTTCAATCTGACCACTGAATTCTTCAGTGATCTCAACCCCAATCTCAACTGTGATGCTCTCTTTGTGGGCCAGTGGGTCTGCGTGGATGGATCAGTGAACTGAGTTCGTTTTATTTAATGGAAACTATATATGTATGAATAAATGGAGAGAATTCAATTTCTCTCTAATCAAGATTTCATTGGATGTAATAGCAATGTCACGAACTCTTTAATGAGCAGTCATGGGCTTATGGAATTCTGCTTTTTTAAAAAATTGTTCTCTCTTTCTCTCTACCTCCTCTCCCCAAATCCATATTAAGGTGGATATTTCATGAAACCATTTATTTCTAGCCATTCATTTGATAGCAAAAGCTTGTACGGTTCAAATAATTTGATGATCAGTGGAATTATTCGGCCATGTTTCTTCCACATTGGACCTACAAATTTCGTGGAATATATGGATTGACCTAACATATGCTACATGCATACAGGAGGATTAAAATGGTTCTTATAACAAAGACTGCAAGTTCGTCGTCCTATTTTGGCCCAGATACATGCATGTCCATTGTACATAGTGATAGTAGCCAGGCCGGTCCACGTTTAATTGCCTATACGTAGCAAAAATCACTTTGATCAGGTAGTTCAAACAATTCGTTCAATGGCTAAGGAAATAGATAACCATGATGATTATAATAAGAGGGTGTTTACATAGATATGGACCATACGGACCATCCTTCTCACTGTGGTTTGATTGGACAATCCTAACCGTTCAAAAATTAGATGGTCCCTATTAATAATACTTGATAAACCCGATCATTGTTATGGACCATCTATGATGAAGGGAAGGATGTGATGAAGTCAATCACCATCTTTCCTCGATGGATAAACGCCATGGATCCATAAGGTTCTCTTGAATCTACGAGACAGAACAAGAGAAATAAAATAAAATAATTTTTGATAATTTTATTGATTGAACAAATAAACAATAAATTTTTGCATCCTTAAATAACCTTAAACAAAGCCTAAAAATATAATCAAAGAGTCCAAATCGAATAAGGAAATAAATTCTAAAAAAGTCATAAATTAATTTCCACGTTCGTCGACCTGTTGTTGACCGGTCAAAATGGCTAAAAAATGTCTAGAGACTAAAACTGAAAATTCTATGAATTTCGACATGTCAACCCGATCTATTGACCCGTTGAATAGTATTTCAACCTGTTGACGAATCTGTCAACCTGTCTAAATTGGTAGAAATTAACCAGTAAGCAATTTGGAATTTCGATCAGGATTTTGATTTGTTGACCGGTCGAAATATGCTGAATTTTGACAATTTCTCCTTGGGCTTTTTTCGGTCCATGTGTGTTAGGAATGTGCTTGATCCACGTCCTACATCAGATCCCTCCACTTGAAAAAAAAAACTCGTCATTGAGTTTGGTTTACGATATGTGTTCAATTTCCTCAAGTTCTTCAACAGACCTAGTTCGCAATACTTATATTGGTTTACTACATTGAAAGTGCTTGAGATCTCCATGCCCTCTAGAAGATTAAGAACAAAGGCATTATTGTTGATTTTCTTAATGATCAGAACATGGCCAATATTCTTATTCATCAACTTGTTATACGTCGTAGTTGGAATATTTTTCTTGTGCAAGTGAACTAGTACATTATCATCCACTTGAAACACATTCTGGCGCCAATGTTCGTTAGCCTCTTCCTTACCTTTGACATTAGACTCATGAGTTGGCACAATACAAGTAATCATACTCTCATTGACTTGACTTTTATGGGTCAATTCCTCTGCTTGTGCCTGTAAGATCATGCAATCTTTTTGATAATGTGGGCAATTAGGTGAACTTGCTCCTGAGACAATATCAATGTGGTTTCGTATATCTCGTATGAGAGGCAATTCCTTAGAAAGTTCATCAGGCACAATTGCCTTGAACTCCTGTAACAATGATATTAATTAGATTCTTTGGTATGTTCACAAGTTCCACATCTTTGTCCCTTTCAACTAATGTATATACATCTTCTGTCTTCGCAGATTGTTTGATGAAATTTTGTTCGATTATGAGAGACTGCCCCTCCACTTTAGAAGTCTTAGGTTGGTTCCTCGTTTCCATAGGGGTCACACGTACACTACTTATATTCTAGTGGCCTGTCGCGACTTCGTCTTGACCAGGTCGCCTCTCATCGACAAACAATGTGAATTCTTTGCATAACTCATCACTTATTGTGTACCATGCCGATAATTTTTGTATTATTGAAACAATACGTGATTGTAACCATTGGGAAGGAATCTGATGGTTTTTTTTTTGACCCGTCGTCGACCGGTCGTGAGCCTCGCTCGACGGGTCAAAGGCTGGTGGTCGACCAGTCGTGGAGTCGAGTCGTGCACGACTCAAAGTCCAACGACTGTGGACTATTTTTCTCCGGGGTGCTCGACCAGTCGAAGGAGGTGCTCGACTGGTCGTAGGTGGCTCTTGACTGATCGTGGACTCGGTTCGACCAGTCAAGGTTACGCAGACTCGTTTTGCGATTTTGCGCGGATTTCCTGTCGTAAGTCCTTTCGCAACTGGGATGTGGAAAGGAGTTTCCTAAAACTTTAAATAGGAGTTCCTAGGGCTTTCTAGGAACAACAAGAGGGTTTTCTAAAGTTTTACAAAGGATTTGCTAAAGGGTTTAGGGCTATCAAAGGTGAGAGAGAGAGGAAAAGAGAGAGATGAAGCTTATAGAAGGGAGGTTCTGCTCGTGGAGGTTATCTATTATGCAATCTATATCTCAGCGCTTCTATGTCCTCGTAATCGGTGAGATCTCTCCATTTTATTTGTTTCTCTCATTGTTTATCCACTCTTGCGTGAGTGAAGAAGTTTGTAACATTCTACTTCATAGTGGATTGTTGATCTGAACGAGGTCCCGTGGTTTTTACCTCTTTGAGGGTTTTCCACGTAAAAATCTCTTGTGTGGTGTGTGATTGATGCTTTGATTTATTTCATTGCTTTATTATCCATAATTCTGGTTTGTTCTGGAGGGCTAGATCCTAAGGTTTTGTACAAGGCCCCCAATAAAGTGGTATTAAAGCTAAGTTCATTGAACGGGTAGGATCGGTTTTGAATTATGGAAGGTGGCTCATCAAGGATGATCAGCCTCAATGATTCTAACTGGACCATATGGAAGGCTAAGATGGAGGACTTGCTTTATTACAATGACCTATATTCTCCAATTTTAGGCATATTAACAAAATCCAAGGATATGACTGATGATGATTGGAAGAAGATGAACCGAAAGGCGGTGGAGTTTATTAGACAATTGTTGGATGATTTTGTGTTCCACCATGTGTCTACAGAAACCTCAGCCGCTAGCCTATGCTGAAATTACAAGGGCTGTATGAGAGGAAGACAGCCGGTAATAAGATTTTTCTAATAAGGCGACTTGTGAATCTCAAGTTCAAAGATGGTGGTTCTGTGACCGAGCACATGAATGCTGTCAGTAATATAGTGAACCAACTCTCCTCTATGAAGATGGTTCTGGATGATGAATTGCAGGCTTTACTATTGCTTAGTTCATTGCCTGACAGTTGAGAGATATTGGTGGTGTCTCTAAGTAACTCCGCGCTAGACGGAAAGATATTCATGGAACAAGTAACTAACTGTCTTTTCAATGAAGAGACAAGGAAGAAGTCTCAGGGGTCTACTTAGCAAGAGGCCCTTGTGACACAGGAACGGGGGAGAGGAAAGAACTGGAAGGGCTGGAAGGCATGAGATAAATCAAGAGGCAAGTCGAGTAACAAAAAGGATGTTGATTGCTGGAATTGTAGCAAGAAGGGCCACTACAAGCATGAATGTCGTGGTAAGAATAACGACAAGAAAGGAAAAGGGAAGGAAGATGAATCAGATTCCACCGTGGTCGCTTCGGATAGTGACATTGTAGTTATTCTTTCTGCAGATCATGATATATGTCTCACGATTACGAGTTAGGACACCGACTAGGTGATAGACTCGGGAGCTTCTTTTTATGCGACTCCACGCAGGGACTTTTTCATAAGCTACAAGTCAGGTGACTATGGGACTATGAAGATGAAAAATTCTGGCGTATCAAAAATCATGGGAGTCGGTGATATTTGTGTGAAGACCGATGTGGGCTGCACATTGGTTCTCAGGGATGTGAGGTATATCCCAGACCTTCGCTTCAACTTGATGTCGACGGGAAGGTTAGATGATGATGACTATGAAAGCCGGTTTGCTGGTGGGCGATGAAAGTTCATCAAGGGTTCATTGATCGTGGCTAGAGGAAAGAAGTGTGTACCCTTTACAAGGCAAGTGTCAGTATGTGCAAGGGTGGGTTAAACGCAGCGGAAGATTCAACTATTAACATATGACACAAGCGTCTAAGCCACATGAGTGAAAAAGGGCTTTAGCTACTAGCGAGGAAGTGGCTCCTTCCAGACGTAACGGTACACCTCTCAAAACCTGTCTTGATTGTTTATCAGGAAAACAACATAGAGTTTCATTTATTAAATCTGCTTCTCATGTTAATAAAGTGCATGCATTAGATTTGGTTTATTCTGATGTTTGTGGTCCTGTGAGGACAAAAACCTTGTGTGGGGCATTATATTTTGTTACTTTTATAGATGATGCATCTAGGAGGTTTTGGGTTTATGCTTTGAAATCCAAGGATGAGGTCTTTGGTGTATTTAAATTATTTCATGCTATGGTCGAGAAAGAGACAGGAAGACCATTGAAGTGCATCCGCACTGACAATGGTGGTGAATATATTTGCGACTTTCATGAGTACTACAAGTCCCTGGGTATACGGCATGAACAGACGGTTACCAAGACCCCCCAGCATAATGGTGTAGCTGAGCGAATGAATCGCACCATTGTAGAGAGAATCAGATGCATGTTATCCCATGCGAAATTGCCCAAGACGTTCTGGGGAGAAGCAATGCACACGGCAGTGTATTTGATAAATAGGTCTCCATCAGCCCCGTTGAATGGAGAAGTATCTGAGAAGGTGTGGACTGGACAGGATCCATCGTACAGTCATCTCAGGGTGTTTGGATGTAGGGCATCTGTTTACGTACCAAAGGATGAGAGGTCCAAGCTCGATATGAAGATCAGGAAGTGTGTGTTCTTAGGGTACGGTAATGAAAAATTTGGTTACAGATTGTGGGATCAGACCGAGAGGAAGCTCGTCAGGAGCAGAGATGTGGTTTTCTTTGAAGATCAGTGTATAAAAGACATTGGTAAGCCATAGAAGAACCAGCCTAGTTCAGGTGAGCTAGAGGACATGGATCCGGTTACTCCTCCCGTGGTGCCTGATGACGGGGGAGTACAGTAAGGTGCAGAGGACGAGAGAGTTCCTTCAGAAGATGGACCAGGGGAGCAGCCCTCACTTGATCCACCTGTTGAGCCACAGGTGAGGAGGTCATCTAGGGACAGACAACCGTCCAAGAGGTACTTGCCACATGAGTACATTATGCTGACTGATGGGGGAGAGCCAGAAGACTATTCTGAGGCCTTAGCCGACGAGCATAAAGGGGAGTGGTTGAAAGCTATGCAAGAGGAGATGAAATTCTTGCATAAGAACCACACCTATGACATGGTAAAACTGCTTAAGGGCAAGAAAGCTTTGAGTAACAAGTGGGTGTTCAGAAAGAAGATTGAGCAGAAGAATTCACAGACGAGGTTCAAGGCCAGACTTGTGGTGAAAGGGTTTGGTCAGAGGAAAGGCATAGACTTCGAAGAGATATTCTCACCAGTGGTGAAGATGACATCCATACGGGTGTTGCTTGGGTTGGCGGCTAGCATGGATCTGGAGATAGAGCATTTAGATCTCTTCTCCATGGTGACCTGGAAGAAGAGATCTACATGCACCAACCAGAGGGGTTCGAAGTCAAAGGCAAAGAGCATATGGTGTGTAGGCTGAGAAAGAGCTTGTATGAGCTGAAACAAGCTCCACGGCAATGGTACAAGAAGTTTGACTTGTTTATGTTGAAACATAGATATGTCAGAACGGAGTCGGACCTCTGTGTTCACGTGCAAGTTCTCAGATGATGATTTCTTAGTTTTACTCTTATACGTTGATGACATGCTCATCATGGAAAAAGACATCAAGAAGATCGACAGACTGAAATAGGAGTTGGGTAAGTCTTTTGCGATGAAAGACTTGGGCCCGACTAAACAGATCCTAAGAATGGATATAACCCGTGACAAAAGCAGCAGGAAGCTTTGGCTGTCACAAAAACGGTATATTGAGAAAGTCCTAGAGCGGTTCAATATGAATGCAGCGAAGCCGGTCAGTGCTCCACTGGATGATCACTTCAAATTGAGCGACAGACAGTGTCCCAATATGAAGACAGAGGTGGATGAGATGCAGAAGATACCCTACGCGTTAACTGTAGGAAGTTTGATATATGCTATGGTATATACACGCCCAGACATAGCATATGCGGTTGGTGTTGTCAGCTGGTATCTTGCCAATCCTGGCAAAGAACATTGGGCAGCGGTTAAGTGGATACTGCGGTATCTAAGAGGCTCATCCAGGTTGAGCCTATGTTATGGTGACGGGAAACCTGTGTTAGAGGGCTACACAGATGCAGATATAGCAGGCGACATAGATTCCAGGAAGTCTACCTCGGGGTTCATGTTCACGTTTGCAGGGGGAGCGGTTTCCTGGCAGAGCAAGCTACAAAAGGTCGTAGCGTTGTCGACGACAGAGGCCGAGTACATTGCAGTCACAGAGGCATGTAAAGAGATGCTTTGGATGAAGAGGTTCCTACAGGAACTTAGCCTAAAGCATGAGAAACACTTGGTCTATTGCGATAGTCAAAGTGCTATACACTTGAGCAAGAATCCAAGTCAGCATTCCAAGTCAAAGCACATAGAGATTCGGTATCACTGGATCAGGGATACCTTGGAACAGAAGGTGTTACAGCTTGAAGGTCTCCACACGGATGATAATGGGTCAGACATGATGACCAAGGCTTTGCTCAAGGGTAAGTTTGAGGTTTATAAAAACCTAGCTAGCTTGAAGAAGGTGGATCCCTCCTGGGTAAAAAAGGGAGAGATTTGATGGTTTTTTTGACCCGTCGTCGACCGGTCATGAGCCTCGCTCGACCGGTCGAAGGTTGGTGGTTGACTAGTCGTGGAGTCGAGTCGTGGCACGACTCAAAGTCCAGCGACTGTGGACTATTTTTCTTTGGGGTGCTCGACCAGTCGAAGGAGGTGCTCGACCGGTCGTAGGTGGCTCTCGACCGGTCGTGGACTCGGTTCGACCAGCCGAGGTTACGCAGACTCGTTCCACAATTTTGCGCGGATTTTGTGTCGCAAGTCCTTTCGCAACTAGGATGCGGAAATGAGTTTCCTAAAACTTTAAATAGGAGTTCCTAGGACTTTCTAGGAACAATAAGAGGGCTTCCTAAAGCTTTATAAGGGATTTGCTAAAGGGTTTAGGGCTATCAAAGGTGAGAGAGAGGAAAAGAGAGAGAGGAAGCTTTAAAAGGGAGGTTATGCTCGTGGAGGTTATCTATTGTGCAATCTATATCTCAGCGCTTCTTATGTCCTCGTAATCGGTGAAATCTCTCTGTTTTCTTTATTTCTCTCATTGTTTATCCACTCCTGTGTGAGTGAAGAACTTTGTAACGTTCTACTTCATAGTGGATTGTTGATCTGGACGAGGTCCCATGGTTTTTACCTCTTTGAGGGTTTTCCACGTAAAAATCTCTTATGTGGTGTGTGATTGATGCTTTGATTTATTTCATTGCTTTATTATCCATAATTCTGGTTTGTTCTGGAGAGCTAGATCCTAAGGTTTTGTGCAAGGCCCCCAACAGAATCGTGCGCCCAACAATTGCTTCATCCGTGGCCATGTGCAGATTGACGCCTTCATTTGTCTCGTCCACTTGAGTTGAAACTGTTCATACCAAGTTGGAGCTCCACCCTTCAACTTGTAAGCCAAAAGTTTAACTTTCTTATCTACAACGATTACCATGTAGTCAAAGATACGTTTCACTTCAAGTAGCCAATCGAGAAAGTCATCAATGTGGAGTTGGTCATTGAAGCCAAGAAGATTGACTTTCTTCCTGAATTCCTGATCTGCCAAATCTACCTAATCACTTTCTCATCCAGAATGTTGGAGTATCATGTCATTGATCTCCTTGTTGCTGGATCCCATATCCTTAGGTATGATTATATGATTCACTGTTGGCATCATCCTGTGATTAGCACGATTGTAAATTTCAGTGGTTATCGGAGGTGGATCATCACTTTGAACATGAATTTGTCCAATTTCGTCAAGTGATTGATGGCGGCTTGTAGCCCTTGCATAACTGGCCGATACTCTCGTTGTGCCATGTCGAAAGTCGCCGCTGTTAAATGATAATTTCCTGGAGCACTATCCATCAAATTGTGTCCGACGCGTCATTAGAATCCTCCGATCCGAGGAAAAAAACATCTTTTTGATAGCAACTGACACAGGTAAGGATGCGATGAGGTCAATCACCGCCTTCCTCTATCGATACACGCCTTGAATTTATAAGGTCTTCTTAAATCTACAAGGGAGATTTCTCGAATTTACAAGAAAAATAAAATAAGTTTGAGAATTTTATTAATTGAATGAATAAAAAAAATGAGTTTTTGCATTCTTAAATAACCCTGAACAAATCTTTAAAATGTAATCAAAGAGCCTAATCGAATAAGGAAACAACTTCTAAAAAACATGCAAATTTCCTGATCCCTCGACCGGTTGAAATGGCTAAAAAATGTCCCAATATTAAAATTGAAAATTCTATGAACTTGACTTGTCCTGTAAATACATTCGCCACGCTTGGGCTATACTATTTTTGCATGACCTTTAAAATTGTAGGCCGGGTTAGGACTGAACTTGGCTCGACTCTAACCCAGCCCCGTTGACACTCCTAATTCGTATAAACTGAAAGCCCAAAAATATTAACTTAATCCAAAACCTACGTGGCCTCATCCATGTTTCAACGGTGGAGCTTCATTCCTCACTGTTTCCTGTCGTGCAGCCACTTGAGTTTGGAATCCACCTCGTTTTAGGCCCATGTTCTAACATCATTTGAAAAAATAGATGGACAGAGTAGGTTTCTCAAGAACATCCTGGTGAGCCCCACCTAACTTCCCATCGCTCACCTCCTAGCTTCCCATCACAGAAAGTTCATGCGAGTGCCTTACACTTCTGCGGTCAGAAGTTAGGTGGGGCCACTGTGATCTTTGTTAGAAACCCACTCATCCATCCATTTTGCCAGCTTATGTTAGGATATGTGAAAGACAGATTAGTGAAGTGCGACCCTGATTGTGGGGCCCACCTCTATGTATGCATTGTATATCCAGGCGGTCCATCTATTTTGCCAGCTTCCAAAAACTAAGATACAAGTATCAGGTGGATCACATAGTAGTGACTGAAATCCCACCGTTAAAAGCTGCTTGGGGTCACAAAAGTTTTGGATCTAGCTGCTGTTTGTGTTTTCCCTTCATCCTGTTCTATGTGACCTTATCAATAGGTTGGATGGTAGATAAGCATTATGGCAGACCTTAAACAAGTTTTTAATGTTTAGTATTCGATGATCACTGTTACTGTGTGGTCCACCTGAGATTCGTATCTGCTTCATTTTTTGATCAATTGGCTAAAATAATCCTGCAAAACAGATAGATAGCATGGATATACAATGAATAATGAATTAATTGAAGTGGGTCCATATGAATATTTTAATAGTGGCCATTCAATCCCCATTGTTTTCTGTCATGTGGCCCACTTAGAATTTTGAATACGCCCATAAGTTTTTGGTCTCATGTCCTAATATGAGCTGGCAAAACAGATGGATGGACAATGGAGTGGATTTCTCACAAGCATCACGGTGGGCTAGCTCCACCCAGCTTCCGACTTCCTGCAGTCGAGGTAGCAGGCAATCTGTGTATCTGATGTACGGGTTGGTTGTGATGAATACATCAGGTGGGCCCCGATTTCATCATATACCACCGTAGCTTACTGTGGTACCTACAAAATCATGAATAAAGTTACAGAGAAGTTATGCAGTGTGCCTATGCCTTGGGCGCTTTTGGACAGCTCAATTGATCAATCTGGACTGGCCATTAGCACACATGTTCTACTAGGCACACATGTTAAGGCTGCCACACAAAATTTTGATGGATTGGACTATTACAGGCGTCCAACTAATGGCCTATAAAATGGACAGTCAAGATTGTGTTTCCATAAAATAGGTCCAATCAATAATTTAAACCACCCATTTTTTTGGGTCTTGTGCTGATTGTTCTAAAAGCATTCCTAAGAAAAAAATAATTATAACAATCCTATCATGGCTTAGAAATCAAATGTTATGTCCAATTAATATATATTGGACCATCAGACGGATGGGAATTTTTTGTGGTGACCCATGAAAAACTCTGCATTAAACCTAATGAATGTTCCAGATTGATCAGTTGGACTGTCCAAATATCCCAGTGCAACTACAAGCACTATAACTTAAAGTACTGTAAGAAAGCAGTGGAACATTTATCATGGATAAAATGTTATCGAAAGAAAGATATGTAGAAGCCGGCCTTCTTAGTAGAACAACACTGATAATATCGATTCTATGACTTTTATGTAAGCCTCTTTCGTTATCTGTCTATTATAAATAGAGGGGAGCTTAGAGAAGCTACTCCCAAGAAAGAGAGAGATCTTCTACTTCTAGTATTAGGGAAAAATAAAAGGGAGAGACATGGCTCAGGAAAACAGCAGAAGTGTCATGTTTCTCCATTTGGTTTTGATGCTCTCCTTTCTTCTCATCATTTCCATGGCTCAAGGTAAATTGTATGGCTGTTAATATTTAATCAGGAAGGGTCGGGTAGGGGTGCAACTCGGATGGGTCAGGTTGTGTTAAGGGCCAATCCTTTTAGTGTAGACACACACGCACATACATACCAACTGTCACACAACTAGTTAAATGTCCAACTAGTTAGTGTGTAGGACCCAATTGTGATGTTTGTATGCTACCCCACCTTTAATGCAGGAGCATTTTCATACCAGTCTTGAGTGGGGTGGACAGGGGCACACTTGGGGCTGGGCGGCCTGTGTGAGGCGGGCCCCACCCATATGAAGTGGGGCTCACGATGGGGATTCGGCCGAGGTCCTAACCCATGGGATGTGGATATGAGATAAAGGGATTAATTCTCTATGCCCTATCACTTTAAAGTTTTAGAGTAAGTGATTAATAATCTTACATTACCTTTCCACCATGGTACCCCTAATAATGAAAATGAAATATCCCAAAAATTAGATTTGTGTAACAATTAGATGATCCTTGCGAATGTGAAGGCTTTTGAGTGGTAGTTCATTGTTTCTGATGGTAGGGCCATCTGTTATAGTATGATTGATCTGTTTTTTGAGGCATCCTATTTTCATGGTGAGATGTTATACAAACATCATAATGGGCCTAATACACAATTAGTTCGACATACCACTGGTTGGGTTTGAGCATCTCTCTCTCCACACACACGTGTACAAAAACACACACACACACACATGTATGCATCTGCTTGCACACACACAGCCTCATGTATGTGTATCTATCTTAAAAATCAGGCCATTACACACATCAGCTGGGGCCACATCACACATAACGAAGGCTCCACTTTGTGCAATGTGGCACATCTAGGGTGTGAAAGCACTTGACATTTTGACAGTTGACTTAGAAGAACTAATTATCTTGCACCCATGTTCTACATGGGCACATGTGCTTGCTAGTGGATGGATGGGGCTCTCAGTCATACTTGCTTGTGGATTGATAGGAAAACCTAAGAAATGTTTGTATTTGGATAATGGGAAGAGGTGTAATCTAATTCTCAAAATTAGTCCTTTTGATATTTTCACCTTTAATATCAGTTACAAAAATGAGTTTTCCATCCAATAATTATATTTTTGAAAAGGGTAAAGATGCATTGCTTCCCAATTACTTCTCTTCCCGGTATCCAAATCACTAACTGAATTACTAAGAATAACTTTAATGGTAATCAAACACCATATTGTTTAAGCACTAATCAATTTCTTCTTGTATTTTTTCAATGAATTAGTTGGGTTTGGAGCGACGGACGGCATTCCAGAATGCGAATTGGTGTTTGGAGTACGAGCGGATGATACATGCTTAGGGGTCAGGCAATTGTTCAATCTGACCACTGAATTCTTCAGTGATCTCAACCCCAATCTCAACTGTGATGCTCTCTTTGTGGGCCAGTGGGTCTGCGTGGATGGATCAGTGAACTGAGTTCGTTTTATTTAATGGAAACTACATATGTATGAATAAATGGAGAGAATTCAATTTCTCTCCAATCAAGATTTCAATGGATGTATTAGCAATGTCACGAACTCTTTACTGAGCAGTCATGGGCTTATGGAATTCTGCTTTTTTTAAAAATTTGTTCTCTCTCTACCTCCTCTCACCAAATCCATATTAAGGTGGATATTTCGTGAAACCATTTATTTCTAGCCATTCATTTGATAGCAAAAGCTTGAACGGTTCAAATCATTTGATCAATAGAATTATTGGGCCATGCTTCATCCACATTGGACCTACAAATTTCGTGGAATGTATGGATTGACCTAACATGCTACATGCATACAGGAGGATTAGGATTAAAATGGTTCTTATAACAAAGGCTGCAAGTTCGTAGTCCTATTTTGGCCCAGATACATACCTGTTTGTTGTATATAGTGATAGTAGCCAGAGTCCACATTTAATTGGCCATACCTAGCAAAAATCACTTTGATCTGGTAGTTCAAACAATTCGTTCAATGGCTAAGGAAATAGATAAATAATAATGATTATAAAAAGAGAGTGCTTACATAGATATGAACCATCCATCATGCGAGATCAACTTTAATCAACTATCCTTCTCACGCATATTGTGGTTTCATTGGACAATCCTAATTGTTTAAAAATTGGATGGTCCCTATTAATAATACTAGATAATTCCATGATGCAGGGAAGGATGTGATGACTTCGATCACTGTCTTCCTCGACCAATAAACGCCTTGAATCTACAAGGTCTTCTTGAATCCACAAGTGAAATTTCTTGAATCCACGAGAGAAATAAAATAACTTCTGAGAATTTTATTGATTGAATGAATACAAAAAATGAAAATTTGCATACTTAAATAATCCTAAAAAAATCTTTAAAATGTAATCAAAGAATCCTAATCAAATAAGGAAAAAAATTCTGAAAAATGCACAAATTCTTTGGTTTGTGGACCTATCGAAATGGCAAAAAAAAGTTCAGAGACTAAAATTAAAAATTTTGTTAATTTCGACATTTTGAACCGTTGAATAGTATTTCGACTTGTTGACAGATCTGTCGACCTATCTAAATTGGTAGAAATCAGCTAGCAAACAATCTGAAATTTCCGTTGGAATTTCGACCTGTCGAATAGATTGCTGAGCAATCGAATTATGTTAAGTTTTAATAATTTTCCCTTAGGCTTCTTCCAGTCTATGTGTGTTGGGAATGTGTTTGATCCACGTTCTACATAAGATCCCTCCACTTGAAAATAACTCATCTTCAAGTTTGGTTCACAATACGTGTTCAACTTCCTCGAGTTCTTTAGTGGACCTGATTCACTTATATTGGTCTACCATCCCCTTTAGAAAATTAAGAAGAAAGGCATTATCATTGACTTTCTTAAGAATCAAAATATGGCCAATCTTCTTATTCATTAACCTATTATACATCAAGTCGGAAACTTTTTCTCACATAAGTGAACTAGCACATTATCATCCACTTTAAACGCCTTCTGGTACCAATTTTTGTTGGCATATTCTGCATAACCCATCATCGATCGACTACCTACTAATAATTTTTGTATTGTTGGAACAATACCTGATCATAACTATTGGGGAAGAATTGTGCTCGTAACAATTGCTTCATCTACGGCCACGTATGGATTAACGCCTTCTTCTGTCTCATTGACTCGAGTTGAAGCTGCTCCCATTAGGTTGATGCTCCGCCCTTCAACTTATATGCCACATGTTTAGGTTTCTTCTATTTAGCGATGTTCATGTAGTCGAAGAAATGGTTCAACTTTAAGTAGCCAATCGAGAAAGTTCTCGATGCGGAGTTGACCATTGAAGATCTGAAGATCGACTTTCTTCTTGAATTTTTGATCCGCACGATCTACCCGATCGTTGTCGCGTCCGGTATGTTGGAGTATCATGTCATCGATCTTCTCGTCACTGGATCTCACATCCTGAAGTGTGATTTTACAATTTGCCACTGGCATCGTCTTGCGATGATCAAAATTACAAATTCCAACATCTACTGGAGGTGGATCATTGCCTCAAACATGGATTTGTCTTACGACTTCTGTGAATTTAGACTTGTAGAACCGATCTGTCGATGTGGCGAATAATATTTCGACCCGTTGACAGATCTATTGACCTGTATAAACCAACATAAATCAGCTAACAAGCATTTAGAATTTTTGTCAGGATTTCAACCTTTCGACTAGATCTGTCGATTGATTGAACTATGCCGAATTTTGACGATTTAAAAATCAAATTGACTAACATAAATTAGCTAACAAGCAATTTAGAATTTTTGTCAGGATTTCAACCTTTCGACTAGATCTATCGACTGACTGAACTATGCTGAATTTTGACGATTTAAAAATCAAATTGACTAGACAACTCTAGGCATCCAATCAATAGCCTATAAAATGGATGGTCAAGATTGTTTCAATAAAAACAAGTCCAATAAATAATTCTAGCCATCCACTTTTTTCGGTCCAATGCTTATTGTTATAAAGCATCCTTTTTATCAGGTAATCCTAGCCATCTCATCTATGGCATACAAAACAAGTGGCTATAAAAGAGAAGGCCAAGTTATAGATGGAACCATCCGATCTGTGTGACCCATGAGAATTGTTTTCATTAGACCCAACAAACACTTTGGATTGATTGATTGATGGGTTGAGAAAATCATCACTTATCTTGCCTGTTGGGTTAAAAAATAGATAAGTTTGATAGGTTGACTTATGGAATGGACCAACCTACAAATTAGCATGGGATTCAAGCCTTAATGGACATCTACTTCCAAAAACAGGTCGACCTTCAAGGAGGTCGGTGCAACTGTAAGGACACTCAAAGAGGATGCAACTGTAAGTCCACTCAAATGGCCAATTGCTGACCTAACCTATGGGTCGATCATAGCTCGGCTATAAGTCAGCTATAGCTCATCCATAACTCGATCATAGCTCAGCCATAGCTCCGCTATAACTCGGGATAATCTTTAAAACAAAGCAAACACCGATTCAACAGAAAGTTCAATATGGCTTACACGATCTTCTCCTGGATCAATAGTCTGGGAATCTCTCCAACGGCCCAAAGATCTCTCCAAAGATCTTCGAAGGATCAAATCAGATCCCGAGAACCTCGGACGATGATAATCTCGAGAGAATCCTAGATGAATCTCTGAACGAATTCGTCTCCGGCGTATCAAAAATGACTCCTTACGGCTGTCTTCCTTCTTGACGCAGGGAAGGACGTGAGGTCGAGCACCATATTCCTCAAGAGGATAACTATTCCAAATCCATGGAACTTCTCTGGACTCTTCACAGAGACTTCTCGAATTCATGAGGAAAGAAAGCAGAAAATAGAAATAAATTCTAATAAATTCGAAATTGATTAATTAATAATTGATAATTGTCTAATGCGTCTCCTTACACCATTAATAAAGAAAAAATAAACAAAAGTTCGTAATTACCAAAAATAGCAAAATTCTAACTCTGATAAAAATCATAATTCTAATAAAACTCTTATAATACCTAATTCTAAAAATAAATTTTCCAAATAAACTTTCTCTAGAAGAGTCCTAGTATAATTTAAAGTTATTTCTAAAAGGGAAGAAAATCTAAAACTCTAAAAATAGAAAAAAAATTAAATCGGAATTACTAAAAATAGTAAAATTTTCTAAAAAATTCATTTTTGAGATGAAAGCGCGCGTTTTCTGACGAAACGGACAGGTGTGACCCACGTTGTGGGTTAGTTAACCTCGGGTGACCCGTTTCAGTAAAGATTGATAGGTTACGCGCCCTGTAACGATACCCAGATCAAAAGTTATGGTCAATTTACGGTCCATCTTCTTTTGGCCCAACCATGCTAGGAACGTATTTATGAAACGTTCTACATCAGACCCCTCCACTTGAAAAAAACTTGTCCTTGAGTTACTCAGGAGACTTGGCACATGAGTCTGAGATAACTTCTGACGCCGATGTTCATTAGCCTTTTTTTTTTTTTTTTTGTACTTGGCATTAAGCTCTTGAGCTGACACAATACATGTACTCATGCTTTCCTTGACTTGACTAATATCGATCAGTTCACTCACATCTACCTTTAAGATCTCATATTCTTTCTGATAATGTGGGCAATTAGGCAGACTTGCCCCTGAGACGGGATCAACGTGGTTTTGTATATCTCGTATGGGAGGTAATTTATTAGGGAGTTCATCGAGCACAACCCCCTTGAACTCCTACAATACTGGTTTCAAATCCTCTAGGATATTCACAAGTTCCACATATTTTTTCTTTTCAACTAATGGATATATATTTCCCGTTTCTCAGATTGTTTAATAAATGCTGTTCAGTTATGAGATATTGTCCCTCCACTTTAGAAGTCTTAGGTTGGTTCTCCGTTTCTATAGAGGCCACATGTTTGTCACTGATGAATCTTGTGGCCTGTCGTGATTCCGTTTCGATGAGGTCGTTTCTCACGGACCAATAATAGAATTTTTCTACATAACCTTTTACTGATCGACTATCCTGATAATAATTATGGTTTTGTTGGAATAATACTTGATCATAATCTCGGGGGAGGAATCACATGCACAATAACTGTTTTATTCGCAGCCACGTGCGAATTGGTGCTTTCATCTGTCTCGTACGCTCGAGTTGAAGTTGTTCCTACCAAGTTGAAGCTCTGCCCTTCAATTTGTAGGCCACGAGTTTAACTTTTTTTTCTTCCACGATGTTCATATAGTCGAAGAAACGTTCGACTTTAAGCAACCAATCGATGAAGTCCTTGAAGTAGAGTTGACCATTAAAACTAGGAAGCTCGACTTGCATCTTGAATTCTTGATCTATCTGATCTATCTGATCAATGCCTCGTCTAGGATGTTGTGAAATCATGTCGCTAGATCCCACCTTCTCAGGAGTGATCCTGTGGTTCACTGATAGCGTCGCCCTACGACCAGTATGATTACGAATTCCAACAATTGTTGATGGTGGATCACCACCATGAACACGAAGCTGCCCTAGGGCCTTCGTCAAACGATCCGCCATGCGATCGATGCAAGCCTGCAGCCCTTGCATGGCTTGCCAATTCTCTCATCGTGTTGCTTCGAAACCTGCCGCCGTTAAAGGTAAATTCCCTGGAGCACCGCTCGTGGGATTGTTGCCCGACCCGTCATTAGAAGCCATCGATTCGAGGAGAAACCTCGCTCTGATATCAAATTGATGCAGGGAAGGACGTGAGGTCGAGCATCGTCTTCTTCAAGAGGATAACTATTCCGAATCCACGGAACTTCTCTGGATTCCTCACATAGACTTCTCGAATCCACAAGGAAAGAAAGCAGAAAATAGAAATAAATTCTAATAACTTTGAAATTGATTAATTAATAATTGATAATCGTCTAATGCGTCTCCTTACATTATTAATAAAGAAAAAATAAACTAAAATTCATAATTACCAAAAATAACAAAATTCTAACTCTAATAAAAATTCTGATTCTAATAAAACTCTCCTAATGCCTAATTTCTAAAAAAAAATTCCAAATAAACTTTCTCTAGAAGAGTCCTAGTATAATTAAAAGTTATTTCTAAAAGGGAAGAAAATCTAAAACTCTAAAAATAGACAAAAAAAATAAAATCGGAATTACTGAAAAATAGTAAAATTTTCCTAAAAATTTATTTTTAAGTTAAAAGCGCGCGTTTTTTGGCGAAACGGACAGATGTGACCCACTTTGTGCCAGTTCACCTCGGATGACCCATTTTAGTAAAGATTGATAGGTTGTGCGCCCTGTAACGATACCCGGATCAAAAGTTATGGTCAATTTACGGTCCATCTTCTTTTGGCCCAACCATGCTAGGAACGTATTTGTGACACGTTCTACACCACTTCTCTTATAAAGAGAGGTACCCCCAACCAATGTAAGGTACACATTAAATATCTATACTCGATCGGTGACTCTTTTCCTTAAGAGACCCTATCCTACAAAAGACTCAATGTCCTGAGTTAGGCATCGGAGGGTCCCCTGTACAAGCCAGGGTCTCCTTTGTCCCTTGTTTTCATTTATGTAGGTCTCAAAGGATTAACTGGGGAGGGCTTACCAAAAAACTGCATCAACATTGCCTTAACAAGTTTTCACTGAGGCAAACTCTCAAGGGAGCTGCTTTATATATTGTAGAGCCATGGGATAGGTTTCGGGTTAAATCTAGTTGCCCGAGACCTCAACCCAGGCCCAACCGAACCAGGGTAGGGTTGAGGTGAACCCAATTCAACCTCAACCCAACTGACCAGAAGTTCTGGTCAACCAAATCAGGTGCAGTGTAAAACTTATTATAATGGATAAGAAGGTACTAAAGATCATTGTCATGCTTTTAGATGGTGGACCCACCACTTGTTAGAGATGTGGACATGCATGGTGGTCTCATATCTTTCACGTTTGCTTATCCCCGCATACACATGCCACATGTGTGGGACGTCCAAAATGGGTGGGCCACATGGTGTAGAGAAGCTGGTTCAAAGATTAGGTGGCTCAGCTCATAAAGTGAACCAAAATAATGCACCATTGGAATGATGCATCTTTGTGCTACAATAGGCTTAATGGATGGCTCTGATGGGCTACGCATGTTGTAAGTGTAGGACCTGTATTTGGTGGGCCTCACATGATTATTGGGCTAGATCATATGATTGGATTACTGCAATGAAAGTAATATGGATAAGCATCAAACTACTTGTGAAAACTCTCCAGAAAAGAAAAAGTTGTGATGGGCTCTACGTCCCAATATGGAGCACATGTGCGAAATCTGAGCTTTCCATCAAGCGGGCTCCAGTGTTTAGATCTTCTATCTATAAAATAGGCCATTCCACACATCAGGTGACAAATAGTCCAGTTTGTTCGCTTTGGTCCATGCGCCTGTTATCTGGACCATTCATTTGATGATTTGCATTTTAAATTAGCCAGTCGAAAACTCGCTTTAAATAGATGAAGCTAACCATATGATCAATCACTTTCTTGTGGACAGTCATCCAAGTGTTGGGGAAATGTCAATCAAACTCTATAGACTTTGGCTATAATTAGGATCTTCTGATGGTTTCATTTCATTGCTATGGCTAACCCAAGAGCTAGTTGGTCTTTGTTGGACAGTCTAGATTGATTAACATGTGGCCTGACTATGGGGTTGGGAAGGGATGCACCAAAATATCAATCAGACGATCATAGCCATCCAATCCCAACCGTAGCTACAGGATGTCAACCAAGGGTAGAAATACTCGAACCATCAAACAATTAAGCTTCAAGATGACAGTGTAACTTTTTGATTGGCCAATCTGTATGTACCAAAATCCATGCAGATTATAAGTAGCTGGTGTTGATGTTGCCATGTGGCATAAAAGATATTTAAGAAGCATGCATTAGGGTTTTGGGTATCGGCTTATCTTTACAAGGGTGTTTTTTGTATTTTAGTTTTCTCCTGATAGAAGAAGCGAATGGTTGTTCCAACAACGTCAATCCCTAAGAACGTTTTAAGATAAGATCATGGTACATGAAATGTAACCGATCTTTTCCTAGTTGATTGCACGTGAAGGTGACACATTGATGGACGGTTGTTCTCCCATTTTCCCCATAAAGTTATAAGCAGCCGAAGCAGATCCAAGAGAAGCTGCTTCTTTTCCAAATAAAACACACGACAAGGTTTAGCACTATTGAGTTTATAGCTTTTGCGAAGATAATCATCTTTATCCTACTTTTATTGAAAATATGATAACTTAAATTCATGTAAATCAGTGGGATTTGAGCAGATGAATAACATACAATACATTAAAAGTTGTGAAATAGACAAACATGCACTTTATCAGCTGTTGAAAATTCAATGCCTTGAATCTATGCTGAAACAGGGGCCATCAATCAGTTGACAGTCTGGTCGACAAGTCGAAGGATATCTAAAATATTCAGTTTTTTGGCAAAACTCTATGGACTATATATATTTGGAGTTTTCGATAGTCGACAACTCTAGTCAATAGGTTGACCCAACCGATCGATGCATATTGACTAGTCGATTCGACATGTCGACGGATTACGTAGTTTGCACAGTTTGTTTCGATTTCTAGGTTGTATATGGGTGTAATTGGGATTAAGGCTAAGGCTAGAGTGTTTTAGGGTTTGAGAAAAATATAGGGCTTTGAATCGGTAAGGTTTCATCTCTTGTAACTTTGTTATTCATGATGCATTATCACTTTGTGCTGTTGTTTTTTTTCACATGGATTTTTTCACATAAATTCAGAATGTTCCCTGTTGGATTTGCTTGTTTGATCATAATTATTTTGTTTTATTATGCTCTATGTACTATGAATCCCAATAAGTGATATCAGAGATAACATTGGGAAGCATATTGAGTTTGAAGACAAGGTATCTATGACATATAACATTAGTTTGATATAAATAAGTATTCCAAGAGTAACAAATTTGAACTATGAAAGGTGAAGATGAATGGCGTTATAGTTCAGTAAGGATTGAAAGACGCACTCCTTGAAAAGCAATTAGAAACTATGAAAGAAGAAGAATAGAACAAGTTAGATCAAAAGGTCAATATATTAATTTATTTGTCTAATGGATGAGGTCCTCTGCAATGTTATGAGAGAGAAGATTGCAACTAATACATGGGCAAAGTTAGAAAACATATATGCGAAGAAGTCTCTTGAGAATTGTTTGTATCTAAAGCTATAGTTGTTCAATCCGAATATGGCTGATGAGGCTGATGTTGAAATCTACAGTAGTAACTTCAATAGGGCTTGTTTGCAAATTATTGGATGTGGATGAGACGATGAAGGATGAAGATCAAATATGTATTCTGTTGAATTCTTTTCTAGAATTGTATGAGACGTTCAAAAACTCTTTGTGCATTGGTAAGATGACCATTAACGTTGAGACCGTTATCTTATTTATTTAATTGAACGCAAAGAGAAAGAAGATCAATGACGTGAATGCTTCTACAAATGCACTAGTTACGAGTGAAGAAATTCTAAGTGAGATAGAGGATCTTCATATTCGAGATCCAAATTTAAGGGCAATGGCAAAGGTAAGATGAAGTGCTGGAGTTGTGGCACGACTGAACACATGAAAAAGGATTCTTAGAATCCCAAGTCTAGGAAGGAAGAATTAGAGGGTTCATATGCCAACATTACGGAATCCAGTGAGGAGGTTAGTGGTAGTGATGTGTTAACCGCATCAAAATTTGGGTATTTCAATGATGAATGAATTTTAGATACGGGAGATATGTATCACATGACTCCTAATGAGAGTTGGTTCACGATTTACAGAAAGTGCGATGGTAGCTAGGTGTTTATGTGTGCTTCCGCGAGTCCCAACATCCACCTCTTAAAATGTTGAACATAAAAACCATAAGGGAACTCATTAATGAATTTCTCAACATTATAAGAGCAAACTATTTCACATTGCTATAATTGTGTATTATATATATATATATATATATATATATATATATATATATATATATAATATATATATATATATATATATATATATATATATAAAGCACATGAAAAATAAAGGTACATGCAAAACACATCTCATCAACAATTTCTTGCTAGGACATGCCACAAATTGGGTCACTTACACACACATATGTATATAAACAAAACAAAGAAAGAAAAATACTCAAGCCCCTTGGCGTATGTTGTCAGTTTAGTAGACATTAATGTCTATTATAATTCTTATTCGATGCTCAGGACAGAAAATTAGAAGACTATATATGATTTTTTTTTTTTTTTTCAAGAAATAGAGAAGTTGAGAGTTTTTCGTACCCTAGTAGAAAACAGTAAGGAAGGTGGCATTTTATAGGAGTTATTCCCACTTTTTGCCTATTTAAGAAGGCTCACCTACCCATTGGGTTGTGCCCATCATCAAAGAGCCCATTTCGTACAATGAAAATGGTCCTCAGACCACACCCAGTAAATAACTTTCGTTGCGGAATAAAATAGAGAGGTGAATACTTCACAAGCACTCACCACCTTTTGTGATGTTTACAATTTACATGTGGATTAAAGGTCCAACCATCACTCTTAAATTCTAGCCATCCAATTCCATAGGCCCCACCATGGACATCTTTAAATCACTTAAATCAGTTCATCATAACTGTAACAACCTGAAATTTTGGGTGCAAGTTTACCTGTACGTAAGGATGTATGATTACACTTTTACACTTGTTCAACTGTACACTTACAGATCCATTAATATTTATGTAGTTTAACTTGAATCTCAAACATAGAAAGTAATTTTCACCCCTAGATTACGTCAACCGACTATTGATTAATAGGATAAACCCCTGATTACCTTAATATTCTTACCCGTAAAATTAAAACTAACCATTGATATAACCTATCATCATCAGATGAAGATATCTGACCATCCACTTTGAATTTGGACCACTTGATCAAAGTAAAGTAATTACTAGATCTTCATATCCACTTGTGCACACGTCAAATTAACATTTTGATCCGTTCACCTTATTTGTCAATTATGAATATGCTTAATTTACCGTCAAAATTATGATTTAAGCATTTTACACCGATGAACCATTCACTTAAATCTAACAGTGTACATTTCTAACATAGATCGCATCCAAAAATTTCTTTTTATGTATCCATTTACAAAACTCACTTTACAATAACCCATGAATATGATTAACATTTTAACCATTTACTTATTTAAATTTAGACCATCAATTGATCATCCATCACAGTCAGATCTACCAACTGGGGCATCCAAATATCTAAATGAACCATTCATTAGGTAGATCTTAGGACATACATCAAAATTACTAGTTAATTTTTACATAAGATGTCGGTAGATGTTGTTTTGAGTTATAAATAGATGTAAGTCGTTAAATAGGCATCTTGGTCATCCCTGAGAGATCAAGGCCCAAACTTAGTCTGTTTGTAGAGCACGCGAAATGGTAATTTTTTGTAAAATTTCACTCTAAATAGACTGTCTAAATAGAAAATATTTATTAGAAATGTGAGATAAGACATGACACATATATTACAAGACACCTAGAAGCCCATGTTTCTTCAAGACTACACCAACAATACACCGTAGCTATCGTCCATTTAGTCCAATATCAATCCATCCTTCACTGTTCACCATCTGTTAAGCCAACATATGCATGATCTGGGCCATTCACCTACTAGCCAAGAAGTCATCAACAATCTATATTTAATCTTGAGAGTTTCCTGTCCTATCATATAGATCACCGGAATATTATATTTGTCTCATCCTTCAGCCCATAACTTAACATGATATAATAAAGTGGATGGGCGGAGTAGATTTCTCATAAGCAACAAGATTGACCCCACGTATCAATGGAAAATAAATTTGTAACAACTCCAAATTTTTCCGGTTCCTTAAATTTTAAAATTTTAAAATTTTGTTTGTTTTAAAAAAAAAAAAAAAAGAAAAAAAAAGATCAAACCGGTTGCAACCTCCCTTATCATTTATTCATCTTATCCAAGCAACTCTCTTTTCTTTATAAGGATGGACATTTCTCGTCGATCAAAAAGAGGAAAAAAAAAAAAGATAAAAGATAAAAGGAGAGAAATTAGTAGAAGAACAGCTTGCACATGTTACTACTTATTTTATTTTAATTTAGATTTTTATTTTTAATATGTTATTATGCTTTGGGTTTATGTGATGGATGGTGTAGATCTACCGTGGGTGCAATGCATGTGCACATATATCAATATGTGCGCATATACACGATGCACCTTGGAATACCTTACACATGTAACGAATTAAAAGGAAACACGTAAGTTCTTTTTGTTTATTTTATTTGAAGTACATATTGAACTTATTTTGCATATACGGCCGATCAATTCAGTCCATTAGGTTCTAAGGACCAAAGTATGGAAAACCTCCAAAAATTTATTCCATTAACATTTTGGTAGGCCGCAATATGCAAAATAGAATTCATGATGCACTCACCGTTGGAATATCCATCGGGACCGCAGGAAGTTCCGACGGTAGTATCAATTATTTTGACCATTAAAGAATAAATGGGTGCACCAATGAATAATTTGGATCTTACATAGAAAGTTAGGAGAGTTTGAAATAAGAAATGTATATGTTTTAATGGTGGAAGAATTGTCGGTGTTGTTCATGGTAGCATGACTCATCAGAATAATGAATCTACTTCATTTTTCTACTAATGTCCTAAAACGATATTGGTAAATTGGTGAATGGAATAGATCTTACGCACACATATTACGTATGGGCCATCATGACAAAATTATAACAATATAAAATGGGTGTAACAACACTTCAGCGTGCAAAAGTGAAGTTGATCTATTTAGGTTACCGGAATTGGTTCGGATTGATGGGCCTTATATGAGGGACTTTCTTGATGTAAGTATCAATCCGTACCGTCTAATAATCTTGTCACTTAATAAGAGATATGTGGTTGAAAAATTTATTCAAAAGAAAACTCAGGTAGACAACAACGCTTTAAACAGTGAAAATTAAATTGTCACCATTGAATATTTGTGTGGGCTACAAAAGTGTTATTTCGAGGAGATTTTTGTGCTCCCTCTTTATGAGGAGATTACCCATCTTATCCATGATTTACATTATCATGGACTTATCAACAAATTAAATAAATAAATAAGTACAAAAAAATAAAGTTTGGTTTCCGACGTTGAAACCAAGTGCGGATTCTAATGTTAAAAACCATCTTGGGTCATCAGATTGTGGACCTACAATGATATATTTATTGTATCCACTCCATCCATTTGATTTGAAAGGGTACTGTGGATTAAGAGTATAAATTTAGGACATATCCAAAATGTGTGCGACTTATACAGAAAGAAAATAATGGTAGTTGTACAATAATTGTTTAGAGTATTACGGGTCCCACAGATTTCAGATTGGATTGAAATTTCTTCTCAATGGTCAATATAATGGTGGTAACTATATAATCAGTCCAAATCCCTATAAGTAGGACCCACATAAAAAAATGTGTTAGATATATATAATTTAATATATTTCAGTATTCCGATGCACGGTAAAACTTATATAAGGTACATACATGTTTAAGACAAAACATACATAGGCTAAAATTATATGTCATCATGGCATGCTATTAATCTGGTGGGTCATCTTATAAGATATCTAGCCTACCCTTTTTAGCGAAGATAGATAAAATAAACCTTATCTATGAGGTAACCTAAATATCACTCTCATGTATGACCTTAGTTAGTAATCAAAACAAATCAAATGCTTTATGAATTTAATATTTTTTTATATGGTGTACTACATATGGATTATTTATAGGTATTCTCTAATCTGTTCCATCGGATTTCTCCCTAAATCATCAGGTGAGTAATCCCAACCTGTTTCCTCTCAGTTGTACTTAAAGTAGTTGTTTGATTGATATGTTGAGTGTAATTCTTTGTATTGATCATTTTATTATATTTGTTTAAGCTTGAAATTCTATGGATATAACATGATGATATATGTGACAACATGCTAATATGATGCATCGATCATTTTCATTCATTCATGTCATGCATAGCGCACCTGCGTTGAATCCTGAGGGCACGCCCTGGAAGACCCGTAGGTACTTACAGTACCGGGTGACCTAGGGGACCATCCTTGGATGCTCACAATATGTAGAAGTCTACTAAGATGGTGGAAGCCTACCCAATAAGGGGAGATGCGGGTTGATGGAATCCAACTCAAGCAAGTGGATGGTTTCTATTTATACCCACTTGATGCATTCATGCATCCATGCATTTCATAACATTCATACATTTCTATTTTAATTATGACGTGTATGAACCATGATGGGTTCACTCACTAGCCTAGCCAGCTAACGTTGTGGATTGACAACTGTACAGAGATGAATGAAATAAGAGTAAAATGAGGACAGTTTCCCAGATGAATCGTGGGACCATGTGTCGTATTTGGCAAAAGATGAACATGCTACGATGAACTAACGACTTATTTAGGAGTTTGATTTTGTTTTGTATCTATTTGTACATAAATATGATGATCATTGAAAAATATTTGATTTATTATTTTTATTTTATTTTATTTTTGTTGAATGAAATTTCAAATGAGTGGACTCGATGATTCCTGTTTAGATGATTCCTGTTTAGATGATTCCTGATGTGGTTTTGAATATATGATGATGAAAATTATAGGAAGATAATACAAACATGGATGAATGGATGCTAAAATTGGATGTGAACTTAGGATTCATTAAATTGTGCCTCTAAATAATTGTACGGAGAATAAATTAAGTACACTCAGTGTACATGTCATGGGCCGAAACTCAGGTTTGAGGGTGCACACTTTGTATCCGAATTTCGGGCCGTGACAATAACCCTTCAATCTCAGTCTTAAAAATAGAAGGTTTTTATATCAGATGGCTAGAATCATATGATCCATGCAGACCTTGTTGAACGCTCCATGAAGGGTGGTCCACTAGAACAGCTCCCACTCAACAGTACAGATTACTGAATCTTATGTCTATGAAATCTAATACAAACAACTAAAAGCAAAACAACAATTGAATTAATCTTGATTAACCTGCCCCATCCTCTACAAGACTATAAGGATGGTTATGAGAAATGATCCCAACCGTATATGTTATATAGTGCTCCCAGTTGAATTGGGTCCCTTGGACAACCCAATTGATCGATCCGTACCGACCATTATGTCGGGCACAAATCTTATCGCTCCAAGAGAAAAATCAAACTGATCAATAGTGTATAAAATGCACGGTCTATATTGTTTTAAAGCATCTTTTAATCAGGCTATCCTAACTATCCCATCCATGGTATATAAGACAAGTGGCTATAAAAGAGAAGGCCATGTCAGGATAAATCAAACCATCTGATGGGTGTGAGTTTTTCATGATGGCCCATGCAACTGTTTTGTTGTAGACCTAGTGAATGCTCAAGGTTGATAGATTGGACTAAATGCCCCAATGCAACTACAATATCTTAAAAAGAAATTAAGATATGTATAAGCCGGCCTCCTTGTGGAACAATGATTCTATGGCTTATATGTAAACACTTGCACCCAAATCTAGCAAAGCATGCTCAATTTGAAAATTCTCAATAATACAAGGAATAGTGGAACTTCCTGGATCTTTGTATTTGGGTACAGCCATTTTCTTAATGATAGCGCTCACTTTTTTAGTGAGGAAGGCCTTATTGTGCACATTTAATTTTCTCTTTACAGTGCACAAGTCCTTGAGATATTTAGCATATGATAGAATTTGACTAATGGCATCAAGCAGATGAATATTGACAGTAACCTTTTAGAGCACATCCAACACCTCTTGATATTTAATGGGGACAATCGAGTTTCAAAGTCTAGATGGGAACGAAACTGGATGCTCATGTAACTTAGTCTCTTTATCCTTTTGTTATTGAGGCTCTTGAACCTTAACCGGTTCATCATTCTCTTGAGACGGTGGCTCATCCTCTGGTATTTCTACCAGTTGCGTTATCTTGTTATTGACATCTTTTCCACTTCTCAAGGTAATGATGGCCTTAGTTTGTTCATGATGTATCTCACTTGGATTTGAGTCTCCAATGAAATGTGTATTTTTAGGGTTTGGCATAGGTTGAGAAGGAATTGTGCCTTTTTTCCTAGCATTTAGTTAAGTCTCAATCCTAGTCATGACTGTTTTTAATTCCTGATTTGATTTGATTAGAAACTGATTCATTTGAGCTTGAGAGTTCATGAATGCGGTCAATACATCCTCCACGGATGATCGCTTTGGTAGGGGTACATATGGTGCATTATTAGATGCCCTAAAGAAGTTGTTTTGTGGAGGCACTTGAGGTGTATTGAGCGCATTAATTTGTGGTTCATTCCTCCAACTAAGATTAAGATGGTACGCCGATTTGGATTACGTGTTTCCCATTGGTTGCATAACTGACATTTGGTAGTTATTTATAGCATGTGCTTGCTCATGCTCATGCGTGATATTTTGTACAACTGGGATTATTGGACAATCCTTTGTGTCATGGTCTGCACCACCACAAATGCTACAAAAATTACCTAAGGAAGTGTTTTCTTTAACCATATCAACCTTCATAATTTCCAAGGCTTCGACCTTTTTAGCTAATACAACGAATTTTACATTAAGGTTGTCTTCCTCTCTTAGGACATACATCCTCGCTTTCTCTCTAGGAACGAGTCTAGTTTGATCTGGTTTAGCAAAGATATCAAATGTCTGAGTATTCTCTGCTAACATGTCTAGAAAATCCCAAGCCTCATTATGATCTTTGTCGAGAAAGGTTCCACCACATAACATCTCTATAAACTGACGGGTATCTATGGTGAGCCCCTTTCGGAACGCATCAATCAAGTGTCATGGTTCATGACCATGATGTGGGCAAGTGAGTAGAAGGTCTTTGAAGCACTCCTAAGTTTAGAAAAATAGTTCATTCCCCCTTTGGGAGAACGACATGATTTCCTGTTTCAGTTCATTTGTTTTGTGCTTGGGAAAGAATTTTTTCAAAAACTCTTTACTTGAGGCTTGCCATACAGTGATGGTATGAGGTCTTAGAGAGTTGAGTCATGCTTTGGCCCGATCATTTAGAGAAAATAAAAATAACCTAAGTTTAAATACATCCCTATTGCCATTGTTTACTTGTAATGTTGTAATTACTTCCTCAAAGTCCTTGAGGTGCGAGTAGGGGCATTCAGAATCCAAGCCATGAAATTTAGGAATCAAGTGAATCACACCTGGTTTAAAATCAATGTTCCCTGTGTGAGTAGGGAACACAATGCAAGACAGTAAAGTTGATATCTAAGGGTGTAAATGTTCACGTAAAGTCCGTGGTTGGTGTAACACATTCTTATGAACTTCATTCTCATCCTCAAGATAAGGATTGCGTTGATTTTCTCTGTTTCGGATTAAAGTTGGATCTGGCAAATTTGGATTTGCATTATCAACTGGGTCTGCCATGGAATCCAAGTGGTATTGTCTGCCTCTTCTAAATGAATGATTAAGGCCTGAGACTAGTTCACCTTTGGAAGAGAGTCAACTGTTTTGATCTCTACTCCAACGGGACATAAACCATCCACATCACACAACAAAAACCATAAATTCAAATAACAAGTATGATACTTGAAATAAAAACAAAAACTTAACGAACAACTCAGGAGGTAGAGCCGACCATGAGGGTTCAAACCACAAAGAAAAATAAATAAAAAGAAAATAAAAATAATGCAGAAATTACATTATGGTAATCTGAAAAATAGATTCAACGGATGATCTTTGTAATCGAACAGCAACTGTAGGACAACCATATCACTTGGGTGATAAAATCCCATGCAGGGCTACCTTATGTCACAGTTAGTGCTTAAAAGACCCAATTGAATTTACTTTTAAAGTAAAAAAGAAAATCTACAGAAAATTTGGAGGGTTTAGAATAGAACTTTAGTTATCTTGCACAAATCTAATCTATCTCCATCTCTCCTCGGCAACGGCGTCAAAAACTTGTTTGTTTGCCTCCAAGTGTAGAGGTTCGCAAGTAATATCATGTGAATATAGAGTTTATCTCACAGGGAAATAATTTATGAGAATGAAAAAAATCAAATGTAAAATTAACTAAATAATGGAAACTAAACAAATAAAATGATTTTGAAAGTTTTGAATGTATGGAATTCAATTAATTTGAAAACAACTACACCACAATTGTCATTTAAGAACGGTTTTAAATCATTCTTAAATGCTACAGGAATGGTGTAAAACAGTTCCTAAATGAGGCATCGCAAAAAAACAGGAACGGTTCAGAACCGTTTTGGATACCATTTCAAATTTTAGAGATGGAATTTTAGGAACGGTTTAAAACCGTTCTAGTGCCAACGGTCACAATTTAGGAACAAAATTTTAGAAACGGTTTTAAACCCTTAATGTTGCCAACAGTCAGATTTTAGGACGGAATTTTAGGAACAATTTTAAACCCTGATAAACACACGAAATTTAGGGTCAAGAGAAATAAATTAATAGAAGTTTTTTGCATTACATCAAAATAGATATTAATCCAAAGAAAAACATAAGAGAATAATGTGCTTAAAGATGTTTCATTGCAAAATCAAATTTACAAAATAAGCTACAGTAAAGGCTAGCACTTTAGCTTTGTGGAGATGGCAAAAAGTGCTAGCAAATCTATTTGTTAAAGTTTCAGTATTGGCTAATCAAAGGGAACAAAGTGCATTTTTCCTAATCAAGTTACTACAGATAAAAGCGGATCCTTGAATCAGTTCCAGACAAGCAGCATCGTGCAAAATTTCCAATAGAAATGGACCAAGATGCAAGGTTTTAGCCAATTTAGGATAGTCAACTCACTTGGCAACCTGCAATTATTTAGACTGCATTTGGATGTAAATCAGATGAAAATAATACCAGTCAGAACAAAACATTTTCTGTTGTCTAAAGTGGTGAAATCCGTGGGCTCCACTGAAATGCCAAAGTTGTGAAACACTGGTCAAAGCCAGATATGCAGTAAGGCAGGATTACCTTGCTAGTTTTGTTGCATTATCAAGGCGGTCATCCAAATGGGCAGTCAAATACTAACATATCAAAAAGATGCAAGTAAAAAATAACGTGTGGTATGGTAGTACTGGGCCATTTCTATAAACCCAATTATAAAAATCCAACATTCAATCAAGCCTTTTTTTTTTTTTTTTACCCTTAAATCAAGCTAAGATGATGATGATGGAGCTCGAGTGTGCACCTTCAATTCATTATATGCAGCGTAGTACTGCGGATACTCCCCTCTGGCTCCCCCAAAAGCAGCTTGCCATGTATCTATGAGAATCAATATCTTCTCCCTTACATTTAAGGCCGGCTGCAAGACAAATTTGGAGGAATCAGTGCAGAAAACAAAGCTCAGATACCCAGAAGCACATAAATGGTTACAATGTACAATTATAAATGAAGGCAAGGAGGAACTAGAAAACAGGGCTCAGATACCCAAAAGCCTACCCAATTCTATGAACCTGACCCAGCTTTAGTCTTAATCCTTGAATTGTGAAGAAGATTTCTCATCCTTTCCCTCATGTTGTTTTCTAGTTCTTTTGCTTAAAATTTCATTCTTGTCTAGGAAAAGAAGTTGCAAATCATTATTCTTTACATAACCCTCCTTCATACTATGTATGCATTTTTATATTTAATAACTTTCCTTCTCCATTCATAAGTCTCAAAGCACTTTCCAATATCCATACAAAATTGTTGGATATCTGTACATGGAGTACTTGAACAAAATTTCAGATGTTGCTGGCCAGTTGACTGCACACCAAATTCCATATCCTAACCCTTTGTTGCTACCATCATTCAATTGACTACTTTTCAATGAATCAATTTATACGTTTATCGTTTTCAACGCTAATGATTGGAGTAGTAACTGTTATCATACATCTAATGTAGTGTCTCAAACAGAGGAAAAAGAAATAAAGTATTGCTGGACCAAACAAATTGAAGAAAGAACAATAGAGGAAAATTACAACAGACCACAACTCCAATAACAAAGCGGAATCATGGACCATGGAAGGATGTTACGTGGCTTCCCATCAATGGCATATCCATGGTTACAACGTTACTCTACTTATAGTATGGGGTCTATAAGAGAACAAAATAAATTCATTAAAAATTGTCTTGGGAAAAAAAGAACAAAACAAATACAAATCTACATGAATTTCAAAAACCCAAAAGAAATTACAAAAAAAAAAAAAACAACAAACTTTGGATTGTGAAAAAGACCCACTTTGTTTGCATACAAAGGGACATGATCTCTCTCCTTATACTTGTGATTTGACCCATCTACTTCCACCTTTGTACCAGAAAAGATGAACAAAACCACCAAAGCAGATCCCACCAATTTCACCAGCATAAAGGGCTAAAAGCTTTCCACCAAAGAACCAAATGGTTCTAAGTCATTCAAATAGTATTAGAATTACATGATGTTAGGCTGGTCGAAAAATAAGTTTATTAGCTTTGCAATTGGAGCCAATTTAATGTTCTTACATTGTTTTACGCCCCCAAAAGTGGACTGCAAGAAATGAATGAGCTAACAGTGAACACAGAAAATTTTGGAGAAAGCCTGAGAGAAATTTGGTATAAAGGTAAATAAAAATCCAAACCCATCATCAATTTCATATGAAAGTATAAAGATAGAAATTAAAATTACTTGGATTTTGAGATGATGTATTGTCTATGCTAGGATCAGGAGATTTATCTCCATCCTTTGAAAAATGTTTATCGATTAGAAGGTGTCTTTTCAATCCAGCATATCTGCAAAGAAGGTGACTTAGCTTCGATCATTTTATCATAGATCAATTATAGACATGTCCACCATGAAGCCTAATGATCCATACCTCCTCTAGTCGTCATTAATTAAACCAGCACAAAAGAAAAACATATTTGCAGAACCTCAACCAAAATTCATCAATCGCAAAGAGAAACAAGAAACTTTACACCCACCAATACCTGCCAGAAAGAAGATTGTGCATGAGCCCGTGGTAGATTACAAAAACAGAATATAACATCTTCCTCCTAATAACTAATGAAAGCTAAGATGTAGACAGCAGAAAGTCCAGAGATGTGGAAAATTTCAAATTTATAAACGCCTCTAATGAATTCAGATGGCATATCTGGTGATAAAATTAAGGAAAAGACTATCTAAAACTAAAGAATTAGATGTGTGTGTTATCAATCTTGTTTGAGTTTCTCTCAATCAAGTGATTTGGATGCAGATTATTATGGGGCTTTGTTCACTTTATATTTCCAATCACTTTAGATTTTCAGAATGTCAAAACCATAAGGATCACAATCTACCAAGTAATAGGCAGGTAGGCGCAGTTTTTCAATGAGAAGCCGCAAAAAGCTGATAGGAAAATGTGTGTTTGTAACAGATCATAAAACATATATTACAGGCTAAATATTCCAAAAATCACAATACAGGACAAGCTAAACAATGCAAATGAAATTCTACAACTCTACACTCCATTTCAATGAACGAACTAACAATACAAACATGCCAAGCTAACCCAAATCAACACAGTTATCAAAAGTAAAAATAAATAAATAATCCATGTAAATAAGATAATGCAATAGATTTTGAGGATCAATCTTACCTTGAGATAGTAAGCCTTTTAATCTCAACCGCAGATGCAATAGTATTTTCTGTTTACTGTTTTCAGGTAAACATAAGTCCAAGACTCATGTCAAAACCTTCATTGAAGAGGAAGCCGAGTAAGACAGTGATTGGATGATAATTTAAGCATTCATGCAATGGAAAAGCATCTTCTTTTCTTTCTTTCTTTTAATTTGAAGTAACTTGGAAAATGGGAGAATAAGTATTCAGTTCATGGAGGCTTGACTTATGGTTGTTTCTGCTCAGGGTATTGTCAGATGCAGAAGTGTCGGAGGATGAAGAAGATGACAAGGACAACACTGAGCATGATGATTGTTTCATAGATGACAGAATAGATCCATGAATTCTGGTACTTGTTGCCTGCTGCAGGGGAGCGGATTAGGTGAGACCGAACCTCGCCCGACGTGCAAACCTTACAGGTCCCGCCTTGATTTGTGTATTCTATATCCACTCAGTCCATCCATTTTTTGAAATCGATTTAAGCATGATATCAAAATTTAAAAAGATCCAATTGCTATACCTTACTTCCATCTGTCTGGTCGAAAGCCCAACAGAAAAGATCCAATTGCCAATCTAACAGATATTAATAGCTGGTACAATGTAGGAATGATCACTCTTAATCAGTCCATTTATTTGGTGAGACTAAAGAGCCAGTGAGAAAACCGCATGGATTGGACAATAGCTTGAAACATTACTAAGAATTAAAAAATAAAAAAATAAAAAAAACTTGCATGATGCACCTGACCTAAAAAACTTGCATGATGCACCTGACCTGCACCAACAAGGAAAAAAGAAAAAGAAGAAAGTTTTTGTAGTGTCCATATGCTTATACTATATAAGGTTGTTGTTAAACGAGAAAAGGCCAATATAGAAATAAATATGCTAGCTCCACATGCACCCTCTGCACATGCAATTTCTACGGCACACGTATCAACCGTGGGATAATTGATGATTTATTCAAATTGTGCTGTTTGTAGTCATAAAAATATAACACATCGATATCGCCGTGCTATAGTTTGAAAATATCATCCACATATCTCACACCATACATAAGGAACCCAACAGAGAAACCATAAAAGAAAAATAAATTTTCATTCACTACCATTCTCTACGTCATTCCTGCTAGCGGTAGTACTTGACCCAAACTATTCCTGTAAACGCGAGAGCTTATATATTAAAACGTAGCTTTTTCTATAAAAGTAAGAGCTTATTTCTATTTGTTTTCCTTAGAAAGGTACCTTGTAGACCCGGTGCATATCAGCTTCTCTCTAGCCCATTAGCTAATTTCTCAGTAGCAGGATACTTGTTGAAAACCATGATAATGAAAAACACAAAAAAGACCAAGGATCTAGCATTCTAAGTTCTCAAGCAATATAAAAAGTATAAAAATTAGATGCTAGTAGCATACCCTTCACCATCTAATTTGTCTGAATGCCCACATAAAGGACTGTTTGGTTCAAGAGGAGAATCACATGAGTCATTCCCTGCAGAGTCACTTTCTCCCATTGCAGAAACATGGGACATCCCAACCCTTTATGACCTGACCTATACCTATAACAAACAATTCCAATATCTTTTAGTCATGCCTGTAATCATCTAAAAGAAAAAAGAAAAAAGAAGAAGAAGAAGAAGAAACAAATAAAGAAAGAAAAAGATTTGCTTTGAATTATAGATTAGGTGAACTATAACATTACCTAGATGAAACTTAAAAAGGCCTTTAGCCAATATTAGAGTCAAATTCTGTCCATTCTTCTTTAGTCGGCCAATGTAGTAGATGGCGACGTGAAATCATGTCATAGTTATCAAATATCATTAATCAGGTAATGTCATGATTGAGTTTCCTTAAAACATGGGATCATTTTCTTCTTCCGATATTATAGGTTGCTTTCTCTAAATATGTAATGATGCATCCATTGGAGTAAATGTACATATTCAAAGAAGGGAATGATCGATTATACATATTCAAAGCAGGGAACAATCGATCATACATGTTCAAAGCAGGGAAGGATCAATTGTGCACAAGCATGCAAGTAATTCGAAGCAGGGAATTCATTGAATATAGAAATCAAATATGGTATTTGATTGTGTGGGTAGGACTTGGCATGCATCTTGCTAAATCCATTTAAAAAATAGGAAACAAATCCAGAAATGATTTAAACAGATTAGAGTGACTATTTGAATTATATCCTTGCCATATGTGCAGTTAATGAGTACCAGCAGCCTATTAAGGTTTATATTCTGGATTTCAACTTTTCCTATTTAACAAAAAGTTTAACCGCTTATTGGAATGCAACATAGAAGATGCCGTTCCCAGCTTACTAAATAGTTGTTGCTGAGCCCTGCAAAGTAGCCATGGGAGATAAGCATCATTTCTAGACAGTGAACTCAACTTGAACTCTTTCTGATTCTGACACAAAATGTCTCAAATGGAAGATGAGAGAGATATAAACGTGTAATGTTTCACAAAGAAGGTCCCATAAGAATGCAAGAGAGAGAGAGAGAGAGAGAGAGAGAGAGCTGCAATGTGGCCAAGTCACCCAAAATAACCAGGCCTAGTCACTAAAATACCAGGGCAAGTCAAGCAACGTGTTGTGCCTCAGCCCTGGATATTCAAGTTGAAAACCGAATGGTGGCTGAGTTCTGTTGACATGAGCCAACCAAGTAATACCAAATCAATGCAAATGAAAGTTAACTCAGAATATGGCTGTTCTGAGTTGATTTGGGTGAGTCCCAAGTCAACCAGCTGAGTTCACAACAATGAGTCAAACCATATAAAATGCAATCCTACAAAATTCAGAATGCCAACAAACAGTTGAAAGAATGATTTTGTAGATGTACGAAGCTAGCTAATGAGAAAAATGAGAAATGAACTTGCCTGTGTTAACATTGTTGCATCTGCAATGACAAATGGCACATTCACAAAGCGAGCTAATGTGTTTGCAAATAATGTCTTCCATGTCCTTACAATTAATATTACAGTATGGACGCAAGTAATGTCTTCTGCTACATCTTACTAGTGATTTGGCAAGTAAAAGCCAGAGAAATGGAATCCCACTTACCCCATCCAAAGCTCAAGTGAGCCAAAAATGCGATTATTAAATGTCCACGGTTGAATTATTTGTGGGGCCACAGAAGTTTTGATTCATGCTAATTTTTTTGTTTTCAGCTCATCCCAATAGTAACGACGTTATTAACAGTATGGATGGCATCTAAACATCACTGTTTAACTTAGGAAGATTTTAACGGTAGGAATTTCCCTAACCATATTTTCCTTTAGTACGGCTCATTCAAGCTTTGGATATGGTTCATTTTTTTACAACATGTCCTAAAATGAACTCACAAAACGAATAGACGGGAGGATTTCTAACAAACATCAAGTGGGCCCTACCTAATTTTCCTGCACAATAACCTATGCGAAAGGCTTTTGTCGTGGGAAGTTCCTGCGCTAGGAACGCAGCGGAGGCTATTGCAATGTTTGTGAGAAATCCTCACCGTACATCCATTTTGTGGGTTCATTTTAGGACATGAGTTTAAAAATGAACCATATACAATGCTTAAATGAGCTGAAAATGTGATAATTGAACGTCCACAATTGAAATACTCGTGGGTCACATAAGTTTTGAATCATGCTTATATTTGTGATTTCAGGGATGGGGATTCACTGCGAAAGCCTTTCGCAGGAAGTTCCTGCGCTGAGAACTTAGGTGGGGCCTGAGGTGATGTTTTTGAGAAATCCACTCTATTCATCCGTTTCCTAAGCTCATTTTAGGACATAGGTCCAAAAATGATCCGGATCCAATACTCAGCTGGGACAAAAACGTGAGTATTGAACGTCAACAGTTGAAATATTCGGTTGGCCACATAAGCCTTGAATCAGGATACTATTTGTGTTTTCATTTCATCCCAACATTAATGACGTTATAAGCGGTATAGATGGCATATAAACACCACTGTCGACGCTAGGAACGTTTCAATGGCAGGACTTTTTCTACACACATTTTTCTTTAGTGCGGCCCACTTGAGTCTTTGATCCTGTTAATTTTTGGTCTTATGTACTAAAATGGGATCGAAAAACGGATGGACGGGGTGGATTTCTTACAGACATCACGGCAGGCCCCACCTAAGTTTCCACCGCAGGAACTTCTTGCGAAAGGCTTTCGCAGGAAATCCGCGTCCTGTTTTCAGTTCATCCAAATTCGCGTCTTGGATTTTGTTCAATTTTGACTAATCCCCTAAAATTAGCTCACAAAACGGATGGACGGAGTGGATTCTTGAAAAACATCACGGTGGCCCCAACTAAGTTCCCAGCGCAGGAACTTTCTGCGAAAGGCTTTCGCAGGAAATTCGCGTCCGTCTGTCTTCTCCCATTAAAAGGCTGGTTGGTTTCCTTTTCTTGCAAGTTTCACTTTCGTTTTTCTTCTTTTCCTTTGATAATGGCGATGATGATGGATAATAAAAAAAGAAACGGATGCACAGTCATTACAACAGCAATGGAGATGGTTGCTGACAATGGTGATATGATGACAAAGATCTTCACTCACTTGCCCGTTAAATCTCGTTGCAGATTCAAGTGTGTTTCCAAGCATTGGCTTTCTCTCATCTCAGATCCCACCTTCTCTCAAAAACACTACTCCTCTCCAGATTCCTCCATCTCCTCCTTCTTCTTTCAGCCTCCTGAACCCTTCGACTATTTCCCGCCCCAATTTGCTCCAATTGATAAACCTAACTCCGGTGTTCCCGACCCATCTCTCTCTTTCTTAGAAGAAGGCTTCTCGCTCAAGCATTCCTGCAACGGCCTTCTCTTGTGTCAACGTAAAATGGATAAAGATATTACCTACTGTGTTTGCAACCTTACCATCATGGAATACAAGCTTCTTCCACAACTTGCTAAAAACAAGCTCATCTACTGCAGCAGCATTGTATTTGATCCGTCCAAGTCCCCCCACTACAAAGTAGTATGCGTATCAAGTACAGAACGCAAACCTGGCGGCATAGATATCTATTCTTCTCAGACGGGGTTGTGGAAAGCATCAGTAGAAGCTTTCTATGAATATTGTTGGATGTGTTGGGATTTTTGTCCTGCGGAATTACACAGATCTAGATCTAGGATGGTAATCCAATGGCACCAAGCACATACACAAGAAAAAAGAACACACAGATTTAACGTGGAAAACCCTTGCAGGAAAAAACCACGGCACAAAGCGACAAATCACCACTATGAAAGCATCAATTACAAAGAGAAAGGACTTACCCGATTCGAACAACCTCGAATCTCACCCTTGCTACACCCTTTGATAACCCTAGAACCCTTTAGAATACCTTTAGGAAGTCTTAGAATAATCAAATTAGAATAGCCCTAGGCACCCCAATTTATAGTTTTGGCAACTTCCCTTTCGTATCCCAGTTGCAAAAGGACTTGCGTCACAAAATCCGCGAAACTCCTTTCGCATCCCAGTTGCGAAAGGACTTGCGACACAAAATCCGCGAAACTCCTTTCGCATCCCAGTTGCGAAAGGACTTGCGACACAAAATCCGCGAAACTCCTTTCCGCATCCCAGTTGCGAAAGGACTCAGATTTAAGATATCTCGCAACAATCTCCACCATGTCTCAATCTTCAACCGTGTAACTTCTGACCTCTTCTCTTATTTCTGCATCACATCATAGCTCAAGATCACATTGGCCAACCAGCGCCAATCACAGATCTGATAGATACCTGCTATACCGTCGGCGCGAATATCTCTGAGAAGCCGATCTCTTCTCTCTGAGAATAACTCCTCGCTACCAACCTCGCCTTGTATCTATACTGTATCCTTCTTGAAGGTCCACCTGCATCCAACTGCTCACTGGCCCACTGGAAGCTCCACCAGCTCCCATATGTCGGTCTGGTACAACGAATCCATCACATCCCCATAGTCACCTTCCACTTCTCAGCACCAGGCTCACCTAGAGCCATCAGAATAGAAGATGAATCCCTGCAATATTGGAGTCGTCCATGTACCTTGCCGATATCCTGCAATCATGCCATGTGGTTCTTCTCACAGGTGGCTGCTCCACCTGCTCTGTATCCCTGTCCGCACGTCTCAGCCTTCCTGCCCTGCCCGCTCATGTGGCCATGCCCATCATGCCACACACGTGCAGAGGTGGAATTCGCTACATCCACTGTAGCTCCACCTTTTGAAGTGCTCCCGATCACCTGTAAACATGATCGAGTCGTTGCGCTTTCATGACTACCCGTGCCCGCTTGGATACCTTAAGAGCACCATCAATACTGTGTAC
This sequence comes from Magnolia officinalis, assembly GCA_021015155.1. Classification (NCBI taxonomy): domain Eukaryota; kingdom Viridiplantae; phylum Streptophyta; class Magnoliopsida; order Magnoliales; family Magnoliaceae; genus Magnolia; species Magnolia officinalis. The sequence continues at coordinate 1,797,220 of JAJHSJ010000017.1, read as the reverse complement.
TTGCATCCCTTTGCCTCAAGCACACCAAGAGAAATCAGATTTTGTTTCAAATCAGGAACGTGCCTGACATCAGTCAAAGTACGCTCCACCCCATCAAACATCCTGATGCGTACCGTACCAATAGCCCACAACATTACAGGCAATGTCATTGCCCATAAATACCTGTCCACCATCGCACTCCCTATAGCTGGTGAAGCAACTCCGATGAGTAGTCATGTGAAAAGATGCCCCTGTGTCTAGCATCCACTCGTCCTTACGATCATCGTATGACCGTCTGAGCGAAGACACAGACAAAACATCACCATCACATCCACTCGATTCATCTGACGTGGCAGTGTTAGCCTCCCTGCATGAAGCCTCAGAATCTTCCCTCTTAGATTTAGGATTTTCACAATCCCTTTTCATATGTCCTTCCTTCCCACAATTCCAGCACTTTACCTTTCCTTTGCCCTTGCCCTTGGATTTGGATCTAGAACCTGAAGAACCTGTACTGTGTTCAGAATTCCTACCCACTGTAAACAGTGCATCAGAAGATGTCCTTATGTTGCTGTCTAGCTGTCTCATAGCCTTCCCTTGAAGGGCTGAGATAACAGTGTCGACACTCAGGGTTTTGTTCATGCTGCACATAGTATCCTTAAATGACTCATAGGACGCCGGGAGAGAATTCAGCAACATACATGCTTGTTCTTCATCTTTCATCACTTCATCCATATCGAGCAATTTGCAAACCAATTTATTAAAATTGCTGATGTGAGCCTCCAGATCTCCACCCTCTGCCATCTTGAAGTTATACCACTGCCGCTTCAAGTGCAGACGATTTTCAGAGGATTTCTTCGCATAAACATCCTCCAACTTCGCCCATAAATTAGTCGCAGTTTTCTCCCTCATGACGTTGTAGAGAACCTCATCCGTGAGACATAAACGGATCGATGATAAGGCTTTCTTATCAAGAGTATTCCAATCATCATCTTTCATGGTGGACTTCCGCTCCTCAAGAGCACCATCTTCGCCTTGCTTAATTAAGGAACTCATCATCTTGATCTTCCATAACTCAAAATTATTTTTCCTGAGTACTTCTCAATCTCATACCTGGCGCTCGCCATTATTACTAATCCCTCAAATTCAGATCTGTGCCCCAACCGAACTCAAGCTCTGATACCACTTGTTGGGATTTTTGGCCTGCGGAATACACAGATCTAGATCTAGGATGGTAATCCAATGGCACCAAGCACATACATAAGAAAAGAGAACACACAGATTTAACGTGGAAAACCCTTGCAGGAAAAAAACCACGGCACAAAGCGACAAATCACCACTATGAAAGCATCAATTACAAAGAGAAAGGACTTACCCGATTCGAACAACCTCGAATCTCACCCTTGCTACACCCTTTGATAACCCTAGAACCTTTAGAATACCTTTAGGAAGTCTTAGAATAATCAAATAGAATAGCCCTAGGCACCCCAATTTATAGTTTTGGCAACTTCCCTTTCGTATCCCAGTTGCGAAAGGACTTGCGTCACAAAATCCGCGAAACTCCTTTCGCATCCCAGTTGCGAAAGGACTTGCGACACAAAATCGCGAAACTCCTTTCGCATCCCAGCTGCGAAAGGACTTGCGACACAAAAATCCGCGAAACTCCTTTCCGCATCCCAGTTGCGAAAGGACTCAGATTTAAGACATCTCGCAACAGGATGCTCAATGAGAAGGGAGTGTTATGGAACGGTGCACTGCATTGGATAAATCTGCCTAAATCATTCGTCTCCTTCCATGTTGAAAGAGAATCCTTTTGGACAACGAAGTTGCCTCCAAAATCAAGCGGATCAGACTACCGGCAACATGCAGATATTGGGGAGTCAAATGGGCATTTATACTTTATAGAGACTCATTATAGTTACAAGACCAAATTGCCAACTGAATTCGATATATGGGAGATGGAGCATGACTACTCTCAGTGGTGCGTTAGGTATCATGTTAACCTCGATGCAATGGTGAAAGCATATCCTGAGATGTTGGTGCCAGAAGGTATATTCTTCTACCCAAACAAAGAGAAATTCCCAGAGTGCATGCCGCGTCATGTTTTTTACTGTATTGCATCTTCTTCTTCAAGAAAGAAGGGAACAGGTGTTGTGGATATACATACCTGGAAAGATCGTCAAGTATCGGATTAGAGATGGAACCTTTGCGGACTACTATGATTCCCACATCGAATGTACAATGCCTATCATTTTGCGGGTATTCGTGGCGTGATGTTTATGCATTCTCGAATACCCTCTCATCCATTCAATAATCATATTCTTTGTGTTAGTGCTCCTGATGCATTTAGTAGGATGTGATGTATTTAGAAGGATATCATGTATTCAATCCTTATGATGGAATATGCAATTTTGCAAAATATTCCCATAAAGACGAAACATGCTATGTTTATAATGAAGTTATAGAAAAGATAAGTTTTTGAAAATAGTGGATAAATTGTAATTTTCATGTTACCCAAGCACACCTTAATGAAAACATTTTATGATAAATATATACTTTCTACTTCTATGCATTTTCTTCGCATGAATACGAACCAATTCATGTGGAAAGCTCAGCTCATAAATCAGGCCCAAGCCTCGGTATTCAGCCCATAATTTGCAGCCCAACTGTACTTACATATCTTATAATGTATGGCTTTGGGGCCATGTGGCAAGCATAGGAAATGAATGAAAATTTGAGATCCATGTATGCCCTTGGATGGTCTTTTTTGTAAATAGTTTTTTAAGTTGTATTTTATTTTTAGAAATTTGTAGTATGTATTGGGACTCATGGTTGTTCTTAAATGTGGTTAAGAGAGGTTCGTGTAATTGGTCTATATAAGGGCCTATTTGCAATGAGAAGAAAATCTATTTTTCAGTTCTAATAAAATATATATACATCATTTCTTACAAATTTTTAGTAGAAGAAAGAGTTGGATGATTCCTCTTTGGTTGTCAGCGAGTCCAACCCATACCGGCCAAGTGATTCCTGGTTCATCAGCACCAACTTGGTGATTGCACAAATTTTCAGTTTCGATAGGTCTATTGCTTGCAACATTTCTTGTACTTCTAGTTTAATGAATGAATTTTATATTTTTATCTGGTCATTCATCATCACGTTTATTTTCATGCTACAAAATTTCATTCCATCTGAGTTACAGGAAAAAGTATGAACAGTAGGGCCTATATATACTTAATGAATGGCTTGGATCTTACACAACTACTATGTTCACACTTCTATGGATGTCTTGGTTTAATTACTAGAGGCGCATCATCAAGCCTTATGGGAGATCACTCTCGATTGAAGTACTTCTCTACCCTTACTCAGACCTTCATCAATCATAAACATTACAAGGACTGATTGGTGCATATCAAAAGAGCATTGTTTTTGCTAAGAACTTCATTGCATGTTTTGCTTCATTTGTTGATTTGCATCTTTCTCTGCAAGAAAGAGGGAAGAGGTGTTGTGGATATACATACTTGGAAAGATCGTCAAGTATCAGCTTAGAGATGGAAACTTCAGGAATTACTATGTTGCTGCATCGAACTGACATGGCCATCATTTTGCTGGTGGCTTGAGGTTTATGCATGCTAGAAGACCATCTCTTCCATTCAATGATCATCTTTATGCTAGTCCTCATGATGCAAGTAGAAAGATTTTATGTATTTATTGGGATATAATGTATACAGTCTTTATGATGGAATTTACAATTTTGCAAAATATACCCATAAAGGTGAAGCACGCCATTTTAGAATGAAATTGTTGAAAAGATCAATTTAGAAAATAGTGGTACCCAAGCACACCTAATGAAAACTTTTTATGATAGATATCGGTTGCGAGATGTCTTAAATCTAAGTCCTTTCGCAAGGGATGCGAAAGGAGTTTCGCAGATTTCGTGTCGCAAGTCCTTTCACAACTGGGATGCGAAAGGAGTTTCGCGGATTTTGTGACGCAAGTCCTTTCGCAACTGGGATACGAAAGAGAAGTTGTCAAAACTATAAATGGGGGTCCCTAGGGCTATTCTAATATAATTCCAAAACTTCCTAAAGGTATTCTAAAGGGTTCTAGGGGTTATCAAAGGGTGTAGCAAGGGTGAGATTCGAGGTTGTTCGAATCGGGTAAGTCCTTTCTCTTTGTAATTGATGCTTTCATAGTGGTGATCTGTCGCTTTATGCCGTGGTTTTTTTCCGCAAGGGTTTTCCACGTTAAATTTGTGTGTTCTCTTTTCTTGTGTGTGTGCTTGGTGCCATTGGATAGCTATCCTAGATCTAAATCTGTGTGATTCCGCAGGCTAAAAACCCCAACAAGTGGTATCAGACCTAAAGTTGGGGCACAGATCTGAATCTGAGGGATTAGTAATAATGGCGAGTGCTAGATATGAGATTGAGAAGTACTCAGGGAAAAATAATTTTGAGTTATGGAAGATCAAGATGATGAGTTCCTTAATCAAACAAGGCGAAGATGGTGCTCTTGAGAGCGCGAAGTCACTATGACTGATGGTGATTAGAATACTCTTGATAAGAAGGCTTATATCATCGATCCGTTTATGTCTCACGGATGAGGTTCTCTACAACGTCATGAGGGAGAAAACTGCGGCTAAGTTATGGGCGAAGTTAGAGGATGTCTATGCGAAGAAATCCTCTGAAAATCGCCTACACTTGAAGCGGCAGTGGTATAACTTCAAGATGGCAGAGGGTGGAGAACTGGAGGCTCCCATCAACAACTTTAATAAATTGGTTTGCAAATTGCTGGATATGGAGGAAGTGATGAAAGATGAAGAACAAGCATGTATATTGTTGAATTCTCTCCCGACGTCCTATGAGTCATTCAAGGACACTATGTGCAGCATGAATAAAACTCTGAGTGTCGACACTATTATCTCAGCCCTTCAAGGGAAGGCTATGAGACAGCTAGACAGCAACATTGGGACATCTTCTGATGCACTGTTTACAGTGGGTAGGAATTCTGAACAAGGTACAGGTTCTTCAGGTTCTAGATTCAAATCCAAGGGCAAGGGCAAAGGAAAGGTAAAGTGCTAGAATTGTGGGAAGGAAGGACATGTGAAGAGGGATTGTGAAAATCCTAAATCTAAGAGGGAAGATTCTAAGGTTTCATGCAGGGAGGCTAACACTGCCACGTTAGATGAATCGAGTGGATGTGATGGTGATGTTTTGTCTGTGTCTTCGCTCAGACGGTCATACGATGATCGTAAGGACGAGTGGATGCTAGACACAAGGGCATCTTTTCACATGACTCCTCATCGGAGTTGATTCACCAGCTACAGGGAGTGCAATGGTGGACAGGTGTTTATGAGCAATGGCTTTGCCTGTAATGTAGTAGTTGTTGGTATGATGCACATCAGGATGTTTGATGGGGTGGAGCATACCTTGACAGATGTGAGGCACGTTCCTGATTTGAAGTAGAATCTGATTTCTCTTGGTGTACTTGAGGCAAAAGGATGCAAGTACACATGTATTGATGGTGCTCTTAAAGTATCTAAGGGGGCACGGGTAATCATGAAAGCACAACGACTCGATCATGTTTACAGGTTGATCGGGAGCACTTCAAAAGGTGGAGCTACAATGGATGTAACGGATTCCACCTCTGCACGTGTGTGGCATGATGGGCATGGCCACATGAGTGGGCAGGGCAGGAAGGTTGAGACGTGCAGACAGTGATACAGAGCAGGTGGAGCAACCACCTGTGTGAAGAATCATACGGCATGATCGTAGAATATCGGCGTGGTACATGGACGACTCTAATATCACAGAGTATTCATCTTCTATTATGATGGCTCTAGGTGAGCCTGGTGCTGAGAAGTGGAAAGTGACTATGGGCGATGTGATGGATTCATTGTACCAGACCGACATATGGGAGCGGGTGAAGCTTCCAGTGGGCCGGTGAGCGGTTGGATGCAGGTGGACCTTCAGGATGATACAGTATAAATACAGGGCGAGGTTGGTAGCGAGGGGTTATTCTCAGATAGAAGAGATCGGCTTCTCAGAGATATTCGCGCCGACGGTATAGCAGGTATCTATCAGATCCGTGATTGATGCTGGTTGGCCAATATGACCTTGAGCTATGATGTGATGCAGAAATAAGAAAAGATGTCAAGAAGCTACACCGTTGAAGATTGAAGGCATGGTGGAGATTGTTGCGAGATGTCTTAAATCTGAGTCCTTTCGCAACTGGGATGCGAAAGGAGTTTCGCGGATTTCGTGTCGCAAGTCCTTTCGCAACTGGGATGCGAAAGGAGTTTCACGGATTTTGTGACGCAAGTCCTTTCGCAACTGGGATACGAAAGGGAAGTTGCCAAAACTATAAATTGGGGTCCCTAGCTAGGGCTATTCTAATATGATTCTAAGACTTCCTAAAGGTATTCTAAAGGGTTCTAGGGGTTATCAAAGGGTGTAGCAAGGGTGAGATTCGAGGGTTGTTCGAATCGGGTAAGTCTTTTCTCTTTGTAATTGATGCCTTCATAGTGGTGATCTGTCGCTTTGTGCCGTGGTTTTTTTCCGCAAGGTTTTCCACGTTAATTTGTGTGTTCTCTTTTCTTGTGTGTGCTTGGTGCCATGGATTGCTATCCTAGATCTAGATCTGTGTGATTCCGCAGGCCAAAAATCCCCAACAAGATCTACTTTTTACTCTTTGCATTTTCTTTCCAAGAACTAAAACCCGATTCTGATCTCCAACTCCAAATGCAATCTTCGGATGTTCCTGGATGCAAAATGATTGATTTGTGAAAATTCAGCTGAGTAAAGAGGCAATGGCTAGTTTAATGGCATTTCCTACCATGTAAATGACCTTTCAAGTACAAGTTGAGAGCAATGCAATTCCTCAATTGGAATCCAGATGGCATGATCAGTCGGGGTTCCCTTTCTCCAATCCATTCTTACAATACACAGGATAGCAGTATCGAGTTGATTATATGTTTGGAATCATCAAATTGCAGGAAAATGGCTGCAATTTATCTGCTTGGAAGTACAACACCTTAGGATATGCTTGGCTCTCTCTAATCCTTCCCTGGCAAGCTGCAAGTTCTGCCTTATTCTAAAACCTCCAGAATCTGTCATTGCTGCTTTCCAAGAGGTCAAAGTCCATGTCGCTGCAGCCAACCACAACAGGGCTATGGTTAACCTTAATACTTGCCCCCTTGGAATCAATCTCTACTCATCTTGGTCTGAATTCATACCACCTAGGGCTTGTATTTTCTGCTTCTTGCTCGTTGATTGTCTCTGGGTTAGGCCCATTTTGGTCGGTAATCGTTTGCTGCCTGCCTTCCTATGACATTGAAGGTACAAACGTCATCCCAGGCATTTAATGGTACCACTTATCTTATTATCTGGGTTTCCTTTGTGAGAAATTATTAGATATGCAACATCTATTGTGGATTCGAGTAATGACAGGTCACCGCTCTGCTCAATAGGACAATCTTAACCTTTTAAATTGTGGCCTACAGATAGTTAAGGAGAGAAACACAACGGTCCACATTAAGCATTTTTATTTTTTCAAAGATGAAGAAAAGCCCCAAAGATCAGCCACTGGGATCTTCTTATGTAAATGCATGCTCAAAAGCTAGGATGCATCCTTGCTGGGGGCCCCAATTCTTCAGTTAGAGTGCTGAACATTACTGACTAGATGATCCACTGTAACATTCAATCCAATAGTTTTGATGGCCAGATTTGCTTCACCAGGATTAATGGCAACAATCAATCTTGCAAGAGGTCTATCATATGGAAATAAATGGAAGATTTCTCTTCTAAACCTTATGTGGAGTTACACTTGATGAGCATGCTAGCTAGGCACATGAACAGTAGGGCTCATATGTAATGAATGACTTGGAGCTCACATGTCCCATGTTCTCACTTTTGTGGATGTCTTGGTTTAACTGCTAGAGGCACATTTGCAAGCCTTATGGGAGATCACCCTCAATTGAACTTCTTTACCCTTGCTCGAGCCTTTCATCAATCATAGATAGTATCAGGGTGATGGATGAATACTGAAAGAGCAATGTTTTTGCAAAGAACTTAATCCCTTAAGCGACAAAATATTAAAGTGAATATAAGCTACATTCGTCATACATGTTTAGCCACCGAATAGTTTCACCATCCTTTATTTTCGGGCTACAATATATAATCAGAGAGACCCACCTGACAAATGGTCAAAGATCTTGCACACCCACGAGGAGAATAGGATCCTTGCAAGTGCTGATATGAGGTCTCGTAGGTCATCCCATCAGCTATCATAATCAAAGAATTGAATTCCTCTTAAGATTATCCTAACATTGTATCAGTAGATGGATGAAAATGGTCTTCTTCCCAAATCACAAAATTGTTATTTTTTAATGAAATCAACGTTAAATGCTATGCGAATAAGAAAATCAATTTCAAACATACGTGAAAAAACTGGTTCCTGGTAAATGCTTTCCTGAAATGACTGCACTGTGTGACTGGCAAGCGATGGTTTCACTAGTATGTATATAGACTAATGGTTCACCTAAAACCCATATCATGCTAAGATAGTAGGAAACCCCGTCTTTCGCACCAGCATCTTTTATTTGTAGGACACCAACCCCTGCAAAAGTTGGATTCCACCATGAAGATCACTTGGCACAAAAATTAGGTCCATCACTCATCGGGCAGGCCACACTGTCAGTCTGCAATGCAACCATATGGAAGAAACAAAAAACTCTGTAGTTATTTCCTTCATCTTCTTAAGAGTATTATGGAGGGAAGTCTCCTCTTTTGTCTAAAGAAAGATTTCATCCAAAGTTTCACAAGCAGTCTACTGTTAGATGGATGAACAATTTGAATGTAATAATGAAACATACAATTCAATCTAGGGAAATGACCAAATTGTAATTACATGTCCCTATATTTATTGCTAGTTAGCCTCATATCACAGTATATTCATTAGAATTACAATTTGGAAGGAACATGAGTCCTTCAATATCAGTGCTAGGAACAAATTGGTCATTTTGAAAGACTAATTGTTGCAATTGGAATTGCTAAGGTGCTTAAATACATGATTTGAACGGATCGATCATGCATTAGAAACAGGGAATTGAAATTACAGTTTTGTTGTCACATGAATTACAATTGTGCCATTGCCACTTTGGTCATTTCCTCTATATTGAATTGAATGCATCCAATTCAGTTTGAACAAGCATCCAAAAGCACTCTTAAGATGCTCCTGGATGCAAAACTAGACTGATTTGTGGAAAATCAGTTGGGTAAAAGGGGCAATGGCCAATTTTAATTGCATTTCTTACTGTTGGAAATGACATAGTTAGCCCTCCAATTGAATTCACATTCCATAGTAGAACAACTTGAGAGTAGTGCAATTGCAATTTGTAGGCTTATATGACACTTAGAGAGATGTAAGAAGTATTTGTGTATGCCTACCCCAATCAACACTAATCTAGGCAGCACCTGGATGCCAAATAAAAGCTCTATGAAGAGTGTCCCAATGAATGGCACAAATTAAAATAGGAATTCAAAATGTTCAATGCATGACCGCTGGTGTCAGAAATTCTCAGTAATCTATTCAAAGATAGGGTTAGAAGGGAACAACAGGTCTTCAAATAGACTGTTAAGGGAATGTTTGGATGCACAATTGAATAGGATTGCAATAATTTAATCTATAAACTGAAAATGACTAAATGCTATATAATAACCTCTGTAGCTGGATAACTTCTATTTTAGGGCTACTTAATTACAGATGCTAAGAATATCACTATCATTTGATCCTTTCATCTTGATTGAACCAAATATGCACAATTCACATAAGTTGCTCATCCAAACACATCCAAAATTCATTGTTTTTAGCTGCAACTAACAAGTGGATAAAGGAATCGGGCAAGTCGCTTGAGTGCAACAAAATACATAATTTAACAAGGGTTTGCTGCTACTATATTGGGAGTGTTTGGATGTTATCTAGTTGAATTGCAATTGATAGTTCAAAGAAGTGAAAATGATTGAATTTTCAATGATATTGAGAGACTGGCTCAATACTTGGAAATCTCATTGCAATTTGTTCAGTCCTCATGTAAAAAACTGATTGTTTAGAACTGTGCATCCAAATGCAGCCTAAGTGCTTCACCTATCCCTAAGCATATGAAAGTGAATCATCATTTTTCTAGATATCCATTTTCATATTCAAGTGTGGTGACCCATTGGTGTTTTACACTACTCACCTGAGTAAGGAAGACCAACGTTATTATTATTGAGAAAGGGAATGTTCATGGCCTATATGACCTGATCAATGGATAGGATCTGTCTCACATGTGATGCCTTTGCACCTGTGCTGTGAATTGCCTAATTATATTCTTTTGGACTGGATAAATCAGTTGCTCCTCTATGGATGAGCAATGGTATGAATGACCATTTGATTTTAGCTGCTTAACTTGGAGAGATTGACTATTTTCTTCAATCGACCCATTTAAAAAGTTGAGCCCCCAATAGAGTATCTAGTATTTATGTATCCTTTAATTCAAGTTTTACTGGAAAAGCTAGAACTTCCTAGCACCTTGATGAAATCATGGAGAAACAGATAGGTGAGAATCCGTGGGGATTTCTCACAAACATCACAATGGGCCCCACCTAAGTTCCCAGTGCAGGAACTTCATGCGAAATGCTTTCACAGAAATCTGAGTCCTAGGTATGCGGATTGCTTCCGGAAACGGATTGGCTACTCCCCCTGACACTATCCACGTGGCTGGTGGTCGGTGCTCTGTGGGCCCCACCATGATGTATGTATTTCATCCATTCCGTTCATCCATTTTTAAAGATCATTTTATAGTTTTATTCCAAAAATGAGAGGTATATAAATATCAGGTGGACACACCACATGAAAACAATAGTGATTGGATATCCATCATTAAAATCCTCCTAAGGCCCACTGTACTTTTTATTTGACATCCAATCTGTTTATTAGATCATACAGGCCCAAATGAAGTGGAAAAACAAAAATCATCTCGATCCAAAACTTTTATAGCCCCAAAATGTTTTTAATAGTTGACGCCCATTCACTGTTCCTGTAATGTGGTCCATTTCAGATTGGGATATACATTATTTTTGGTTTCGTACCGTACAATGATCTTTAAAAATAGATGGACGGCATGGATGAAACACATACATCATGGTGGGGCCCACAGAGCACCGACCATCAGCTGGTGTCAGGGGAGTAGCCATTCCGTTCCCATTGCTTCCTACCCATACCCGCCTCCAGCAGGGAACGGGCAGCAGCTTTGAGTAGCCACCGTGATGTACGGGTCTTATCCACACCGTCCATCCATTTTTTCCTATCATTTTAGGATACAAAACCAAACATGAGTGAGATCCAAGGTTCAGGGGGGCCACACCATAGGAAGCAGAGGTGATAATGATTCTCACCGTTGAAAATTTTCTGTGGCCCACCGTGATGTTTATTTTCCATCCAACCTATTCATAAAGTTATATACTTGGATGAAGAGAAAAAAAAATCAGATCCATCCAAAACTTATGTGGTCCAAGAAGTTTTCAACTATAAGAGTTTAATCCTCATTGTGTAGTCCAATTGAAGCTTGGATCTGCCTCATTTTATTTCTTGTACCATAAAATAATACGAAAAACTGGATGGACGGTGTGGATAAGACCCATACATCACGGTGGCCACTCAAAGCTGCTGCCCACGCAATCCACGTCCGTTCTGGTGACTGTCACACAGGGAATCCGCTTCCGGAGAATTTGGGTCCAAGCAGTTTCGGTGCAATACATCCCTACCTATTGCAGTAAGATACGTCAATCTGGGTTATCTTACAATGATCGAAACCGTTAATATGCCTACTTTCGAAAATATTACAAATAAAATCTCCAATGGAATTATTCTAACCCTTTGATAAGTTGGATCTTTTGCTTTGAACATTAACGGTTACCATAACCTTTGTGTAATCGAAGGCTTAAAATATTCAATCCGAGAGTTATTTTGGACCTTCCGCATCCAACAAGAACCCTATCAAATAAACGGTCTGGATTACTGAGAAAAAACAAAAATTCAACGGTAGAGACCCAACGTATCAAATTACAATAGGTGGTCGGTGCTCTGTGGGCCCCACCATGATGTATGTGTTTCGCCCATTTTACAGATCATTTTATTGTTTGATCCCAAAATGAGAGGGATATAAATCTCAGGTGGACCACACCACATGAAAACAATAGTGATTGGATATCAACCATTAAAATCCTCCTATGGCCCACTATACTGTTTTTGACATCCAATTTGTTGAATAGGTCGTACAGGCCCAGATGAAGAGAAAAAAACTAATATCAGCTTGATCCGAAACTTTTATGGCCCCCAAAATGTTTTAATGGTCGACCCTCATTTAACACTGTTTCGTGTAATGTGGTCTAGTTCAGATTTTGATATACCTCATTTTTGGAATTATACTGTAAAATGATCTATATGGATGGCAAGGAGTGAAACACATACATCATGGTGTGGCCCACATAGGGGAGTAGCCAATCCCTTCCCTCTAATTTGGACGCGGATTTCCTGCGCCGGAAACTCAGGTGGGACATTGTGATGTTTGTGAGAAATCCGTCCCATCCATCCGTTTTGTGATTTCATTTTAGGATATGTTGCCAAAAATGAATATTATCCACAGCTTAAGTGAGCTGTACATCTAAAGGAAAATGTGGTTAGGGAAATTCCTACCATTGAACCTTCTTGGGTTCAACAGTAATGTTTAGATGCTATCCGTACTGTTAATAATGTCATTCTTATTGGATGAACTGAAAACAAAAATATAAGCACTGAAAACAAAATATAAGCATGAATCAAAACTTTTATGGCCCTACATATTTTAACTGTGGACATTTAATTATCACGTTTTCAGCTCACTTGAGCTTTGGATACTGTTCATTTTTGGCAACATGTCTTGAAATGAACTCACAAAATGGATGGACGGAGATGATTTTTCACAAACATCGAAAGTAAGCCTCACCTGAGTTTCCAGCGTGCATGAACTAACTTCTGTGAAAGGCTTGCGCAGGAAATCCGCGTCCAACTAACTTCTAGGGGTTCGGTTCCTGAGAAAGAATGGATTAGCAATTCGCCTAGTCACCGGCCTGATTGCTAGCGGTCAGTGCTTTGTGGGGCCCACCATAATGTATGTGTTTCATCCATTCTGTTCATCCATTTTTAATGATCAGTTTAGGGCATGATCACAAAAATGAGAGTGATATAAATCTCAGGAGGACCAATAGTGATTGGATATCCACCATTAAAATCCACTTAAGGCCCACTGTACTGTTTATTTGATATCCAATCTGTTGATTAGGTCATACGTACCCAGATGAAGGAAAAAATAAAATAAAATAAAGACCAGCTTCATCCAAAACTTTTATGGCACCCAAAAAGTTTTTAATGACCTACGTTCATTCAACATTGTTTCATGTAATGTAGTCCATTTGAGATTTAAATATATCTCATTTTCTGGCTAGTAGTATAAAATAATCTAGAAAAATAGATGGATGGAATGGATGAAACACATACATCATGGTGGGGCCCACGGAGCACCAACCATAAGCCATTGGCTGGTGGAGGGGAGTAACCAATCCGTTTCCGACTGAGAAACACTTTTCATGCGGGGCCCACCTTATATGTATATGTAATTTAACCATCAAATCCGGGTTTCCACATACGCTGCTCATCATCTTTTGTCTCTGTGGGCCCACCTTGATGTATTTGTTTTATCACGCTTTCCATCCATTTCGAAATCTCATTTCACGCAATGAAACCAAAATTGATACATATCCAAAGATCAAGTGGACCAACCACATGAACAGTGGGGATAATGACATCTACCGTTGAAACCATCCTATGGCCCACAATAACATTATTTTCCATCCAAGCTGTTGAAGGTCACATAGCAGACCTCGATGAAGTGGATAAAAACAATATCATCTTGATACAAAACTTGTGTCCCACAAGAACTTTTTAATGGTTGGGCATTCATTCACAACTGTTTCATGTGGTGTGGTCCACCTGAGATTCGGATCAGCTTCATTTTCAAATTGAAAGTAAAATGATCCAAAAAAAACAGATAGACGGCGTGGATATACAATACTACATCAAGTGGGCCTTACAATCAAAAGTTGGTGTTTCCCCAGCCTCACATGATACGCTTTCCCTAGTTTCTCTCTTCGAATAGGTCTCTCCATGTTGTATTACATATACGATTAAACCACCACCAAATTTCTAAGAAAACCTTTCTAGACTCTCAACCACCACCAAATTCTAAATAAGAAAACCTCTCTAGACTCTTTATCTTTCTCTTCATCTTCTCATCATGGAAGAAGACAAACAAGAAGCACTGAGAATAGTAGAAGAAATACATGTCACTATCAAGGAATTGGAAGAGTCTGAATTCTACAGTAAAGCCCTCAACCTGTTGAATAATGATCAATCCATCAAAACCCACATATCACGCGTTGTAGGGCCCAATTCACAACTAAAGATGGTGATATACGGCTTAGGTTCAATTGAATATAGCTTCTATTCCCAGTTCCAGCTATCATTAGCAATCTTGTTGAGGCATGACTTACCATTGGATTGATGAGATCGAAATCTACGACCCCAAAACAACTACAAACTGATTCAATAGCGATGGAGATGTTGGGGTGCCGAGTTCTATCCGAGAGAATGAGCAATGCATGAGGCAGGTGGAAGAACCCACGTTGTTTTTCACACCTTTTCTCGATTGCAAGCTCCTTGGAAATATTTTCAAGGCGAATTGGTGCCCGGCTCGGTTGAACCGGATGATTTTATTGGGAAAAGCTTAGGAAGAATTGCAGAATATCATAATAGAGGTAGTTATGTAGAAGGAGAAATGTGGCGAATTGCAAACATAGAGAGATACACGGAAGAGTTCGCGATCGACCGATGTGGGTACCACAAACTATTCGTCCAAAGGCCATTCCAGATGTTAGGGTGGCACTTTTTCAACCTGTCCCCAGATGTGGACATGGATGCCTTGTTGCCCAGTAATGATCTTTCTCTCTTTTCTTCTTCTTTATTTGGTTTTTTCATGCATGGATTGTAGGATGCAGTGAGTTTTTTCATGCAGTTGAGTCGACTCAGCTGATCTTTGACTCGAGCGAGTGAGTTTTGAATGAGTTTTAGAATTATGGTACAGATGGGTTGGGTCTGGTGAGGTCAAGAGGAATTTGAACCAACGAGAACTGGTGGTTGGATGTGGACCCTGGCAAGTTCATCAAGTCGGGTCTAGATCTCATCCCCATATCCAATTCATCAGTATCCATTTGGGTTACCTTGGGTGCAAGTCAGGCAGTGTGATGAATGAACTGGACGGAAAATAGTCCTATGGACGATTAGATTTTGGCCGTTTACAGCCCTCTATTTAATTGTCCATCTAAATTTACTAGTTGGATGGTTAGGATGATATGATGCAGTTTCCTTACAGACCATGGCTCTATTGATATTCGGGCCATGGTTTGGACGGTCTGGATTGGTATGTATGTAAGTCACGTGTGGATTATGTCAGATTATTTTACATGGAGAGAGAATATATATTTACCCACAGGATGGGATGCATGACTTTCAATCCAAGCCATCCAAGCCGCCTGGCCCATTATGAAATCATCCATAATCCTAAAAATCATACTGAACTGATATTCTACCTGTGCATTCCATGGCCCAGAGGATGAGCGTGAGGAGTACACTCCAGAAGAGGACGAGGATGAGGGTACTACAACAAACCAGAGTAAGCATCGTTTGTATTTTGCAGTTTTTATAAGGTGCGATGACCCCCTACTAAAGTAACTGTATGGGCTACTTCCCCGTTGTATTGCATCTTAGATAATGATCTGAACTGTCCATGTTCTCAATCCTATGTGGTGGGGCTGTTGGTGGTTCGGATCGACCTGAAGATCGATGGATCAGGTCCGATATTGGTCGAGTCTATCAACGCATCCAAACAGCCGACTAACAGGAACTACAAAGATTTCATTGCAGCCCCATGAATTACTGATTGGGGCCCATATTTCACAAATCCGAACCGTTGACCTGATGGTCCCTACCGTGAATGGAGTTAACCTGATAAATCATCTAGATTGGGAAATCCGAACCATCTAAATTTTGCCTTTTACCAAACCAATGGTCAGGATCTTCCAATTGATATATTTTCATCCTATTCCCATGCACAATGGGGCCCCACTTGCATGGATTGACACACCAGATTACTACTCCAGCTTTTACCTTAAAATTTCCTTTGTTTGAGTAACTCAATACTTATGATTTTTTCCTTTTGATCCACGGAACCAAAAGAAATTATGGTAAGATAATCGAGAAGAGTACCGCTGAACCGTTCATCACGAAGGATTGGAAATATATCTTCATGGAGAAACGACGTCCACGTAGGTTTCGGAAAAGTGGTGGGCCCCACACCCTGGATGGATCAAGCTTAATTTTGCTGGGACTAATCCTGACAATGGTGGGCCATCAGGTTTGGTGGTGGTATCTTTCACAATGAGCATGGAGATATACTGTTTTCTTATGGTGGGCCACTTGATGATTGTGATCAGATCACGGCGGGGATAGAGGCATTAAGGGTGGGGATGAGATGTCTTAAGGTCATATCGACCGTTCATAGATTGATCGTCGAAGGGGATGCACTCAGCATCATTAGATGGGCCAATGTCACTATTGGCCCACCTGAGAAGTTTTAAACCAGCATTTGATGAGATTAATGATTTGACGGTGGATGTTGAGTGTGTGTTTGTTCCTGTTTATAGGGAAGCTAACTCAACGGCAGAGGAATTAGCTTATAGAGGAGCTAATCTAACTGAGCTTTGTGTTTTAGAATCGAGTTTATGATCTTTTATTATGGTTCTTAGATACTAAGAAATGTAGACGAAGTGGATTTTTGTTCATTGATGGCCCACCTTAAAGAGGGTC